>OZ007575.1:50637140-51050355 GCA_963931925.1 Onchidella celtica | reverse complement strand
ATAATAGAGAAGATCATTTATATAGCGCCCAATCCAAACAATTTGCTCTAGGCGCTTTACAGAAAGTCGTGTTCTCTCCATCTGCAACTCTTTCGCCCTGTCTTGGTGCTAGACATACGATTGTATACATAGACACACACACATAACATACTAATGATGTCCTGTCTTGCACAACCAAACAACAAGGTTCAAAACCATAATATGAGGTTTCAGCCTGTCGGGTCAAGTGTTCTGTCCGTTCCTATCTTGCCTGAAATGCTCATTTAGATCTAGTTCATTTATGGGCTGTATAGAACTTAATTATAAATGACAAGGCTTTTTATTTCATTCACTTATCTCCAGTGATTCAAAAGTTACAGCCGTTTAAAAGTTTGTTTGCAAGACTTACGTGGTCCAGATTTTTGAAATTATAAGCAGAAACATTTCTGCCATATGTTAGTATGTACATAAGAAATCTTCCTCCAACAATGCCCCCTATTGACTCTTTCACTTCCGCGTTACGGTTGTTTGCGGGGAGCCGCACGGCTTCGAAAAGCACTGTGTAGGGCAAAAACCTCCACCTGCCTTAGTGATGGCATCTGAATATGTGCACAGTCTAAGCAAAGATGCATTTTTATGCCAGAACCAGCACATAATGGGTTTGTAGAGTTGGGTGCCCAACAAGAGGATGACATCGTTCGACCGTTGTCCACCGCTTCCGCCCTACAAGTGGGGCAGGCCGCCATTTTGTTTGCAAATCACATGATATGGAGGACGGTAAATGAAAAGGGTCCATACAGACAACAGAGGGAAGACAGCTGGCCCCGAGGTGCGACACTACACATTAAGCTATATGGGACAGCAGATGATCTCAGAAGCACAGCGTCCTTGATAAAGGCTACCGGCCTCCCGATATAAACAGTCTGACACGAAGAACGCAGAAGAAGAAGGAGAGCACAACAAATCTCACTCTCCACTAAAATTTTGATACGATATCCTGCAAAATGGGGAAATTATTGGTACGCCACTATGTGAGATGGACGAGACAGTCTATTATTAGATGGACGTAGGCATAATAATAATTATATATAACTAAGCCCTTCAATTATGTGGAGTTCTGTTACTTAACCCTACAACGCGTGATCAATGACTTTATTTACATAGTGACATCTATATTTGTCTAGAGATCAGAGAGGTGTGATCGGATTAAGGGGAACACTGGCTTGAGAGAGCAAACCATGTTCAAGGACTTATTTCTATTACACTTATATTAAGCAAAGTACCCGTTTCACCAATGTTCAGAAAAAAAATAAGATAAAAAGAAAAAAAAATCACCTAGATGATGTACCCACCCGGCTTTGCCCAGAGGTAAATATGATTTTGCCTCCCGTCTCTGTCTACCTCTTTCTCTCTCTCTTTCTCTCTCTCCCTCTCCTTCCCCTCTCTCCCCCCCTCTGTCTCTCTCTCTCAGACTCTCTCTCTCCCTCTCCTTCCTTTCTCCCTCCCTCTCTCTCTCTCTCTCACTCTCTCTCTCTCTCCCTCTCTCTCTCCCTCCCCCTCTCTCCCTCCCCCCCTCTCTCTCCCTCCCTCTCTCTCTTTCCCCACACTCCATTTTTCTCCCGAACTCCGTCTCTCCCCCCATCACCCTCTCTCTCATTTCCTCCCACCCCTCTTTCTCCTTCCCTCTCTTTCTTTACCATAGCCCCTCTATCCCTCAATATCCCCTTCAATATCTCTCTCTCTCTCTCTCTCTCTCTCCTTCCCCCTTTCTCTATATGACCCTCCCCATCTCTCCACACATGCGTAAACCAACAAACTAACTTGCATTCCTATCTATCAATTTTCGTATTTTTTCGATGAACAGTTTCGGAATCTCTTCGATAAGCACATTTAGTGGCCTACTCCAATTTCAATATGACACCCTCTCACTGCAGGTTAGAGATCCGGCCACTTCGGATTATTTGAAACAACAGACATGATCCATTGGCTTGTTTCACTTGATGTCTTATCTCCAATGCTAAAATCTCTTTTGTATTTTTTACTTTTGCTTCTGATACAAGCAGGCCATACGTTAATCGTTCGAACCACCCAATCAAAACTCATCACCGGTCTACTTAACCGGTCCGTGTTCGAGTAGATTTTGACTGCAAACGGCCCATCTGTTCATCAGCTCTTTGTTTAACAGTTCGTTTTTAAAGATTTTTTTGAATTTTTTTTTTTTTTAAACATTTTTCACCTGTAGTTGTTATTAGTGTTAATGTTTGATGTCCGCTCAAAATCGGCCAAATACCGTGGGAAGGGATTATGAGAGACAGGTAGGGGAGACGAAATAAGGCCGGAAGCCAGTTTATCCCGGTCAAAGCCGGGGGGTAATTAAGCTTGTTTCAGTCTATTTTCAACACCTCCGGACACCAGCTAGCATAGTCAAAGGGACAGAAAGGTAAAAATCGATATCCACCAGATAGTTACATTAACTTCAATACATGTACACCTTTCCGTGCAACTAAGACAGTCGCGAGTAGAGGCGGTATTTTCGGCTCAAATAAACATCTTAATTACTAGCATTATACCAGAGGTTCTCAGCCCCGGCGTAAATGGGGACGTGGGAGGGGGGGATCAATTTCGCCAACCCAGGGAATAATTCACTCATTCTGGATTTTGTACATATTTTTTGTCTTTAATTAACCCCCCCCCCCCCCCCAAAATTAAAAGGAAAGAAAAAATTCTGAAGAGAAATGGGCCTATTTTGTGAAAGAAAAAAACTATTTTCATCTAAGATTTAGGGCGTAACGATCTGTATTTTATAGCCTACTTCTTAAACAAACAAACACAAATACTGAACATGTTATCCATAATTATGCAAAGGTTATATATTATTATTATATCTCTCGTATTTATATTTAACAGATTAATATGTTCTGTAATCATGCAGTGGCCTGCGATTCCCCAAGCGTCCTGTATTTTCGAGAATTCAGTATATTTCGTAACGCAGAACGAAGTAAAGTAGGCATGAATTTATTTTCGTAAAATCGCCAGAGGTAAACGGGGCGAAAAAGGTCGGTAACTCCTGCAGTATTAATTATGTAGCTACCTTCATGCGTTGTAGAATCTGTAGGTGTAAGCCGATTCTCGCGTGCGCACTGACGTATCTAACGGTTGTCTTTAAATCTGATCAGTAAATTCTAATGTCACGAAATTCATAATACCAAGGAAACTCTCACGGAGAACGAAGATTTTCCAGTGTATATTTAGCAACAAATTCTATGTTTATCTGCGAGTTAATGCTTTTCAGCAAAATGGGCCATTGACGTAGGGGACGGGGTTAGCTAAATTTGGTCAAGGCAAGAAGAAAAAATGTCGAATAGAGAAAGGTAAAGGGTTAACAAATTAACAACAAAGTAAAATTTGGAGCAAACCAACCCCTAGTTTAGGTCTACTTTCGGCTCTTTACGTGGATTGTTGCAGTGTATGTGACGTGGAGCACAAATCGTTGCAATGTCGCCGCAAAAACCCGGTGGTATTTGAAAGCTTTTTCTTTTATAAATTAATCACATAAAATCATCGTCTGTGTAGAAAATCAGTCTTGATGTGCTAACTGGGTGTCAGAGTGTGTTTTGAGCGCATAAAACCAGCATGCATAATTTATCGTTCACATGCCCTTTAACCAAACAGTTCCCATACGCCTACGACAGGGGTGTATCAACGGGAAATAGCGCGTATATGGCAAACATTGAAATTGCTCCCCGAGTATCTGACACCCAATAAATGCATCAGCTCAAAAATACCAGGCAAACTTGTCAGTCTCTTAATTAACAAAATACTACAGCAACACATCGAAATTATAACTTTACATTGTTTACATCTGAAGAAAAATTTTTTTTTCTCTCAATATCATTAATACATCTCAGGAAGGCTCGACTGACTTTAACAGGAAATGCGTAGTTGCCCCCAACTTCACGTAACGTAAAAAATTGCCAAAAAGAAAAGGTTGTATATATAGCAAAACCACGAACAAGAAATAATACCCAAAAGACACAATGAAACGCAAATTAAAAGAAAAGACAGAAAATGTCGATATTCCATATCGATGGTGCCAGGAGCAAACCGGCCAGGTCAAAATAAGCAAATTTTACAGGAGAAACAAAAAAAAAAAAAAACTGCCGCTAAAACTAATGGGAAATGGACCTAGCCGGTCTGATCACATGCTTATTTTGAATATTTCTACTGGATAATGGTAACAGCTACTTTTACATATGATGCAGGATTCTAGGCTTCATAAATTGGTACTATATAAAGTGATATGAAATTTTTGGACGTGGCCGGTTTGCGCCTGACACCATCGATATATATAATATTTCATATTCAGTTGTTGTTGTTTTTTTGTTCGACTGTTTTGTCTGTTCAATTTTCCAATTGTTTTTTCTATTGTTGGTTTTTTTTTGTTTTTTTTTTCCACGAAAAAGGCTGTTGCCGAAATATCGACACTTTCTGTCTCCCCTTTTAATTCGCGTTTCATTGTATCGTTTAGGTATTATTTCTTACGCGAGGCTTTGCTACATACAATTTTTTCTTTTTGCCAATTTTTGACTTTGCTTTAAGCTTTGCTGCGGCCCCAGTTTTTCTGTGGCTTTTACAATATTTCGCCAATTCCACGCAGCATGCCTGGCATAATATAAAGGCCGGCTCTATTCAGGCCGCTACCTAGAGGCCCGAATAGACAAAACACCCCACTGTTACTCTATTCAGGCCTAGGTGCCTTTAGGTAGGGGCCAAAATAAACACCGCCCGGGGCCCGGCTCTATTCAACCCGCTGCCTAAAGGCCCGAATAGACTAAATACCCTACCGTTACTCCATCGAGGCCGCTAGGTGCCTCTTGGTAGCGGCCAGAATAGACAGACCCTAATATTGAAGATGCCACCTCAGAAAAAGCTACACGGAAAATCCCGAAAGCAATCTCCGGTACAGGCCACAGACTAATAAAATACCCAGACTGGATGATCCCATTGTGTGACGTCACAAAACAGCGAAAGGTCAAGAACCATCCGCCACATTAGGTTTACGCTAACAACCGACGCTTCAGCATAGCTACAATTTTGAATGACACCATTTTGATGCGCCTACTGAACGCGGAAGTTTGGTTCCGCACCAACGAATTAATATATGTACAACCTATCTTGACCAATAAAAGGAAATTTCTACTGCAGATAGAACTAGAATCGGAATTTCCCGAGCGGCGGCCATGTTGATTATACGACCGCCGCTCGGTAAATTCCGTAAAAAACGACACAGCCCGAAGCTCGTGTTTCCAGTCTGGTTAATTTATTAGTCTGTGGTACAGGCTCCATTTTTCATGACTGTTAATCAAGAATGTCTGAGTTTGGTATTGTTATGGTTGGTTTTCATTGAGTCCTGCACGCATTCTTTCCTTTGTTTTCAGTGCCTTCATTTTCTCAGCTAGAGTTCACGAGAAATCCATAGCAGGTCATCTATATATATTGCCTTTTGTAGTAAGTCTCTGTAGCTGTTTTCCTAATGAAGATCTATCTATCTATCTATCTATCTATCTATCTATCTATCTATCTATCTATCTATCTATCTATCTATCTATCTGTCTGTCTGTCTGTCTGTCTGTCTGTCTGTCTGTCTGTCTGTCTGTCTGTCTGTCTGTCTGTCTGTCTGTCTGTCTGTCTGTCTGTCTGTCTGTCTGTCTGTCTGTCTGTCTATCTATCTATCTATCTATCTATCTGTCTGGCTATGTATGTATGTATGTATGTATGTATGTATGTATGTATGTATGTATGTATGTATGTATGTTGATAACACCCAGGAAAATTTTGAGACCACTGCCAACAGGCCTGATATTACAATTATTGATCGTGAACACAAAAGAGTAAGGCTTGTAGAGGTTGCAGTCTGTTTTGATGCCCATATTGAAAACTGCTACCAAAATAAATTTAATAAATATTTCCCCCTCAGTATGGAGATAAACAAAATGGGATTTAACACCCGTGTAATTGTTTTGATTGTTGGCAGTCTGGGCCACATTCATAAAAATTTTTCTAAAGGATTGTTCCAACTAAATATCAGAAAATATGAAATCCGGGGTCTCTGCAAATACTTAAGCAATAGTGCAATATTCTCATCCCATCACATATGGAAACGCCGTTGTAAATCCCATCCTCTATAATCTATGTACTGTGTCATTACCCTTTTATATCATTATTTCAATATTCTTCATGAGTCTTGTTTCCTGTTTACCTGCATCCAGCATGCTACCATCCATTTTGATGTATTTCTCATCATCATTTTTCTATGATGTTACATTACTTGTATTGTATTATAGAGAAATAAAGATATTGATATGTATACATACATATAATAATAATATAATAATAGTTCGTCCATCAGGTATGATGATGACCTTAACAACACCAGAGGAATAAAGAACAGAAATTGTTGAGAATTTCAACACATGGACAATAAAGAGAAGTAAAGGACACAGAGGACAGAATGGAAAGACTGTTCTTTCATGTCTTATGGCTTCTCATGTGACTGATAAGTCCTATTTTTGCCCTGCAGACCCTTCCGCATAAATGACAAGAGTGCTCCGTTGGTTCAGTACCACTGGGCCTTTTCTTGCGCCGTTCTCTTTTTTTGATAGCCTGCTGGACTCTGTCAGCTTCCCATGCTTTGCTGCCTCTGGTAAGGGCCGCCCTCCAATTTGCATGATCAAGCGAGAGCTTTTCCCACTCACTCACATCAATGGCAAAGGCCTTCAGTGATTGCTTGAGAGTGTCTTTGTAACGTCTCTTTGGGGCCCCAACATTCCTCGTTCCATTGGAGAGCTCAGAGAAGAAGATTTGCTTAGGGAGTCTGGAGTCGGGCATTCTGACAACATGTCCTGCCCAACGTAGCTGAATTTTTTTCAGGTGGCAGAAGATGCTCAATTCCTTGGCACGATTGAGGACCTCAGTGTCTGGAATTTTATCCTGCCATTTGATCCTTAGGATCTTTCTAAGGCAGGCCAGATGAAAGTGATTTAGCTTTCTGGCATGCGATTGGTACACTGTCCAGGTTTCAGCCCCATAGAGTAGGGTGGGAAGGACCACAGCATTGTACACTTTCAGCTTAGTGTCTGTGCGAATGCCGGCAACATCCCACACTCTCTTTCGAAGCCTGCCAAATGCAGAGCTGGCTTTGCTGCTTCTTGAGAGAATTTCAGTATCAACACGAGCCGCGGAAGACAGTGTACTGCCAAGATAGGTGAAGTTCTCCGACACCTTCAGAAGACTGTCATGGACTTTGATATTTGGAGTCACAGGATACTTGTCGTCTGGAGTAGGCTGATGGAGCACTTCCGTCTTCTTTGTGCTTATTGTGAGGCCAAAGTTGTCACAGGCACTAGAGAACTTATCAACACAGTTTTGCATGCTATCCTCATCGTGTGCCAGAAGTGCACAATCATCAACAAATAGTAGGTCACAGACTTGAGTACTTTTGGTTTTGGTTTTTGCCTGAAGTCTCCTGAGGTTGAATAGACTGCCATCAGTTCGGTACTTGATGCTTACCCCTTGAGGAGGAGAGCTAAAGGCTTCTTGTAGCATTGCAGAGAACATGATGCTGAACAGAGTTGGGGCTAAGACACAACCCTGTTTTACCCCATTTGTGACAGCAAAGGGCTCTGAAACACTGCCGTTGCTTTTGACTGCAGCTTGCATGCCATCATGAAACTGGCGCACTATTGTGATGAATTCGGGTGGACACCCAAACTTCGCCAAGATTTTCCAGAGGCCTTCACGACACACTGTGTCAAATGCTTTTGTGAGGTCAACAAATGTGATATACAGCGCTTTATTTTGTTCCATGCATTTTTCCTGAATCTGTCTGGCAGCAAAAATCATATCCGCCGTTCCCCTCTCTTTACGAAAGCCACATTGGCTCTCGGGAAGCAAGTCATTTGACGAGAGGTGATCAAGAAGGCGATTCAGAAGCATTCTAGCCAATATTTTGTAAGGAATTGAAAGTAGAGAGATTCCCCGATGGTTGTCACAGACTTGGCTGTCCCCTTTGTTTTTGTACAGATGGATGATTGAAGCATCTTTGAAGTCCTGTGGCAGCTTTCCTGCTTTCAACATATGATTGAACAACTCGGTCAACCTTTCAATAAGCTTTTCTCCACCGAAGGCATACACCTCAGCAGGAATTGAATCCACGCCTGGTGATTTGTTAAAGGACATCTGATTTGTGGCAGTCCGGGTCTCATTTGCTGTGAATGGCTTGGCAAGAACTGCATTAATAGGAGTCTGAGGGAGGCGGTCAATGGACTCAGTATTTATATTTGATGGCCGATTTAGCACACCTCCGAAATGTTCTGCCCAACGCTGAATTATGGCATTCAATTCAACAATGCGTGTTGAACCATCTGACGCAAGAAGTGGCGTAGTGCCAGAGCGGGATGGTCCAAACACCGCTCGGAGGCTCTCAAAGAACTTTCTAGTGTTGTTTGTGTCGGCATATTTCTGAGTTTCTCTTACTCGCTCTTCAAGCCAGTCATTTTTCATTTTCCTCAGCTTCTTCTGGAGTACACCCTTACATGCACGCAGTGCATCAGCTTTTGCTGTGGAAGAGGGGTCACTGCAGTGAGCTTGGATGAGACTATTTTTTTCTTTGATGAGCACTTTGATTTCATTATCATTATCATTGAACCAGTCCTGGTGCTTGCGGACAGGAAAACCAACTGTGCTGCTGGCGCGAGAGTGTACAGTCGTATTTAGGTCAGTCCAGCTCTGTTCAATGTTCTCAGGGTCAAAAGTCACGCAATCCAATTTTGAGGAGAGTTCTGATGAGAGCTCGCTCTGTTTCTCAGCTGAGCAGAGTTTTGAAACATTTAGGCGTTTAGGTGGCGCTTTCCCTTGAGGGCGTCTATTGCGCCTCAATGTTAGTCTGAGCTTGCAAACAATGAGTCTGTGGTCAGTTCCACACTCGGCACCACACATCGCCTTTGTTACAAGGACATCCTTTCTGTCAGTCTTCCTCACAATGACATAGTCTATGAGATGCCAATGCTTTGAGCAGGGATGCATCCATGACGTTCTGTTTCTCACGGGGAGACTAAAATTTGTGTTGGTAATGAACAGGCCAAATTCAGCGCACAAAGTAAGTAAGCGCAACCCATTGTTATTGCATGAACCAACTCCATGAGGGCCCAAAACATTTGGCCACGCTGAGATTTCGGAGCCAACCCTAACATTGAAGTCCCCCAAGAGAATCAGCTTATCAGCTGCCGGGACAGAGCATATGACAGATTCTAGATCAGAATAGAACTTGTCTTTGGCTTCATCTGGGTTTGTCATGGTGGGCGCATATGCGCTAATGAGGGTGGCTGACTGGCTTTTCCCAACTGGGATCCTGAGTGTCATTAGCCTGTCATTTATTTCAATTGGCATGGACTGCAAGTTTCTGACAAGGTCATTTTTAATTGCAAACCCAACACCATGCTGTCTCGGTTCGACTGCACCCTTGCCTTTCCAGAAGAAGGTGTATCCACCACTGAGCTCTTTGAG
Source organism: Onchidella celtica (assembly GCA_963931925.1). NCBI lineage: Eukaryota > Metazoa > Mollusca > Gastropoda > Systellommatophora > Onchidiidae > Onchidella > Onchidella celtica. The sequence goes on along the minus strand of OZ007575.1, from coordinate 51,040,812 downwards.
TTGGCCACTATCAGGGAGTCTGGTCTCACTGAGTGCCACTATGTCCAGGTTGTACCTGCTGAGCTCAATGGCAATAAGTGCAGTGCGTCTTTCCGGGTTGTTTGAGTTGTCCTGTAGTGTGCGTATATTCCAGGCTCCTAGCCTGAGTAAGCTGAATTTCTTTGTTTCGACCGCAAAAAGGGATCCCCACTGGTCGCGGTATACCAGTCAGGGTGATGTGAAGTGGGCGTTCATTAGGGCACCTTTTCTAGCCCCTTCCTCAGTTGAGGTGAGCAGTGCTATCCTTAAATAAGGCTGCTCAGCTACTGTGGGTGCTGCCTCCCCACGCCTCCACTTCAATCGACGATGAAGCGACCATAGCCCACAGCCACCAACGTGTAGGTCTGTGCTAACAGCTTCCAGTCTATCCAAACCTGCTGCCACCGCACTCGCCCATCGCCGTTGGAATTTTGAGAGGAAAGAAGACGAGACAAAGATGAAAGAAGACGATGTGAGTGTTAAGACTGGCGCAAAGAATTTGTTTTTAGTGAGAAAGAGCTGCGCAAACATCAGACTCACTCTCTCGCCTGGACACAACTTATCCAAGTGGCAAGACAGGGTCAAGACGACTGGAAATGTATCCAGGTGCAGGAGGATGCCAGGGGGACAGTCATATTGCCTGACCGGCTGCCTGTAGGCTACTCCACAGCCTCGCAGACCCAACTGACTAGGGTGAAAGACCCAAACCAAAGAACACCAATACTGGTGGATGCTCTGTGTCACGATATCCAGGCCAGAGTGACGGTATATTGCCATCTGCCCTATCAATCAACCACTGGCCTGCTGCCGCCAGCTTCGAAGCTGCGTCCGGGAAGTTTGCTCAATTCTTCGTCTGTGATTTAGGCAAACAAGCCTATGACCACACCGCTACCGGGGGCCAATATGAAGGACTCAAGTACTGAGGGTCACATTGTGCCCTAGCATGTGGCCGTTGGGTTAGATGAAACCTCCTCCGCCCTGGCCGTTTGCACCGACAGGTGCACGCCCACTGATACCATGCTAGCGTACCAGTTCATGAAACAGGTTGTACTGGATTACATGTTACCAGTATCAGATTTTTCTGACCTGACAGACATTATTATTATATGTATGTATGTATGTATGTGTTGGATGAACTACGAGTGGCTAATGTGGTTACTGCGTGGGTTCAATAGTAACTCCCTTAAGGATACACAGAATTAACAAACACAGGGTTCTGCTGGCAATCTTATTTATTCAAAAGCCTAACAAAGGTATCGCTACCAAAAGGCATAGGGAAAACCCTACCAAGAAAAGGAAAAAGGCCAAGAAAAAGAAGCCCAACCAGCCATAAGCTGGAACAAGAGAAAAAGACGAAAATATGATTAGGATATAATGACAACATTAATCAGGCAATCAATGGTGGACATACATAGTAATAGTATTAAGTATTAAATCAAACAACAACAACATAATATAGAATTTAAGCAATAACCAACTGGATATGTATGCATGGAATAAAATAGCGCTAAGGTTAATGAATAACAACTACAAGTGGCTATATCATACACACAAGGAGTTTCCTAGTACACTGGCAACATAAACTAATTAATGTACTAATCAAAGTATGAAGGACATAACAAATGAAGGGGCAAGAACACAATAGTTTCGCTCCACTGAGCCGGTGTACAGCACATCCAGAGTGGCCATAAACTACTATGAGTGGCCGTCCCTCACTCACGCACCAGAGTTACCATGAAAGCACATTAAAAATAGAAAGTCGTTCATCCTCTCACATTCTCCCCTGCTAAGTCACGTAGTCCCTTACGTGACACATATGTCACGAGTGGAGTGAGCGATAGTTAATAATTACGGGGGGAAAGGAGGAGAGTAAAATTAACGCACGGAGACAGGGAAGAAAAGTCGTGCATGTCATGAGTGGGGGGTCTGAAGGAGGCGAAAGCGCTGTATAACTATCACTGCAAGTTAGAAGGTCCTAGGGAGCGGATCTGTGAATAATAGCCCATCGGGCAGAGATAAAAGGAAGCAGTCGAGAAGACTAGGAGAAAGTCTTTCCAGTTATGACTGGTATGTAGAATGTTGATTGATTATTATGATTGATGTATTATATTATATTCGTCTATTACCATAATGTGAATAAGTATATGTGAGGAATGTGGAAGTCCTTGATATTGGATATAGCAATGTGCGCCATGAGCGATAGATGAAAGTGAGTTCATGGATTTGTAGCGCGAGTGAGTAGTGTGTACTCCGATGGAAGTGTGTTACCGTAAGATGTGTGGTGAGTGAAAGGTGAACTAGTGTGTGTACGTTTCATGGGTTGTAAGGAGAGGTGGAGTGAATAGAAATGGTAGGGTATTATACCAATGTAATATTATTCTTGTAGGTGTCGGGGACGGGCCGCAGAGCCACCTCGAGGAGCACAAGTGATAGGCCATCATAGGGCTGGAGGCCACACATAGGCCAGAAGTGAGACTGTCGGGGCAGGACAGTAGAGGCACATAAAGTCGTGGCAGTCAGGCCACGGACAGGGACGTAGATATGAGAGTGAATGAGATACTATGTTGTTGCCATGTTGATAGGCTAGTGAACTGATACTATGTTGTTGCCATGTTGATGGCTATGGAAATAATAACGTGTTATTGCCCTGCTGAGGTGCTAGGGGAGTGCTAAGGTGTATGACAATAGGAAGGTGATATTGAGAGACTGCGGTGCCAGTGAATCATTAATGTACTATTAAGACCCTGAGGGGAGAGGCTGAGGCCGAAGTGCCTTTAGGAGTAACTACCGGATTGTGGATCCGAGGGAGAGTGTGTGTGAGAATAAGGCCGTTGCACGGCAGTTCATTTCAATAATATAATGTATGTAATTGCGCTATTATATGTATAATTATGTTTAATAAATGTGTGAGTCTGATGGATTGTTCTGTTAAGTGTTAACTTGTTTGTTCGTGATTGTTGTCCTGTCATAACTTATTACATCTCCCAGTCTGGGATTTGTGACATTGGGGGCTCGTCCATTGTGACTCGTCCATTTTCGTAATATTTAGTTGTAGTTAGTTAGTAGGTATTTGTGCTGCCTTGTTCGTGGGATGAATGGAAATTTCATGATGATATGATTTATGTATGTTTATGAATAATAATATGTATTGATGCATGTATTTTGATGAATATGTATTAATGTGTACTTAAATTTCAGAGAGACAGTGTGTGTGCGTGCAGCCTGAGGAGACGAGCAGCCAGAGCTCCGATTAAAGGGAGGAGTTTACTCAAAATTTCAAAAATTGAAAGTTAAGTAAAAGTCTAAAATTTTGTACCACTGAAGGTATAATCAAACTCTAAGGGGCTATGATACCATCACTTAGAGTAGAACAATTGCAAATTACACGCAGTGAACCGAAGTACAACAATGGCCCATCCTCTTTATAACTACTAACAGGTGGCGTGAACCGGCTAAGTTACTACTGGCATCCTGAAGATGTACACAACAGTCTCAGCTCTGGCTGTAGTAAGTTACATCATATGGACAAAACAACAGGTCCCAGACCTGCAACGGTGGTCCCGGACCACTATCAGGGTTAACGTTGGATCGAACAGTACAAAAAAATACAATATGCTATAAGGGCACTAGTGCAATGAAAAAGGTAAGGTCAACATAGGCATAAAAAGTAATTGTAACCAAGCTGTGGAGAAAGCTAACATGGGCATACTCTCTAACATAAAATCTTGAGGCGGAGCTCCCTTGGATTCGGTGGTCTATCATCTGGCCTGATGGAAACTCGGGGGGGGGGGGGATCTTGATGGGTGCGCTCCCCTGCTCTTTCTGCACTCACCGTCAATGTCTAATGTTAATCACTAACAAGAGTCAGAGGTCCAATCTCTGGGGTTGTCTGTGTGGGCGGCTGGACCGTCGCACAGGAGGTAGGCGCTGGGAAGTTGTCATCCCAGGTTGAGGGTCCGGTCGGGCTGCAGGTGGCTGGCAAGGGTGGTGAGCCGGGAAGTACCAGACATTGGTCGACGCAGGCAGTGGAGGCGGGTGCTGTGGATGTGTGTTGACCACTGGGGGGTGAAATAACCGCAAGAGGTCTCCGTTGACCGCAGTGGCATCTCCATCTGGGTTTCTGATGGTAAAGTAACCACCATGAGGCGGGGGAACAGACAGGACGGTGTGCACAGGACCGGGGTACGGGTCCTGGATCTTGTGTCGACCAGGATAGTGGTGCTTGACAAGGACATGGTCGCCCGGCTGAAGATGGGCGGCGTTGTGGGGGGTTGTCCTTCGTGCGTCCTGCAGAAGGTGCGTGGACTCCACCTTCCTCGCTACCTTCGCCCTCAGTTCGTTAAGCCGTTGTATATGCCGCTGGACGTAGTCGCCTACCGAAGTGGAGGCTGGTGTCTCGTCGCCCAGATAGACATCTAATGGCAGACGTGGTTTCCTGCCAAACAAGAGCTCGTAAGGGGACACTCCAGTGGAAGAATGGGGGGTGACATTGTAACAGAAAGTTAATTCCGGCAGGTATTCTCGCCATCTTAACTTCTGTTCTGGGAGTAAGGTGGACAGCAGACTGAACATAGTGCGGTTGAACCGTTCGCACTGGCCGTTGCCTTGTGGATGATAAGCGGTGGTGCGGGACTTGGTGATGCCATAGTGGCTGCAGAGCTGGCGTACCACCTCAGCCTCGAACTGCCGTCCCTGGTCGGAATGTAGCCTCTCTGGAACCCCATAGTGGACAATCCACGAGTGAATGAGGTGGCGAACAACTGTCGCTGCTGTCTGGTCCTTGGTTGGCACTGCTACTGTCCACTTGGTGAAAACATCTGTCATGACCAGTATGTTCTCGTAGCCATCAGTAGTGAGCTCAATTTTTGCGAAGTCCATGGCCACAATTTGCAAGGGGTGAGTGGCCACAAGATGACCAGTGGGTTTGGCGACACGGACAGGGGGATGCTTAGACCGCTGGCACCGCTCGCACTGTTGGCAATACTGTTGAACCATACTGGTTTGGTCTGGCCAATAGGTCCGTTGTCGTATATGGGCGAGTGTTCGCTCGGGGCCTTGATGTCCGGTGCCGTCGTGTGCAAACCCAATAGCAGTTTCACGATATTTGGATGGTAAAACTACCTGTTTTACTTCTCCGTGGACTGGGTCGAGAATCTTCCGCACTAGTATGCTGTCGTGGATGGAAAGCTTGTGCCACTGTTTCAGTATGGCGAGGGTGTCATTAGTTAGGTCTTTGCGCTCTAGGGCTCTGGGTTTTTGTTGCGCCCTTACTGCTCGGTAGACAACTTGGATGGCTGGATCATCTTCTTGGGCAGCTGCTAGGTCTTCGTTATTGAGGGAGGGAATAAGGGCTTTGGCAGGAGACAGGTGCAGATGGTTCACAAACACCTCCTCTCCAACCGTGGTGGCAACTTCCAATGGGAGGTGTGTGGTAGACTGCAGGCAGGCAGAAGCAATAGTTACCAATTCATCAGCGTCCTCGTCGGGTGGTGCCGGAAGGGGGTGTCGGGACAGAGCATCAGCATTCGCATTTTCCTTCCCCGAACGGTACTTGATATCATAGTTGAACACTGCGAGTTCAGCTATCCAGCGTTGTTCCACTGCACTGCGTTTGGAAGACAGAATGTGACTTAGGGGGTTGTTATCGGTGTATACGGTGAAGCAGTTGCCCAGCAAATATCCCCGGTATTTCTCGGTTATGGCCCACTTCATTGCTAGTAGTTCCAGCTTGTATGAACTGTATCCACGCATCTTCCTCTCGTTGGGCCTCAATCCTCTGCTTGCGTAAGAGATTACACGTCGTCGTCCGTCCTTCTCCTGGCTGAGGACAGCACCTAGACCTTCATGGCTAGCATCTACTTCCAAGACGAAAGGCTTGTCGAAATCAGGGTAGGCCAACATTACTGCGTCGCTGTAGATTGCATCTCGCAGTTCCAGGAAGGCTTGTCGGCATTCAGTCGTCCATAGCTCACCCAGTTTTTGGTGCTTCTTGTAGCTGCCTTGGTTCTGCTGGTTTGCCTTGCTGATGACTTCATGGAGGGGGCGGGCCATTCTGGCGAAATGCCTTATGAAACGACGGTAATAGCCCACCATCCCCAGAAAAGTCCTTAGGTATCTCATGGTCTTCGGCATAGGATATTCCGTTATGGCGCGGACCTTGTCTTCATCAGTAGAGATCCCCTCATTCGAGATAGTGTGTCCTAGGAAGGGTACTGAAGAGCGAGCAAATGAGCACTTGTTGGGATTTAACCTGACGCCAATGGTGCGAAGTCGAGTGAAGACAGACTCCAGTCTCTCCAGATGTTCGGTAAGGGTTGGCGAAAAGACTAACAGGTCGTCCAGGTAGACCAGCAGTATCTTGAATATGAAGTCACTCATTGTGGACTGCATCAATCGCTGGAAGGTGGCCGGGGCGTTGCATAGACCAAAGGGCATCCTATTGTATTCGTACAGGCCGAAGGGGCAGATGAAAGCAGTCTTCTCTCGAGATTCTTCCGACATAGCAACTTGATGGTAACCACTGGCGAGGTCTAGGGTTGAGAAGAATTTTGAGCCACCTAGTATGTCTAAACACTCGTCAATCCTGGGAAGTGGGAATGCGTCCTTCCTGGTTATGTTGTTCAGCTGGCGGTAGTCGACACAGAGTCTCAGCTCGCCTGACTTCTTGCGGCAAACAACAATGGGTGAGGCATAGGGGCTACTACTTGGTTGGATCACGCCACGACGCAAGAGGTCCTCAATATGTTCTTGCACTTCCTTCAACTGAGATGGCGGGATCCTTCGGTATGGTTGGGAGACTGGCGTGTCATCCGTCACTACTATATTATGTTGCACTCTATCCGTATATCCCAGTTCAGCGTCCGTCCAGGCAAAGACATCTTGGTGTGTGACCATTAAGTCCCTTAGCGTGGTTTGCTCGTGGTTGTTTAGGGTTGGGATTGAAACCATCTCGGTAAGCTTTTGTAGAGCCTCAGGTGTGGGGCCTTGTTTTGGTGAGTGATTATCGGGGGACTTCGGCGACTCGCAGTTGACGTGGTTGACATGTACAGCAGGACTGGCAGGGTATATCTTTCCCAGAGGGGCACGGGCTGGCAAAACAACATCTTCGTCTGTCTCGTTCACCACTAGAACCTTCAGCTTCCCATCTATTGGAGTCACATAGGTTGTCAGAACAGTCAAGCCTCGGCGTGGACCATCCACTATCGCTTCTAAAATTACCGTCTCCTGGTTTCGGATATTGCCTCCTGTTGCTGTTACTGTCTTGACGGTGCGAGCTGGTATCACAGTGGCTTGCTTGGGGGTTCTAGCGTAGGGGTGCTGCTGTTGTGAAAAGTTTGGTGGGGGCAAGGTTACATCCAGATGGTTTAGGACATTCATCCCTATCAGGCACGAATTCAGGGCAGGACCATCTCCGCTCAGGACGAAGACTATTCGATCTTGGGCTGTCTGTCCATCCACTGTCACATCAGCAACCATGTACCCCTCATATGGAATGCTGAGTCCATTCGCCCGGTCAGTTTGTAGTGTTGAGTGGGCCTCTGCAATTTTCCCTTGAAGTGCCGCTGGTAGATCGCCGAGGTGACAGTCGTGACTTGTGATCCGGTATCGATGGTCGAAGTGACTGGTATTCCATTCAACTGTACCGTCCTGACAGGGAGCTCCCCAACCGCTCGTCGTGTGAATGAGTCCTCACTTGACCCATCTGTAGCCGGACTCTGGTCTACAGGGGTCGCCCTTCCCCCTGTGGCTTGCGTTGATAGCGGCGGCAGTCCTTTGCGAAGTGTCCCTGTCGTCCACACTGGAAACAGGCTCCTGGTCCCCTCTCAGTTCGTTGCCCCCTCGTCCTCCTTCTCCGGTGGCTGAGTGGCTCCTCCTCAGCCAACCGAGACAGGAGAGCTTCCATTTTCTCCAGCCTGCAGTTGAGATCAGCGATGGCCCGGTCGCTGGTGTTAGCAGTGGCGGCGGAGTGTTGGGGTGGCCTGTTGTCAGCCCTGGTCGCAATGGCTTGGACGTGGCTGTCGGGGTGTCCCCTGTCGTCATACCAGCGGATGGCAGTGTTCCGGATGTCCAGGAAGGTGGCATCTGGATGCTGGAACCTGTATTCACGGAGCTGGGCCGTGAGCGATTCGCTTGAGAGGGCCCCCATGAAGATGTCCCTCAGGATGCTCTCTTCATATATGGGCTCCCTCAGGGCAGACTGGCGCTTGGTAAGGGCGTCGAACATATCCCTCAGCCGATGGGAGAAACCCCTCACCGTCTCCCCTGGTCGTTGGCGGCACTGGCTCAGGGCTATGAACAGGTCGCTGGGTGACCGGTGTTCTCCGAAAGCCTCCAGTATACACTGGAGAGCTCTCTCAGGATCTCGCTGCACCTCCCGGGGGTGGCACTTGAGTTCCGCCCTCACCTCGGGGCCGACGCTGTTTAGAAGGATGGTGAGGCGGCGGTCCTCGGAGAGTTCTGGCCTGCTGGACCAACAGGCCCGGAGCTGTCCCTCAAACCTCTCTGCACCTCCTCTCCCCATGTCGCCGTAGAATGTGTCGATCCTCGGCTGCTCTGCTGCCATTATAATGTAGGGCTGTGTTGGCATTGGCGGTGGTGCGGGGGGTTGTTCCTCATCTGAACTTCGGCTTCCTGTTGTTCGTGGCATGGTTGGGCTCTCTAGACTTACAAAACTTCTGTGTATCCCACTTCTTGACACCAGAAAATGTTCGATGAACTACGAGTGGCTAATGTGGTTACTGCGTGGGTTCAATAGTAACTCCCTTAAGGATACACAGGATTAACAAACACAGGGTTCTGCTGGCAATCTTATTTATTCAAAAGCCTAACAAAGGTATCGCTACCAAAAGGCATAGGGAAAACCCTACCAAGAAAAGGAAAAAGGCCAAGAAAAAGAAGCCCAACCAGCCATAAGCTGGAACAAGAGAAAAAGACGAAAATATGATTAGGATATAATGACAACATTAATCAGGCAATCAATGGTGGACATACATAGTAATAGTATTAAGTATTAAATCAAACAACAACAACATAATATAGAATTTAAGCAATAACCAACTGGATATGTATGCATGGAATAAAATAGCGCTAAGGTTAATGAATAACAACTACAAGTGGCTATATCATACACACAAGGAGTTTCCTAGTACACTGGCAACATAAACTAATTAATGTACTAATCAAAGTATGAAGGACATAACAAATGAAGGGGCAAGAACACAATAGTTTCGCTCCACTGAGCCGGTGTACAGCACATCCAGAGTGGCCATAAACTACTATGAGTGGCCGTCCCTCACTCACGCACCAGAGTTACCATGAAAGCACATTAAAAATAGAAAGTCGTTCATCCTCTCACATATGTATGTATGTATGTATGTATAAATCACCTTGAAGATCTTATTGCCAATATGGTCAGGGAATGGCTAAATCTTAACAACTCTGCCTCTAGAGCCTTCATGTTTACACCAAAGTCACACGGAGGACTAGGACTACTCAGCCCACGTGTAATGTACTATGCGAAACACCTGGCATTCTACATGTCGGTATTGAACAGCGACGACCCACAGGTTAGAGAAACAGCGAGAAAATCATTAAAGTTGCACATGGACAAACGCAAGGTTGCAAACACGACTGATGAAACGTCTTTCGTGAGATATAAAACAAATGAAAAAGGTATAATCAGGAAAGAGTCTAAAGTAAACTGGACGAGATCAACATGGGTACATTTGAACGAAATGTGTGCTAGAATGAACCTAAAGCTACATGACAGAAACAACAAATATGCCTCCGAACTCCACATAGATGAAGAGATATCAACTGTCATCGAAGATGCCACACGATTTTATGCGGCGTACAAAAAACTTCAGCTAAACGAAATCACCGAAAGTTGGAAAGCCAAGAAATCTCAGGGACGTATTGTACGGGAATCCCCCAATATCGATCACTCTCTCTCCAACTCATTCTGGACAAACCACAACATTCCGGACAAAATAAGAAGTTTTATCACTAAGGGACGATTACAATTACTTCCATGTGAAAGCTTAATGAGTCTTTACTATCCTAATGTGTATTCCAAAATATGTAAACTTTGTAACCATCCTACAGAAACTGCCTCACATATTTTAAATGGATGCACAAAATTCAAGACCATGTATCAGAAGCGACACAACAGAATTGTTAACTTTATAACAAACAAAATTAAAGGAAACAGCATCAACAATAAAATTGTCCTTATGGATACGCCCCTCACGCCAGCAATTTTTCAGTCTAGTAATACACCCTTCAACCACTCACAAAACAGACCGGATATCACAGTCATAGACCCAGATAATAAGGCAGTAAAGCTTGTTGAAATATCTATCCCATTCGATGCCTTCATTGACAGGTGCTATCAGTCGAAATTTGATAAATACTATCCCTTGTGTCTGGAAATTAATTCACTAGGATATCATTGTGAAATAATTATTTTGATCTTTGGTTCATTAGGTCACGTCCACAAGAGAGTAAAAAGTGGACTATGTAGACTTGGCCTCAGTAAAATTGAAGCAAAATTTATAGCAAAATACTGCAGTGTTAGCAGTGGTATAGGCTCTTTTAACGTATGGAAGCTGAGAGCAAGAAAGTACGACAGAGGTAGTCTACTACTACTATTTCCTGTTGCACCCACTGGTGCTTAGGGCAGCAACAAGGGATCTCCAGCCCTGTCTGTCCTGGGCCATCTTTGCGAGAGTTCCCCATGAGTGATTGAAGGATTTCATCTCTGCCTCGATTGTTCTCCGCCAGGTTGCCTTGGGTCTGCCTCGCTTGCGCCGTCCCTCCGGTGTCCACAGAAGTGCTGTTTTGGTTATAGAATTTGCTTCCTTTCGCAGCACATGTCCAAGCCATCTCCATCGTCTCTTCGTGATGATGTTGGCTATTTCTTCTTGCTTGCATCGCCTTAGTAGTTCCTGATTAGAAATCTTGTTTGGCCAAAAGATCCGGAGAATCCTACGAAGACATGTGGTGTGGAAGGAAGACAACTTGGCGAGGTCACCTTCTGTCATTCGCCAACACTCTGATCCATACAACAGTGTGGATAGGACACAGCTTTGATACAGTCTGATCTTGGTGTTGATGCCGTATTGTGTCGATTTCCAGATGTTGCTCATACTTTGAAAGACAGCCCTTGCATTTCCCAGCCTACTTTGGATGTCCTCCTTTGTGCCACCCTCTGGTCTGATAATGCTACCAAGGTATTTAAATTTGTCCGTCATGGTGAGGTTCTTGTCATCTACTTGCACTGGTGCTGGAGTGTCTACATTTAGGGTCATAATCTCTGTTTTCTTCTGGCTAATCCGAAGGCCTACTTTGCATCCAAAATTATGTAGTCTCTGCGTCTTATCTTGCATGTGTTGGTGACTATGTGACAATAGTGCAAGGTCATCTGCAAAGTCCAAATCCTCTAGGTTGTCGAAGAGTGTCCATCTGATGCCTCTTGGTGCATCCTCTGTAGTTTTCCACATAATCCAGTCGATCACGAGGTTAAACAAAATTGTTGACATCACACACCCTTGCCGTACACCAGCTTTCACTTCAAAGGATGCATCACTGTTTCCGACACTACAACTGAAGTTCTTGTAAAAGCTTTTGATGAGTTCAACAAGCTTGCTGGGGATCCCATAGTGCCGAAGAATGTGCCATATACTCTCTCTGTGGATGCTGTCGAAGGCCTTTTCGAAGTCAACGAAGTTCACATAGAGCTGCCTTTGCCATTCTGAACACTGTTCTATGATGTTTCGGAGTGTGAAGATCTGGTCAATGCATCCTTTCCCCTTTCGGAATCCAGCCTGTTCCTGTCTCAGTGTCTTGTCCACAACATCTGACATACGTTTCACAGTGATCTTGGCAAGGATTTTGCTGGGTATAGAAAGGAGAGTGATACCACGCCAGTTGTTGCAATCGCTGAGTGCTCCTTTCTTGGGTATTTTCACTATTCTGCCTTCATTCCAGCTCTTTGGTACTGCTTCTGCTTCCCAGATAGTTGTGAACAGTGGCTGAAGGATGGTGGCTGACTGATCCGGATCTGCTTTGAACAGTTCTGCAGTCAAGTTGTCTTTTCCTGGAGCTTTGCCGTTTTTTAGGCTCTTTATTGCTGCCACTATCTCTTCTTTCTTTGGTGGATCTATGTTGATGTCAAGGTCTTCAGCAGCATCTTGTATTATTATTCTATCTTCAGGTGGTGGCCGGTTTAGTAATTCCTGAAAGTGCTCTGTCCAGCGTGTATCCTGTTCTCGTTCTGTAGTCAGTAGTTTCCCATTCTTGTCTTTGATTGGAACACTTGGTCTTCCACCATACTTGCCACAAATGCGCTTAGTGATCTTGTGGAGCTTACCCTGTTCTCCTCTTGATGCTGCCTCCTCCGCATCTGCCGCTAGCTGTTCCGTGGCTTCTCGTTTATCTTTCTTTACTAGTCTCTTCACTTTCTTATTTAACTCTGTGTAGCTATGTTGGTACCTCTCTTTCAGCCTTTCCGATTTCACTTGTAGGAGTTTCTTTTTCATGACTTTCCTTTCCTCGATCACATCCCATGTTCTTTGTTGGATCCACTCCTTGCTTTTCCAGAGATAGTCTAGCATAAAGTGAAATAATATTGTATTAACTCTAATATTTTACCAGAGAAGAAGATCTGAAGAGCAAGAATGAAAGGGACCATAGCATGTATTTCCGCTTCTGTACAATGTGAAGTATTGTTTTTCCAATAAAATATTGTACGGGTACATTTGACATGTATTTCATGGAAATAAACAAATTTGATATGTATCTATCTATCTATCTATCTATCTATCTATCTATCTATCTATCTATCTATCTATCTATCTATCTATCTATCTATCTATTTGTTAGTCTGTCTGTCTGTCTATCTATCTATCATTCTGTCTGTTTGTCCATCTCTCTGTCAGTCTATTCATCCATCTATCCATCCACCATCCACCCATCCGTACAACCGCCCGTCCATGCACCCATCTTCTTCAATCCATCCATTTATCTATCCATCCATCTATCCATTCATCCAACCATCCATCTATTTATCTATCTATCTATCTATCTATCTATCTATCTATCTATCTATCTATCTATCTATCTGTCTGTCTGTCTGTCTGTCTGTCTGTCTGTCTGTCTGTCTGTCTGTCTGTCTGTCTGTCTGTTACTGTCTATCTATCTATCTATCTATGTCCCTGCCTGTCTGTCTGTCTTGTTGATCTGTGTGTCTAACTGTCTAGTGTATTAAAAGCAATAAAACATTTTGCACTTCCCACTAAAAACAAACAAACAACTTAGTTGCCCTCTCAGTCAGCGTATAAATATTCGATCAGGTGGCCTGCCCCGTTAGTTTGACTCGACATCGTGTTTGATTTCAAATCTGTGTCACCTCGAACTCTTCCGTCATCACAGCTGATAAGGGAACACCAGTGTCATCGCTGCCAGCCCATTGACACACACTGTGTGTGCCCGCGCTGGCGACAGGAATAACCTGCGTAAACAGTTGCCATGACAACGCAGGGTAAACACTGCTGGGTTCCCTATTCCTCCCAGCGAGTGGGGTTGGCAACAAATTCATTCGTAATCTAGTGGAGATGCCGTGGGTGACGTAAAAACACAAGGCGCACGAGAATACAAGTGTTTATAGACCAAAATATGGTCAAAATACATCAAGATACGGACTAAACACTACAATTTCCAAGATTCACAGGAGAACGGGCGTTTTAAATACCAACATTTGTGATACAGTTTCATCAACGTTCATATTCGACAGTGGACGAGGTTTGTGATTGATTATTCTCAGAATGGAGATGTGTATATTTAGCTTTGTGTATTGATACAGAGTCATTGCATGACGGTTTGTATATTCTTTCCTGTCTCCCCCCCCCCCCGCTCCCCCCCCTCTCTCTCTCTCTCTTGATTTGTACATAATATTTGTACTTACATTATGTATCTATCTATCTATCTATCTATCTATCTATCTATCTATCTATCTATCTATCTATCTATCTATCTATCTATCTATCTATCTATCTATCTATCTATCTATCTATCTATCTATCTATCTATCTATCTATCTATCTATCTATCTATCTATCTATCTATCTATCTATCTATCTATCTATCTATCTATCTATCTATCTATCTATCTATCTATCTATCTATCTATCTATCTATCTATCTATCTATCTATCTATCTATCTATCTATCTATCTATCTATCTATCTATCTATCTATCTATCTATCTATCTATCTATCTATCTATCTATCTATCTATCTATCTATCTATCTATCTATCTATCTATCTATCTATCTATCTATCTATCTATCTATCTATCTATCTATCTATCTATCTATCTATCTATCTATCTATCTATCTATCTATCTATCTATCTATCTATCTATCTATCTATCTATCTATCTATCTATCTATCTATCATCTATCTGTTTATCTATCGATATATCTATCGACTCTATCTACCTGCCTGCGATTTTGAGGAGGGGGGGGGGGCTTTAGTAAAGAATACTAATGCTGTATAGAGTGTCAAGGGCAAACCTTTCAAGGCAAAATATTTCTATTTTACTATTAAGACGTCGTAAAAGTTATTTCTTGTGTTTAGGTCTTTATTTTAGGGGGTTCGCTGCTCTTGCCATTTACAACTCACTTTTCTTGTTGTTATTTCTGTGTAATTTCGTGGCATTAATTAGTTGTTGTTTTTTTAGAATTTTGCCCAGGTAGCGGCCTTGTTAGGCCTGCTCTTTTCGACCTTTAACTGCCAAGGTATCTTTAATGTGTGCAACGTGCACATGGGCCTTCCCCAGTTTTTCGTCCTTATCCGAGAAGATTCGGTGCTCGATCCTACCTATCATAGATCAGGGACCGACCGGGTATCGAACCCGGTACCTTCGGCATGAGAGGCGAGCACCTTGCTTCCAGACCACTGTGACCCTACAATTTATTTCTTAAAGGCGACTGCTAATTTTATATAAGGAAGATTCATAAATGATGAATACAGGTAAAATTTTAGAGAAATACTTGCAGTCAGTGGAACCAAATCCATTTATGCATCTCTTTACTAAATTTCGACGTATGTTTTCAATGTGACTACATAATATTATTTGAATAAAATTGCTTGTCATACCTTTATAATAAGGGGTTCAGCTGGTGCACAGGCACCGATTTTGGTAAACAAATATCGACTTTGGGATTTTTTGCTTTTTACACCCTACAACATTTCTAGAATAACACATGATCCTGTAAGCAATGATGTCTGTGTATCCAACTGCAACATGGAAATTTAATGTCTGGATGGTCCTTTGTGTTTTTACTTGAGTCCCAATCTTTAAACACGATTTTCTCAAAAGTACATTTTTACGCCAAGTTCCCATTTTGTAATCTTAAAAGTTAAAATCTCAGAAAATATTGATGACAGAGTGCTGAAATTTGGCATGGGGTTGCAGGGGTTATAAATGTAAAAAAAAAAAAAAAGAGCTGGTTTTTGCGAGTCTATTCTTTATCATACTATAATGGAGCTAAGTGCACAGACTAATAAATTAACCAGACTGGAAACACAAGCTTCGGGCTGTGTCGTTTTTTACGGAATTTCCCGAGCGGCGGCCGTATAATCAACATGGCCGCCGCTCAGGAAATTCCGATTCTAGTTCTCTCTTCAGTAGAAATTTCTTTTATTTGTCAAGATTGGTTGTACATGTATTCATTTCTTGGTGCGGAACCAAACTTCCGCGTTCAGTATGCGCGTCAAAATGGTGTCATTCAAAATTGTAGCTATGCTGAAGCGTCGGTCGTTACCGTAAACCTAATGTGGCGGATGGTTCATGACCTTTCGCTGTTTTGTGACGTCACACAATGGGATAATCCAGTCTGGTTAATTTATTAGTCTGTGGCTAAGGGTGAAAGTTCTTCACTCAATGGCCCTTTTTGGGAGGACTCCAAAACTCTGGAAGCATTCTCATCGCCTATACTTATTGTGATGTAAAGGGATTATATAAAAATGCTGCAAACTCTGGGTAATTTGTTCATTTTGCATAATTCACACGTAAAATTCGCAACAAACACTTCCGACTCCATGATTTTAGAACAGGGAAACGCTAATTATGATCTATTTTTGGTACCGTGGCGCAGTTTTCCTCATCGTACATTCGCTGAACGAAGCAAATTGTGGATTAACGAAAACATGGATCGCCTGTAAACTTTAGCGAAAAAGGGTAAACAAACTCCAGAGTTGGCGCTGCTAATTTGCTCCAGATTAGTGCATTTATTTATTCCTGTTCATTGAAGGGATCAGTTGCTAGTACTTTTAACTTTACACACTTTTTTGTCACAATCAGAACTGACGTTTTCAGAGTATAAAGTTCATCCTTTCCTTCGTTGACTGTCATTAATTACCTGTTGTGAACACATCAATCAAAACTAACAGGCTGTTTAATTTTGATCTTAATGTCCATAACACAAAAAGAATTCTAGGCAAAAAATGGGCAATAATTTCTCATATTTATTTCAATATATTTCTCATAATTTCTGATATGATTTTGGCAAACAATATTCAAGATGGCCGCCATAACTATGGCAACAAATAGTTGGGTTTTTTTTTCAAAGAATTTTAATTGTTGTTTTTTTTACTAATTTTTCACATAAGGATCATTATAAACACTGGCCTATATTCATTTGTTGGCCCAAATAAGGAAATTTCAAATTACACCAGCTGAACCCTCTAAATCGTTCTGTTTCTTCTGTTCTGTTCTATCACCTATAAATACGGAACATTTATTTTAGCAAGTATTTTTGTTGTTGGTGGAATTTCTGTACTGTGTCTAGTAAATGGGGTGAGTGTTTGCATTTGTATTTTATGCATTTGGGAAATTTGCCGTAGCGTCACTAAGCAGTCCAGTTACAACTGGAGCAGACACGTCGTTGCCAGAGTGCAGCGCCGGTCGGCTGGTTGTTGTTGTTGTTGTTGTTGTTTTCGGGGGCGGGGGTGAGGTGGGAGGGGGAAATGTTGTGTGTGTATGTGAGTTTGTGTGTATTTGATCGTGTGTACTTGTGATTGTATGCATATGTATATGGTATATGGGAGTGAATTATTGTTTTGTTTTTCTCCCTATAAAGCGCACTGAGCGGTCAGGAAGAACGGGGTATATAAATTTACTTTATTATCATTATTATTATTATTGATATGATTATTATTATTATTATTATTATTATTATTATTATTATCTTATCTCTCGTACGTTTATATAAATGATTATGACGTCCTAAAACAGCCTACCTACCCTAAGTCCTGTACTTTGGAACATTCCGGTATATTTTGGTATTTAAAACAAGAGCAGGGTAGGGGTGAATGTACTTTTGAAAAATTGCCTGGGGACGAAAAGGTTGGGACCCCTTGCATTATAAATATTTACCTAGTATACCTAGGTATAAAATCTTTAAGCCGATTATTCTGTGCGCATTGACGTACCGCTGTCTTCAGATTTAGTTAGTAAAGTCTAATGTCACGAAAGTTTTACATACATAAATCATAATTATGTATTCACCACTAATTACCAGTTTGAAACTGGGGCCTATATTTTCCAGCCATTAACCCCACGGTGTTCCAACGCTTAGGATTGACGTCAAATTTGCATATAAAAATTGACGTCGTTCCTATGTAGGTCTGCTGGTTATGACATCGCGACGCCGTCGGATTGATGTAGGGAAATCCGTCCCTCCGGTAATTCTACCAATCCTATGGGTTTTGAGGTTGAGTTAGAGTTTGACGGCCCGCCGGCAAGGTAATGGGCACTTTGCACCTTTCACGGTTGGGTGCAGGCTGGTACACATTTTTCTGACTCAAGCGGCCGGGACACTTAACCGCATCCACATAGTTTGGAATACAGGGAAAATGAAAATACCAAACAAACTTTGCTGCGCGGCAGATTTAACTGTCATACTTTTCAAATATCTATCAGACGAAATTCTCTTATTCTAGTAGCGCGCAAACTGTCCCGGTAAATCAATTCCCCCTTTTAAATAGATTTCTCGTTAAACGATTCCCACAAATCATTACTTTCTTCTGCACGGAGATCTGTCCCGAGTAATCAGCATACCCTTTTAAACAGACTTTCTGTTGAACGATCTCCACAAATTATTACTACCTTTTCCACCGAAAAATCATTACCATCCATGTCATCATCATAAACCATCTTCCACATCCTCGTATCTCCGTCTTTCGTTCGTCTTCTTTGAGTCGCTCTATAACTTTTCCTCCCCAGTCGTATGATTTCCCACCGTCGTGCTTATCCCCTCTGCTTCCTTTCGTTCATTCCTTCATCGTCACTGTCATCACGCCTTTCATTTATTTCTCACTATTAGCTTGTTGTAGTTTTGTTTTCTTGATTTTGTTCTCCCAGTGGTCGCCGATTTTCGTGTAACTTTTTTTCTTGATATAATAATAAAGACAATAGATAGCTAAAGAGACAGACAAACAGGCAGACTGACAGGTAGGCAGGCAGGCAGGCAGACAGGCAGACAGGCAGACAGAAAGGCAAACTGGCAAGCAGACAAGCAGATAGATAGATAGATAGACAGACAGACAGACAGACAGACAGACCGACGGACAGACAGACAGACAGATAGTTAGATAGATAGATAGATAGATAGATAGATAGATAGATAGATAGATAGACAGACAGATAGATAGATAGATAGATAAAAAGCAGAACGATTGTCAAACTTATTTTTAATTATTTTTTTAAAAATCTGATATTGGAATCACCCACAACATTATAAAGTCATTTTCAGCAAAATGTATAATCGCCCACACCCACGTCAAGCACCATCAGTCCATTTCATTTTGAAATGGACCCGAGGCTATCAATAAATATAATCGCCTTGCATGCCAGCGAAAGCCTGGGATCGATTTTCTTTGGATAGAGCAATCTCGGGTGCCTGTGATATAATGTGCTAGTTGGTGTATTTAAAGAGGTAGCTGTTCTCTTTTGAATATGCAGATGTAGATCTAGGTATTTAACGGTGACTTAATGTCGGATTTGGCTGTAGGTATATTTCTTAAGTTTTTGGTGATGAAATTTGTGATTCTCACTTTAATTATTGTCATCACCATCACTTTCATCATCACCACCATCATCACCACCGCCATCATTAGCACCACCATCATCACCACCATCATCACACCATCATCACCACCATCATCACCACCGCCACCATTAGCACCACCATCATCACCATCATCATCACCACCATCATCACCACCGCCACCATTAGCACCACCATCATCACCACCATCATCACCACCATCATCACCACCATCATCACCACCGCCACCATTAGCACCACCATCATCACCACCATCATCACCACCATCATCACCACCATCATCACCACCATCATCACCACCGCCACCATCATCACCACCATCATCACCACCATCATCACCACCATCATCACCACCATCATCACCACCGCCACCATTAGCACCACCATCATCACTGTCACGAGTGGAGTGAGCGATAGTTAATAATTACGGGGGGAAAGGAGGAGAGTAAAATTAACGCACGTAGACAAGTAAGTTAAAGCGTGCTGTTATGAGTGGTGGGGGGTCTGAATGAGGCGAAAGCGCTGTATTACTATCACTGCAAGTTAGAAGGTCCTACTGAACGGACGCAAGAGAAAGCCCAGCGGGCGGACAGAGGGGAGCAGTCGGAAGACGAATGAAAGTGTTTTTTCCAGTGATGACTGGTGCCGAGGTCGGGCCGAAGAGCGCCACCTACGGTGAGCCCAGGGGATAGGCCAGCATAGGGCCGGGGGCCACACATAGGCCAAAAGTGAGGCTGTCGGTGCAGGACAGTAGAGGCACATAAAGTCGTGGCAGTCAGGCCACGGACAGGGACGTAGATATGAGCGTGAATGTGCTAATGGAATGATAATGTACTATTACCATGTTGATGTGCTAGTGGAATGATAATGTACTATTGCCACGTTGATGGGCTCTTGAAATGATAATGTGCTATTGCCATGTTGATGGGCTATGGAAGTGACAATGTACTATTGCCATGTTGAGGGGCTATTGAAATGATTAATGTGCTATTAAGACCCTGAGGGGAGAGGCTGAGGCCGAAGTGTCTTTAGGAAGTAACTACCGGGTTGTGGATCCGAGGAAGAGTGCATGTGAGAACAAGGCCGTTGTACGGCAGTTAATTTCAATAATATAATGTATGTAATTGCGTTATTATCTGTATAATTATGTTTAATAAATGTGTGAGTCTGATGGGTTGTCCTGTTAAGTGTTAAACTTGTTCGTTCGTGATTGTTGTCCTGTTATAACTTATCACATCTCCCAGTCTGGGATTTGTGACAATCACCACCATCATCACCAACATCATCACCACCATCATCACCACCATCATCACCGCCACCATTAGCACCACGTCATCATCACCACCATCATCACCACCATCATCACCACCATCATCACCACCATCATCACCACCATCATCACCACCATCATCACCACCGCCACCATTAGCACCACCATCATCACCACATCATCATCATCATCATCATCACCATCATCACTGTCATCATTATCATTACCATATCCTCAGTATCACTTCCAATATCGTGACCATCGTCTTTTTGCTTTGTGTTGTTGTAATTGTTTCTAAATTATGAAGCCTTTTGCTTTTGCGTTCCAACATCGATTGAAAATATAATTCTCACCCGTGACATTTACAAGACGAAAATAATTATGCAAATTGTCCTGTGAATTTTGCTAACCGTTTGGAACTTTACTAGTTGAAAGCAAAAATTGTATGCTGCTCGCATAAGAAATATACAGAAACGATACTAAAAAAGTACCGTAAAATAATGTCTTTCCCATTTCTTTACCTTTTATTGTACCGTTTCTGTATTATTTCTTTCGCTATTTCCAACTTTTTCTTTTTGCCCCATTTTGGCTTTGCCTCCAGCCTTGCTGCGACTACACAGATTTTCTGTCAAAACTGGCAAGAAAAGGAAAAAGTTGTATGTAGCACAGCCTTGCGTAAGAAATAATATCCAAACGATACAATGAAACGCAAAGAAAAAGAGAAGATAAAAAAATCCCAATATTTCAGTTGTTTTTATCATTTTTTTTTTCCAATAATATTCAGACATTAATTTAACGAATGCCAAGGAAATCAATTCGTTTTGACATTTATCAGAGAATCCAAGAGAGAGCAATGGTGATTTTATTGCACAAGCAAATATCTCTGGTTTAACTGCACGAGACAGGTTAGCTGGGAATGCATAAAGTGCTTGCGCTGGGAGGCCCTAGGAGAGAGTGGACTTTGCCCCCAGCGTATGAGAAGCGCACATGGAAAGGGGGGGGGGGGGGATTTGAGATTGAGTTTGAGTTGAGCTCTATTTTATATTTTTGTATTTTGTAGAGTTCTTTAATCCCATTTGGGAAATTTGCCTTAGAGTCGTTGCAGCCCAATTACAACTGGAGCAGTCACGTCGTCGCCACAGTGCAGCGTTGCGGTGTTTGTTGTTGTTTTTTCGGGGTGCACAGCCATTTTGTACATACTTTATGGATATAATATCCCCTCATTACTTTGATTCCATTTCTTGTGACGATTTCTTGGTCTTTGAATCACATTTCATATACGCGTGGAATATGATTGTGTACTTCCTCATTAATTTTGCCTTTCCGAGGGAATCAATATCGGTTCGTATTACTGGCCTGTTTTACTACATCTATAATGTATAGATTTTGTATAATATTACAGTCTGTCTCCCTCCACCGAGCGTATACAACAGGTACCACAAGGATGGTCCTTAGCCCAATCCACGCTCGGGCCTACAACCACAACGTCAAAAGCATAGTCAACAACAACAACAACAACAACAACGAAAAAGCCTCATCATCATTAGGAGCTTTTAACCTGTATGCTTTTCTCAGACTCATTGGATATCGATCGTCCAGTGTGTCCAATAATGTCAAACAGAACTCACTCGGTTTCTCAGAATGTGCCGCAGCGGCTATCTATAGGGGTTGATGCGTCCTTGATTCCATATGAAATTTGGTCTCTAGAGCAGTGGTCAGCAACCCACGGTCCGCCGCTAAGATCGGGCCTGTGAAAGATTCCATCCTGCCCTCGGACGATATTTCCTTATTTTGAGTGTTTCACACGACCACACTGGTGGATCAAACTTGACATCTTGCTACACTGGGCCCATGTTTCGTTTTGTTCCTACGAGACACGGGAAAGCACGGATGATTTTCTAGCATGCGTTATCGATTGATTTGAAGCAAAAGTAATATAACTAGATGTATTTAAATGGATACGTCCCATATTTCATAATACTCAAGTTTTTTTCTTTTTTTTATTATCTGGTTTTGTTTGTTTGTTGTCGGAATTATCTGTCTCACTGTCCACGTCCACTTATTAATGCTGACCCCTGCTCTAGGGTGACGTCTCCTCTTATATTCATGATGAGTCTGGTGACGACCGTTAGCGTATCTTGGCTAAGTTGGGTGCAGACTGGTACACATTTTTCTGACTCAAGCGGCCGGGACACTTAACCGCATCCACATAGTTTGGAATACAGGGAAAATGAAAATACCAAACAAACTTTGCTGCACAGCCGATTTAACTGTCATACTTTTCAAATATCTATCAGACGAAATTCTCCTATTCTAGTAGCGCGCTAACTGTCCCGGTAAATCAATTCCCCCCATTTAAATAGATTTCTCGTTAAACGATTCCCACAAATCATTACTTTCTTCTGCACGGCGATCTGTCCCGAGTAATCAGCCTACCTTTTTAAACAGACTTTCTGTTGAACGATCTCCACAAATTATTACTACCTTTTCCACCGAAAAATCATTACTGTCTCCTGCACGGAGATCGTGACTTGCATAATCGAGCAGATGGATTACAGTGACATAACTGTCGATATAATGGCTAGTAATCTGAGCCACCCCAGACTGCAGAAAAAGAACAAAACAGATTTTTGAAAAAAAACAAATTATATTTGTGAGGTTGGCTGAGAACGGATACCACGTATACACGTAATAGGCGCCACAGAACGGCGTGTGGATTATTTTTAATAATTTCGGGTCTCAGTAACAAACAGTTAAAATATGGCAAAACGGAGAATTAATAGCTGTATGTTACTTGAGGTAGAGTTTGGGTTTGGGTTTAACGGCGCGTCGGCAAGGTAACGGCCACTTTGCGCCTCTCAAAGTGGTTTTTGTTATCTCTCTTTGGGCTAGCTTTCAGCCCTCAGTTGCCTATAGGTAAGATCAGATCAAAGTTCAGTTAAAAGATCTAACGGAAAAAGGCCTGTGCCGGCATTAAAAACCTGACGGGAAAAGGCCGGTAAAGTATGTCTATATGAATCTTGTAAATAGGATAAAATTCTGTTAAATCAAATAGTAGAGTTGGACCTCTTTCAGAAATGACAAGATGCGCTACGGGTGCACGATAGACAATAATTCTTTCATGGATCCGCAGGTATAGTGCTTTCTCCAGATATTCACGAAGTCTACACGTTCACGTTGTATGTTGTGTCCATTTTGCTTTTGGAGGGACTACGGGCAAGTTAAAATGGCTTTGTGGTTTCTGTTTATCAAGCTTTTTTAGAGTACTTTTTTGTTCATGTCGCAGATCCCTGTAGACAGAAAGTTTTTTGTTGTTGTTTTTCCCCTTTCCCCCTCTGATTCATGTTATTGTTTCGTTACTGTTTTCTTAAGGGGGGGGGGGGGCTTGGGGGGCTTTGTAACCGTACAACCTTCTCTCTCTCTCTCTTTCTCTCTCTCTCTCTCTCTCTCTCTCTCTCTCACTCTCACCAGATTACTATTCCATTATAAAGCGCCTTGAGTTCATACTATCATTATTATTTTATTATTATATGAATGCTATATTATTGCTACTCTAACGATTATTATTATTATTATTATATAGATGCTATATAATTACTAACATAATTATTATTATTATAATGCTGTATTATTACTACTATAATTATTATTATTATTGTTATATAGATGTTATATCACTACTACTACAATAAAAATAATTAATCATTACTATTATATAAATGCTATATTATTACTTTTATTATTATGATGATGATTATTACTTTCATATTATCTGTTCTTTGCACTCATCTAAAATTACACGATTATAACAGTTACTTTCAGATTGCTGCTGCATAGAATTAACTACACAGGTCAGAATTCCCGTAGGAGATCAAGAGAATGTAATTTTATTTTTTTTTCATCTAACCATGGTTTATTTTTCTACTTTGTCCAGGTGAAATTCAAATGGACTGAAAGTTGTGTTACAGTTAAAAAAGCTATGACGTAGAAACCACCCAGTGGGATGGTCAGGGTTTGTCTGAAGTTATGACCTCTACTTACGACGTCACCGTTGTTGTGACGTCACCGCGGCCTAGGATTGAGCCCTCAGATGACGGCTCGATACGAGGACTCGAGGAGCAGGCCGAGTACTATGTCGTGGTGCTGGAGTCCATTGTGTTCTTCCTAATGTGGGCCACCGCTTTACTGGGAAACCTGCTGGTCATCGTGGTGATACACAGAAGTCGGCGGGTCCAGTCCACCACCAATTTCTTCGTGATTAGTATTGCCTTCAGCGATTTAGTCCTCGTGCTCCTGGCCACACCTTTTGTGTCTGTCAGTGTGATCATGCAGGAATGGGCGGCTGGCAGCGTCATGTGCAGGCTGGTGCGCTATGTTCAATTCACCTCCATGTCTACAACGTCTTTCGTATTAGTGGCCATATGCATCGATAGGTATTACACAATTATCTACCCTCTAAGCTTCAAAGTCACCCGGGGTACCGCTAAAAGAATGATTATCACTGCTTGGGCCTCCGCAGCGCTAATTTCCAGCCTCTGTATCTATTTCTTCGACCATGTCCAAGTGGAATCGTTTGAAGACAGTACAGAGAATCGCTACGTGTGTCCTACTTTTATTCCAGCGAGACATTGGTACGGTGTGTTCTACGCCGGCATATGTATCATCAGCCAGTACATGTTTCCCGCAATCTTGTTAACAATTGGATACTCTCGTACATTCTGCTACATCTGGTCAAAACGCAACAGTGCCCGCCGGCGTCACCGTTCTAATAACCCTGTGCCCAGGACGAAAGTCAAAATGGTGAAGATGTTATTGATTCTTAGTGTTGTCACTTTATTACTGTATCTTCCGTTTCACATGACACACATCGTATATTGTTTGACGTATAGGCATTTTCTACCCTCCGATGTGTTCATTTCCGCCTTCCTGCTGATCTCGGCTTCAGCAGCGATCAAGCCTGTGATCTACGCCTGCGGGAACAGCAACTTTTTGCGCGGCTGTAAGGAGGTTTTGTGCATGTCCACCATGAGATGCTACCGCTTGAACACTTACACCGTCACCAGCGCGTCCTCCATCAGCAAAAGGAATTATGTAGGAGTCCTGGACCTCTCTAAAGACCAAGTCAGCATCAGCATAGACTCGCCCATCGAGCCTTTTAACAAGCTCAGATACCAAGAGAAAGTAGCCTGGCCCGTTCATGGGTCTTTGCCATCAACATCACTCTAACCCTAATACTGCCAAAGATGGACTTGCTGCATTCTGTCAAGGATGCTTAAGATTTAAATGATAAAACACGGTATTTGAAGCTTGCATCGAAGTAAAAAGTTCAACCACAGAGCATGTATTAAAAGGAGGGGAGTCACTTCTTTGCCAAAGCAGCGAACCTAGGTCACCGTGGCAATAAGAATGGGAAAAGGGCGTCTGCACCATGGAGACCGAGCGGATCTTCTTACTGTGGTTTGTTGGGCTTAAATAGTTGATTGAAACTATTTAGAGTTGTCTTTAGCTCCCTCTTCCAACGGAAATGTCCAAATGGCCATTGTTTACCGCCCGTGACCTACTTTTACATCCATGCTAATTTTGTGGTTTTGCGGAGCCTCCCAGGTCTCGCAAAGTAGGTCAGCCAAGTGTGATTCCCCTCGTTGTACACGCTCTACCTCAACAAAGAATACGATTCTGAGATGCTGGCTCTGGGGCTTTGACATTATAGCCAGGATTGTGTTGAAAACCTGGACAATCTAACTGGCCAAAGGCGATGGTTAGGCTAAAAAGTTTCTTCCGAATATTTGTCCAGCAGTGGATTCCAAACTTAAGCTCGTGACCCACAGCAGGGAAAGAGGAATGGTATACTGGCCTGTATGTCATGAATATTATATTAAATTGTAATCTGATCTCGTCGGGAATGAAAACACTGAAATTTTGGGTCAGGACCAAATAGGATAACTGGATTCTTGCTGTATCCCAGTCAGCTTCCTTACGTCAATACGACGTATATTTGTATAGGATTTCCACATGACTGGTGGGATTACCGTGGATGCAGTTTCCCTACATCAACCGACGACGGCACGATGCCGTAACCAGCGGATCTACGTAAGAACGATGTCATTCCTGCGTGAAAACTTGAAGTCAATCCCACGCATCCGATTTTATTAGGGTTGGTGGCTGGATTACCATTTAATCATGCGGTCATTCTGGTGTTCGTAAACTGTGATTCAAGGCCCTGTAGGTCTGAAAAAAAAATGATTTGTGATATTGGTGTGCCAGATTTTAGTAATGTGACCCTTATCCCTGATTTTTTCCAGTCTCACTAAATGAGTATTTGGCCTTCATGAGCCAAAGTGGAGTTCATCCACAGGGTAGTAAAATGTCTTATAATTAAAAAAAAAAAAAATTGCGGCCGGAGTAATTCATTGTGGTGCAATTTTGGTCCCTTTTTTTGCTCGACGCTACAGCCTAAATGACAGTTTCAACAATTATAAAATGAGTTTTCTTAAGATAAGTGTCAACTAATCCAACCCAATCGCTTTCCTATTGACCGATTGTGTTGATTCAAGTTTTAGGTATTTTGAAATAAAAAGTTGTAAAAATATAGTGTAAGGACCCGCAAACAACACGCACAATCAGCACACAGATTATGTAGATCTAGAAAGAAAACAACTCACAACTGGCACAGCAACACTCGCATGGCCCGTACCGTGCATAAGGCAGACGGCACAGAAACTCATGCCTTCAAACTTTGAAACGCAACCGGAAGTTTAAAGTCGAAACAAAACAAAGGCAAGAGGGAGGCAACCATTGTTGAGGAGAAAGCATTATTCAATGACGTACTCTCTCTTTCTCTCTTATCTATATAATAAAGCTACAACAAAACCCCTAATAGTCCTATGGACTCGGAAACTACACAACGCACCGACCTGAAATTTGACACAAAGAATTATGGGATAGCGAACATTGTTCCTATCGCTATACACAAACAAAACCGTTTGTTATTTCTGAGTTAATCGGTAAATGCGGTTATAATTAAAGACTAAATTCACGAGAGCGTTTGATCCGAAATTTACGAACAATAAGATATTGATGTATGTTTCTAATAATAGCCCACTTCCGCCTACACATGACGTTATCACTTCCTGCGATATGTTCGCTAACAAACTAACCCGTGCGCAAATCATTGCCATTTGAAGGATGCTGACGGGATGCGCAGGATGTCAACGCGCAAAGGGAGAGCAGAAAAACTTATCTAAAAACAAACAAACAAACAAAAATAAAATAAAGCTAAAGGAACAGGCAAAATGAAGCAGGTCCATAATAATCACCCAGAACTGAAACTAATAAATCGATTTATCCCGGGCAGGGCCGGGCAACTCAGCTAGTCTTATTATAAAAGTAGTATTCTGCAGTCCTGCTTCAGAATTCATGCGCGCCAGAGCACTGCGTACCAAGCTTGATATGGTTACTTTTTATGACATGCACGGTACTAAAGTCAAAACAAAACAAAGGCAGGAGGGAGGCTATCATTATTGGGGAGAAAGCATTATTCGATATTTTTAGGCCTATTTTCATTTATTACAAAATGACGATACTTCGCTTTCATGTCAAAGGAATAGACATAGTAGCAAAAAGAACTATCTTTCACATGTAAATTTTTCAGGTCTGGGCATTTCTTCCTCGCAGCAGTGACTTTTTTTTCCTTGCTGTTTTTTTATATAGATAATGATCTTTTTTTTTTTTGGCTCCCTGTTGTGGGCCCGCCGCACCGGAAACGCGTTCAGTTCGGTGCGCGCAATTTCCCAAACAGACATGAGTGCGTAGTGCTCTCATGGTGCGCATGAAATCTGTAGTAAGACTGTAGACTATGGGAAGCTTTCTAGACCAAAAGAGAGAGAGAGAGAGATAGAACGGTGGGTCCTCAGGTTTATCCCGGATAATGCCGGGAACTTCATCTAGTTGAAAAAAAAAAGTAGGTTTCAAGGGCTATAGATAAGTGACCGCAGTCCAATTACAAAGCCAAATAGAGAAAATAATGAGTTATTTTCACTGTTCAGGTATAGCTTACTGTGCAAAATACTACAGTCCCGTAACATCAGCTGTGTTTGTTGTAAAGGCCATTGCTAGAAAGCCAGAAAGAAACGTTACAGTAAATCACAAAGAACTAGAAAGGAGTAAAAAAAAATCTGGCTTCCCATCCGAATAGACCAGGGGTCGGCAACCTACGGTCCGTGAAGAGATTTTGACAGGCCCGCGAGCATGTATTGTGTGATACGGTACTTATCCGGCGCATGATAGGTTGTCCTTTTGAACTCCTGCGAGTTCTACGCGACCACACTGGAGGAGCGATTGTAGGGGAAAAAATAAGTCATGTTGGACACAATTAATGATTTTCCAGTGTTCGTTATTCGTTGATTTGAGGCAAAATATATTGATTACCAGCCATGGCTGACTATGGCTGGCTGGTTACACTCCTCATTAAACCAGACTCCGTGCATTTATCCGAACTTTTCCAGTTTGCCTTTAAGTGGACATCACAAGAATCTGTTTCTACCTTCACTACCCGTCCCCTTAGAATGACAAGATTCTAACTCCTTTCCGTCAACTTTTGAGATATCGAGGATTAAAGTTTTGTGTACTCAAAGCTTTTAGAGCAAAGAATTTTTTCTTCTTTTTAGTAATACTTACAAATTACATACTGAATCTGCTTGATACTTTGGCACACAATGGAGATGGCCCGTGAAAGTAGTGTGTAGTGTGTAACCCAGTTCAACCAAAATGTGGAGATAGAACCTTGTCATAAACTGTGTGTCAGATCTATCTGAAATTTTGCATGAGCTCTATATTTCACGCTAAACCGACTGGATCTTTTTAGGTTTGTTTGTTTCGTTTTGTTTTGTTTGTTAGACCGTAGCCTGATTATGAATTCACTTCTGTGCGCTTTGTAAAAAATAAAAATTAGACCTTATTAATTTTATCTTATTATTAAAAAAAAATAGTGGTGGGAGTAATTCATTGTGGTGCAATTTTGGCCCTTTTTTTGCTCGACGCGCCTAAATGACAGTTTCAAAAATCATAAAATTAATTTCTTAAGAGTCAACTAATTCAGCCCAACCGCTTTTGTATTGACCGATTGTATTGATTCAAGTTTCAGTTATTTTTAAATAAAAAGGTGTAAAAATGCAAAATACAATGATCTTTGTTTCGGCTCCATGTAGTAAGCCCACCGCACTCGAAATAATATTAATAAGGGTTCAATTCCGTGTGCGCCATTTCTCTTCCAGAAATGAGTGCGTAGTGCTCTGGTGCGCATGAAATCTGTAGTAAGACCAGAGAGTATAGAAGTAGAATATGGGAAGCTTTATAGACCAAAAAGAGAAAGATAGAACCGTATGTTCACAGGTTTATCCCGGATAATGCCGGATACTTCATCTAGTTATGAAAACAAAAACAACAAAAAAACTTCTGTTGCGAAACCTAGTCGTTATATTATTATTATCTTGAGAATGGTGTTAGGAGTTAAGATTTACCATCCCTGAAATAGTAACTCAAATTTTTCAAGCAAAACCCAGCCTGCCATTCCACAGTAATCTGACGCATGAGATTGAAGACAAAATTAATATGCACACAATAGTGACATCGCTCCTGCGCAGATCCGTTAAGCTCTGGTGACGACATGGCGCCCACGTCTGTCTGATGTCGCTCACCTGCCCTTACTGTCATCCTACAATTCCTATGGAAATCCTCCAGAAATCTACGTTGGATTGACGTAAGGATGCTTGCTGGCTGAGAGCATGCCTTTCAGAACGAGCAACCATAACCATATCTATGTTAAAGATTTAAATTGTGTGTACTCGATTTTTGGACAACATATCTAGGCTCCCGCATTGTTTTGGCTTTTTTCTAGCTCAGAATCCGGCAATCTTCGCTTCAGTTGGTTTGCTTCACTTACGTCACTTAAAATTGTGATGTTATGTTCACGGTGATGCTCTGCGCGGCATCTCCACCCTCCGAGTGCACGGCAGCAGAGCATGCACGCCTGTAAATATTTTTTCCTTCTTTTGGAGGGGGGGGGGGGCACCGCGGCTGAGCATGTGCACTCGCAAAGTTGGCTTTTATCTTTTATCTCCCCCCCCCCCCACACACACACACAAAATGAAATTCTTAGAGGAACTAAATAATAATATATGGCCTTGAAACTTCGGACGAAAGACGAAATGAAAGTCAAAATGTAGGAGCACAAGATTCTGTGACGTCAAGTGAAACATACCTTGTTGAAATCTTTCTTCCAAACGCCCTGTTGCTACAGCCAAACTTCTTCAACAAAATACTCGTGACACACTTATAAAACACTGTTCACCTTAACCCTCTCAAGGCCCGTTAGTAAACTATGGCACAAATCATACATCAATGTCTTGTTAAAGCGGATTGTGGAGGGCAAAAGCGATCTTCTGTATTTATCTGTTCGCTTTGATGTGTATCATTCTGTAGCTCCTGGATGATCTACCTCCTCCTCCACCTCTCTGTCTCTTTCCTTCTGTCACGCTCCTCTCCCTACTTTTTCTCCGTGTTTGGATTACATTCATGCCTGTTTGAGCCCACAACGTAGGAATCAATAATATATTCCAACTGCCTGATTGTACGGGAGATATTAAGTTTGACGATCATGGACAGAGTTTTTATGTGTATCAACATTGCAAGTACAAGAAGGGCTGGACTGACCATTAAGTAAAATAAACCACGTGGTTTGGGCACCGAGGGAAGTGTGGGTGGGGGGGGGGTGGGGGGGGGGGCACCACAGACATTTTTATCGCCGGATTTATTTAGAGACTTTGCAATTTAAAAAAACCAGGAGAAAACTTTTCAAATAAAAATAAAATGGAAGTATACAAAAATAAACATGACTTCTATCTTATTGTAAATGTTGTTTTATTTCTAAAAATAAAATTTTATTTCATAGTTTATGTTTGTTTATATTTTGAAGTACATACAGTATAAAGGGGATACGAAAATCTTTCAAGTGCTTAGGGCCTTTATAAGTCCTAATCCGGACCTCTACAGGAGTGTCTGTACCAGAGAGTATAAATGTATAGAGAGGATTCACTTCCGCCAGATCGCGAAACTAGGTCGCTGTGGTAAACAAGAAACTGAAGAATTGAAGAAGACTTTCTTCACCAAAGATAGTGTGCATAATCTGTGTACTCTGGTTTGTTCATATTTTTTGGGCTGATTGAAACTATTTACAACCGTTTGTAAGCTCCTGCGCCCCGTGGAAATGCATAAACGGACATTGTTTACCGTAGCGACCTACTTTCCGCTCCATGCTAACAGTGGTTTCGCAGTCTCCCATGTCTCGCAGTGCAAATCGACCAATAGTGAACCCTCTCTATATATAATAATATACTCTCTGTCTGTACTCAGAACCTTCAAGAAACGTAGCTGAAAGCACTATTTCAAAGGCATTTCGTGCACATCTACCACTCAAATATTTTTTTAGCAAGAACAAATCTTGTGTTCATGATATGAATGTGTCCCAGCTAGCAATCCTATAGGATTCCGACGCGTGGGATTGACGTCATATTTGTGCATAGTGATGACATCCTTCTTACGTAGATGGGCTGGTTAGGGCATCATGTAAAAGTGGGTTTGATGTAGGGAGCCCGCCCCTACGGTAATACTACCAGTCCTACGGAAATCCATGTCAGATTTACGTAGTGATACTGGCAAGGGCATGAAACAAGTGTTCAGTTTTTAATTGTGTTCATAAATTAAAACAAAAGGATGTGCATATCCGTACAACATGTTTGCACACAATTCGATGACGTGGGCTGGGGTAGCTCTACCCTGATTGGTCTAAAATGTAAGCGCTCTTCTATGAATGCAGAAAAGTCTATCACATTGTGTGGTCTACGTCATCGAATTGTGTGCACAACATGTTGTACGGACATGCGCTTCCAAAACAAAAATGTTTGAAGATAATGAGATGGTCTACTGATCGACTGGTTGTTTGTTATCTATTTTTCATCATTTATTGCTGTGATGTTACTGTGAAGATGAAATAATTCATATACCTACCTGTAAATATGTAAAGTGAATACTGCAAATTACGGCTGCAATGGCAGAGAATTCTGTTGTGTACTGGAGCTTGCTGTGCGTTTTGCGGACATGTCGCGAGCTGAGCCCTTAAAATTTGGTCACTAAAATTTATTTGTGAACTGAGTGCATTCGACATTGTTTTATAGATTTACTTTTTATGTGTGACTGTGTGTGTGTATATATATATATTATGTGTGTGTGTTGTGGATATATATTAGGTGTGTGTGTATATTATTTGTGTTTGGGTGGGTATATATTATGTGTTTGTGTATATATTACGTGTGTTTGGGTAGGTATATATTGTGTGTGTGGGGGGGGGGGGTTATATATTATGTGTGTGTGTCGGAATATATTATATGTGTGTATATATTACGTGCGTGTGGGTGTGTCTGGGTCTATACGTATATTGTATGTGTTTCTCCTTCCGGTTTGTTTTTTCCTGGTTTGTTCAAACTCCAGTTTTTGCACAGTTGAGAAATTCGACGTTAACCCTATTATTTTGTCATCAGCCAATTAAATAGAAAGAAAGATTTACACCACCTTTCCAGAAATGTATACTCTGGTTTTGGTTTCTAAAAATCAAAGGCAACCCAAAAGAGTGAAGCTGTAAGATGAAGTCTTGGAGTTAAACACCTTTTGCTGGAGACAGTAACTCCTTCCTGGCAGTGTTAGGGTTAAACATCTGTGGCTTTAGTTACTATGCTAAGTAGTTTGAATAAATTGAAACGGTGAAACAGCTCGATAAGTGCCACAACGCATTTTAAACAAGTGTCAAAGTGTGCATTTGTTATACCGCTTCTACATACTAAAAGATCTTCAGTTGTTTGTTTGTTTTTTTTTTCAGAAAATGGGGACAGAATAAACAAGAACTGGGGTTGCGATGTGTCAGATGAGTTGAATTACTATCTATTACGTGAATGTGTTGTGAATGAATGTACAATGCACATGTTAACCCTAGGAGGGTATCATGCTTAGCCCAGAACGTCACAGCCAGATGTTTGCCAGCAAAATCAATGTGCACCCAAGAAATAATGACAGAAGCTGACTGTATCTAGCCGGTCCGCTCCGCCATTTTTACTGACAATGACGTATGAAGAACTCTCTTTGCCTCTATAACGGTGAGGAGCGGAGCGGACGCCCTGGACAAGTAGACAAAGGCAAAGAGTGTTTTACGCCAATGTCCGTAAAAAATAGCGGAGCGGAGCGGATGCTGTGGACAAGTAGATAAAGGCAAAGAGTGTTTTACGCCATTGTCCGTAAAAAATAGCGGAGCGGAGCGGATGCTGTGGACAAGTAGATAAAGGCAAAGAGTGTTTTACGCCATTGTCCGTAAAAAAAAAATTGCGGAGCGGATGCTGTAAACAAGTAGACAAAGGCAAAGAATGTTTTACGTCATTGTCCGTAAAAAATAGCGGAGCGGAGCGGATGCTGTAGACAAGAGCAGTAACGTGTTTTCCTTGTTCATAATATGTTGTTTGATGACTGTGAACACAAACTAAAATCAGACTCAGTCATTGCTTGGCAGAGGTTGTTTTGAAAGTGAATGTTTACGATTTGATAAGAGAACACCTTGATAAATTTTAATGTTTATTTGTTATTAAAATCTATTTGTTAACTGACTGCATTCCACATTATTGACTTACTCTGTGTGTGTATGTGTTGTGTTGTTTGTTTGTTTCTCCTAGTTTTGTTGTTGTTGTTGTTGTTGTTGCTGTTGTTGCTGTTGTTGTTTTGTATCGGCATCCTCTTCTCCTCTTTGCTGGTTTCTTTCTCGGTTTTCGCCCAGCCAGGATGCTTCCGTCAGTCCGACGCAGATTTGCAGGGGCTTTCTATAGGAATGGTAGGATGACCGTAGGGTCGGGCTAGCGACGTCAGACTGACATCGGTACGATGCTGTAACCAGCGGATCTACGTAGGAACGATGTCATTACTGTATGCAAATTAGACGTCAATCCTAAGCGTCGGATTTTCCTTCACATAGTACGATACTGTTCCTACGTGGATCTGCTGGCTACGATATCGCGCTGACGTCGGTTTGACGCAAGGAACCCCATCTCTACCGTAAATCCTACCAACCCTCCGTAAATCCAATACAAATCTATGTCAGATTGACGTAGGGTTGCTGACTAGGAACGCGACATCACTCATTGACCCCAGCTCTGACGGAGACACACTATCCAAACACACTGAACAGAACAGCGAGGAGGACACGCCTACATGATTCACTCAGTATTAAACACGCATGTCAGTCAATTAAAAGTTCATTTATAATTCATGAAAATCGTAAAGCAAAAAAAAAAACCCAAAAAAATCTGCTTTAGGGTCACATCTCAAGGGAAGACCAGTCCGGTTATACAAGAGTTACACCCAGTCAGCAACCCTACTGAAATCCATGCACAGGATTGGCGCCAAGTGTGCAGAATTATATAGATAGAATGCGCATGACGTCACAGAGTTTTTGTTTTGTACTTCCGCCAAACAAGATGGCCGGTGGATCAGCTGATGAGTGTAACTTCGAGATATGTCTAAGCAGTTAAAATGCCTGCTGGTTGCATTGCAGTTGACTGTTGTGACAGGGGTGGAAAGGATGGATCCAAACTGGTCAGATTCCCTACCATCCGTGTAAACAAGAGAAAGGAAGTGAAAGAATTGACCGAACGTCTCCCATATGCGTATACACACGTGTCATTGTTTACAGTAGTGAACTCGCCGCCGATTGGTTCGCGACGCCTTAAGTGGGTCCGGACAGACAAGATGGTGGATATGCGCATTCTACTTATAGGAATGATATAGTTCATATATATTACGACATCGTTCTGACGTCGGTTTAATGTACAGAACTCGCTCCTATGGTAATCCTACCAACCGAACGGAAATTCTATCCAAATCTATGTCAGATTGACATAAGGATGCTGACTGAGTATTCACCTAAGAGGGATCTATAAAGTGCGTATTCTCGTTTTGGCAATTCTCCCCCCCCCCCCTGCTTTCTAGGCGCTTGGCTTCACCACCTATCCACCTCCCCCCCCCCTGGCATTCGGGCATTCTGCACAGATTATTTCACTGCTTCATCTTCATTAGAAATATAACCTGTGTTTGACTTGTACGTAAACATAATTATATTTTATTCCGTTGAAAAAAATATATTAATTCAACTTTTTATTTCGTTACCGTGATTGAAAAGTGTACGTGTATTATACATGTATGTCCTTTTCAATCCTCCCCCTTCCGTCCACGGGCGCTTTTCATACGCTGGGGGGCACCCCCCCCCCCTCTCCGGCCTATGTATTTTCAGGGTGGGATCTCAGCCATGCATATTCCTTTTCTCTCGCACGTGCACTGTGACATGCGCATCGTGGCGCTCACAACCGTCTCGTATTCGTTCCCGTGGAGGGAGCCCTTTATTTGGCTAGCTTATCATAGCTTGTTCGTGATAATCGATATTTGTTTTGACCGAAACAAGTAATTATCGATTTACTCATCTGAAACCTGAGATTCATTTGTAAGCCGCTGAAGGGGAAATCCCATTAGGATTGTTTCGTTTCATGTTGTATGACGTCACAAAACAGCGAAAGGTCATGAACCATCCGCCATTCTAGGTTTACAGTAGCGACCGACGCTTCAGCATAGCTACAATTTTGAATGACACCATTTTGACGCTCCTACCGAACGCGGAAGTTTGGTTC
The DNA here is from genome assembly GCA_963931925.1 of Onchidella celtica. Lineage (NCBI taxonomy): Eukaryota > Metazoa > Mollusca > Gastropoda > Systellommatophora > Onchidiidae > Onchidella > Onchidella celtica. The sequence continues at coordinate 51,004,619 of OZ007575.1, read as the reverse complement.
CGCACCAAGAAATTAATACATATACAACCAATCTTGACAAATAAAAAGAAATTTCTACTTCAGATAGAACTAGAATCGGAATTTCCCCGGCGGCAGCCATATTGGTTATACAGTCGCCGCTCGGTAAATTCCGTAAAAAACGGCACACCCCGAAGCTCGTGTTTCCAGTCTGGTTAATTTCATAGTCTGTGGTGAAAGCCGAAAGAGGACACCATGTAAGAACGAAATGAATTGAAAACACTAAATTCTATTAAGATCGATAATCATCAATGGTCGAGAATTTGATCTGAGGGCCACTTGTAACCTGTGTAAGAATTATGAAGACAAAATATGGCAAAGAAAAGAAAAATGTATGTAGCAAAGCCTCGCGAGGGAAATGATACAAGAACGAGACACTAAACTAAGTACATGACTGTACTCGTTTTGTTTGGTTTAACATTCTACTTTTTTTTTTTATTTGTTCAATTGTTTTATTGGTTCAAATTTCCACCCTGTTACATTTTTTTTTCCTAGTGAAGATTAATATATCGAAATATTGATTTGCGTTTTATTGTATGCCTTCTGCATTATTTCTTACCCGAGGCTTTGCTGCATACAAGTTTTTCTTTTTGCCTTATTTTGATTTTGCTTCAAGGCTTACTGACACCCCACAGATTTTCTGTGGTTTTTATAATATTTCGCCAATTTTAATCATTTTGAAAGTTATGCTGTTAGCGGTTTCGTCAGGAACTGGTGCTAGGCATCGGCAAGTCCTGAAATTATATAATAACTAGATGACCTTCCTGGCATTGCCCGAAATAAACAATCATGTGCCCCCCCCCCTCTCTCTCTCTCTCTCTCTCTCTCTCTCTCTCTCTCTCTCTCTCTCTCTCTCTCATATAATAAAAGTAATAAACTACAGTCTTGCTTCATAACTCATGCGCACCAGAACACTACGCACCAAACTGAACGCTTGATACGGTTACTTTTTATGACATGCACGACACTGTACAATATTACGAACTAAACATGCAAAAATACAGATGTTACATAGCAATAAACGTTGTTTTTTTTTTTTTAATACATGCTTGAAGACAACTTTTAATTATAGGTTCCTTATCTCAACTGCCACCTTCCTGCCAATTTAAGGCCTGAAGAGTGTATAGTTTGGTTAGTGATTCATGCCAAAAGTTGCAAGTTACTGAAATATATTATAACTAGCTGAGTACGTGTTCGATGAACAGGTTTGTGTAGGCTGTTTTTTTTTGGGGGGGGGGGGGGGGGAGTAAAACTCAAGACGCCTGTGAACTAAGACAGGCATTAAATGCTGCATAGACAGCTTATGAGAGGGAGGGGAGGGGTGCAGGTTCTGGTGAGACAGCAAAGCATTCTGGACAACTCGATGGACAGTTGCGTTCAATTCGCAAATCTAATTATGTATTTTAACTTCTAAATGAGATAGCTTCTCCGGGATAAACTTGTGCTCACCCCCCCCCCCCAACTCACCCCACTTTCTCTCTTTTTCTCTCTCCCTCTCTCTCTCTGATCTCATGCGCACCATGCCTCTTGACATTCACTTTTCTCGGCAGGGCAAGTGCACCAAACTGAACGCGAGTCAAATAGTCTGTCACGCGCTTGAACAAAATCGAGCGTACAGTAAGTTCTGAATGGGCTCCAAATAGACAATCAGTAACAGAAGCGACACTATCACAGATAATCACACAGGAAACTCCTGCATGCAGACAAAATAACCAGATACTGCTGGCAGACAAAAAGTTCTTCAAGTGGGAGAGTTGAAACACAATATTCACATTTCAATCGTGAGTATTTCGAAACAGTATTCAAGGTTCCATGGAAAAGTAATCCATTACCTGATTTGAGGTTTTATTTTAGGAGGTTCGCTGCCCTTGGCATTTACACCTCACTTTACTTGTTTTATTATTTCTTGTTCTGGCGGGGGGGGGGGGGGGGGGAGATGATATGGATAAATTTTAATCTATTAATTTCAATTTTGCCCGGGCAGCGGCCTTTCGGCCTGCTCTTTACGATTTCCAACTGCCAAGGTATCTTTAACGTGCGCAACGTGCACACGGGCCCTCCGAATTTTTTCGTCCTTATCCGAGAAGACTAGGTACTCGATCCTACCCCCCAATAGGACCAGGGACTTGAAAATATGAGAAAAATCCAAATTCCAAGAACTACTCGATCCTACCCCCCAATAGGACCAGGGACATGAAAATATGAGAAAAATCCACTTTCCAACATGCCTGCACTGCCCGGGTTTAGAACCCGGGACCCTTGGCATGAGAGGTAATCCATTACCAACTGTTGCATCTTTATTTATATGGTTGCTTCCCTTGAAATCATGTCACATTCAATCGTGTCAGACGTATTCAACAGTCTAAGACATTCTTTTTTTTTAATCTATAATTCTTATCTTGATTTTCTAGAACATCCAGTTTATTCCATATTTTTGCTTTAGTTTTTGTTGCTCACAACTGTTCTTCCGGCTTGCACCCAGTATTGTCTGCTGCTAGTTTTGTTTCGTTGCAACTAGATCTAGCTATTTGCTCTTCGACTTTTCATTGCGCCGCTCAAGCACAAGCCTTCTGCTTTGAAATCTCAACAAGCAGCAGAGGCAGTTCAGTGTGCTTGGTTGACGAGTGTGCACTTTTTTCGCTTCAGCGTCTTGCCACCGAAATCGTTGGAGACCATATCCTGTGGGATTTATCGTTCATTTCTGCATATTTTCGTCTCGCTAACGAGGATTACTATCTGCTAAAATGGCTTTGGGAGGTTGCTATACCTGTATCAAGTACTTAATGTTCGCCTTCAACTTCCTTTATTGGGTAAGTTACCTCTGCTTTTCGTTTTCGTAGGTGTGCTGTGTTCTCGTGGGCAAGACCGCCCGGTGTCCGCTGGTGAGGATGCATAAACAGCATTTCCTGTTTTCATAGTTTCGTTCTCGCTGTTTGAATCGTGTCTCTGAGTCGTTCTCTACTAGATCTAGAGTCTATATTCGGATTTACAAAGTCTGATTTCCTCAAATTCCTTCTCTCTTGTCACGATTTTAATTCCTTGCGTTTGCTCATGGCGTCTTCTAGAACTTGATCTAAAACTAGATCTAGATCTAGATTCTAGATCTAGACTAGATTTAGAGAGTCTAGATCTAGAATCTAGATCTGGATCTAGATCTAGTAATGTTGTTAGTTGTCGTTTTGCATTGCAGTCAATATTTCACCGTCATGCGTGACTGCATGCTGAAAAAAGGTGGTTTTACCAGGGTTCAGCTATCATCAGCTGAGGTGATGCTCCAAGACATTTTCATTTCTTCCAATGGACATTTTACTGCACAATCTCATCAAGGGGCTATTGATTTCAGACTTGCGTGCATTTTGTTTCTTCTTCATCGCTTCATACACAGGAAAATAGCAGAATACATACCATGAAAATGAAATTATTGTAGTGTAACTAATCCTGTCATATTCACAAAGCGTAAATTTATTGTGGTTCACCTGGGGGCCTATGCCTAAATGTTAGGTATTTTTGAAAAATGAATCTTTGACCATTCTCAATGGGACAGATATTATTATTCTGGAAAAAAATGCCATCTGTAAATTTTAGTAATTAAGGCCTATAACTTTTTATTTTTTGTTTCTTTCAGTATGACACAAGCTGTAGATCTATAGGCATTTATAATAAAGCTGTATTGTTGACATTCTCTGTACATCCACTGGGCTTTGCTGAATTCCAGGGTGAATAACCTACATGTACTTTAAAGAGCCTTACATTAAAGTTACAGTTACAGCCATCAGCTTTTAGTGTCTGTTTCCTGAATTCTCAAATATCTCTCCCCCACCTCCAAGAAAAAAAGGAAAAAATCCTTTACTGAACATAAAACGCCCATTCCAGTGAATGGCAGGGAAGAAGCCATGAAGGACCTTAACCAACTGTTACAGTTCAAAATTATGCTTTCGAGTCATGTGACCTATCCAGTCAATTATTCAGCCTGAATGAAAGACCTGAGTCGGTAGACCATGAAGGAGAATAATTCTGGCCTAGGTAGGATTATCTTCTACCCAAAATACTTACACAAATAGTTCTCTATTGTGTGCCCATTCACTGCCTCATACCTAGCTTCTCTGTGATACTGTTTTATTATACATGTACCTTATTCTGGGTTATTATTCACTTGTGTAGGTGGGGAATAACCTTCTCAGGATTGTCCTAAGGTTGATTCGGCTTGAAAGTTTTTTGTCTGCCCTCAGCCTATGCATATAATTCATACAATATCACAGTCTCTCTCAAAGTGGAGCCTAGCAATATTTTGGTTGGGCATGATATGGGACTTGTGAATGGGCTTGGGGATTTTTCATATAGAAATCTTCTACTAATTGAAGTAAGAAGCATGCAAATAAAACTTGAAATAAAGTTTTAATTAAAACTTCTTTTGAATGTGCACATATATTTATATTATATTTATAAATATAAATATGTAATATAAATTTATAAATATAAATAATATTTATATTTTAAAATCTTTTAGTAAATTGCATACTAACTTTGTCAGGTCATGCTGGGACGCAAGGTTTTTTGAAAATTGAAGTGGGGCGTGAGACAAAAAAGTTTGAGAAACACTGAGGTACCATCATGTAAATATTCGAAAGTAATTAAATACATGTATGCACGTTTTCAATCAGGTTCGGCCCCGTTGAATGATTTTGGATGATTCCAGTTATTTCAGCCCTTTGCAGGACCTTAAAAGTCTTTAAAGTCCTTAATTTTCACGACAGAATAAGTAGTTAAAAAGTCCTTAAATTCTGAAAATGATGTTGAAGTCCTTAAAGAGTCCTTAGTTTGTATTTCAAGTGAAAAATTTGAGATTCAAATCATCGGATCGCGAGCTCCATAACTGGTTCTTTGATACTCAGTGATCAGCAAAGCTTAGTGTATAAGAATGGTAGTTACCAAACTCGGCCGAAGTAGTGGGGAATACAATCATGCAGAACTATACCATAGATTTGGCATGCGGGACTTGCTTTGGTTTAAAAAGCCTGGATGGAAAGACTGGTGTTTTAGTCACTCAGGTCCATATTTGTTAGTCCAGGACTGAACTGCAAGTATAGTAATTTTTGGTGCCACCTACTTGTAATATTTCTTAATCACAGGTCCTTAGTCGTTAGTCCTTGAAGTCATTGAAAAGTCCTCAAAATTAGTTTACAAGACTATGTATGAACCCTGATTGGTTTCTTCCTTTGTGCTACCTTCCTGTATTTCCTTTATGTGTGGGTGGGAATTCAGAAACCTGGCCTGAACTCACAAAGCAAGGACAAAATTAGAACGAATGACTTAACATTAATTGAAGCTAAACAGACGGTGTATTTGAACTCCAGTATCCGCCTTTCCCCCAGACCTCGTCCCATCCCTAAAGTAATCTATCACGTTGTTCTGTTGTCTTGGTCGCCAAAATCTTGGAGAAAATAAGATAAGATAAGATATGACTTTATTATCCTGTTTCCAGGAAATTTGTTGTCACAGCAGCAGTAACAACAGTACAACAGCAAATACAATATCTAAGACCTACAAGTCTTTAATGCCTACAGCACACACGCACATTGCTCACACAACATTACCAACAAGTAAGAACATTGCTCACACACAAAAACCAAACTCATGTGAAATTGGCAGGTATTCAGACAGTATTTAATGTACGTTAATTTACACCAGAGAATACAAGACGCATCATTCAAGGGGTACCCGGTTAGCGGTAGTGCTTGAAGTTGAAGAACTCGTAGACAGTGGCGGATCTACTATGAAACTAACGGAGCTTGGGACCCTAATCCCGGAGGGGCTCTGAAGAAACTTCTTTTAATAAGTGGATTTCGAATGCTGCCATATTGTTGCTGGTTGTGAAGGGGGCCCCAAAACAGTTCAAGCTTCCGGGTCCCAAAAATGTAGATCCGCCACTGCTTGTAGATATTCGATAGAGAAGCAAGCTTGTGTCAGACCAGCAATTATTGCCAATATATTATTGAATGTGTTGTTAGAAATGTTATGGGCGTTTGTTAAGGGATTTATTTTTTTTTGGAGGATCACTGGCCAAGGCATTTGCATGTCGGGTTTTATGGGCGTTGTATTATGTAGCATTTTATGCACAAGCAGGTGTCTCGTAGCCATGAAAAAAGTGCATGCAAGGGAATTTATGAATATTCACGACGGGTATTGTGTTATATAATATTGAACGTTTAAGTTTATGAGTCATAACGTGTCTGGTTTTAAAATTGCATTACAAGCTACTCGTGTATAGGTCAGGGACATTGGGGAGGGAGAGAGAAGGAGAATAGCAGTGGTAGAGTATTGAGCAAAAAGGAAAAAAAAATAGCCTGATGTATGATGCAGTTGTCGGCTTGGACCTGCCGCTATGCTTTGCATTCCGACGTCATGACCCGCTCATAATGCGTTGGCAATGAGCAACACAGACATGGTATGATCATTACACATTCAGTATGGAATCCATTAATAGGAATAATTCTTAACCTCATTAAAATTATTATCAGTAGAACTATCAATCGTTAACTCACCAGGAAGTTTATCGCCAGGTGCAACTGGTTGTTCGTCTTCGCGTTCTTTGCTTCGCCATCAGCGTTTTTTGTTATTGCCGTTTTTCAGTTTGCAGTCTGTTATTCCTGTTATTAAGTTACCGCCACATTTTCGGCTCGCTTTCTTGATTAAAACTCCTTGTAAAACTGTGCTAGCAGAGTTCATGCGCAGCTGTGGAATTCAGGAGCCTTGGAAAAGCCCTTGAATTAAAAAATTTGGGAAAAGCCCTGGAAATATTGGATTAGTTTTGGAGTAGCCCCGAAATTCTCTTGGGGTTTGAAAAACATTTTTAGAAATTCAAAAAAATCTGAACAAATATAACGCAGATAAAAAAAAAATGTTCTCTCATTTTGCATTTATGTAGCCCTGGAGACTGACTCTCCAACAAATGGAGTAATATCCGTGATTCGGGTAATATGTTCGGCTCAAACACTTTATCGGTTCGTTTTCTTGATAGAACTCCATGTAAGCCTGTGTTAACAGAGTTCATGCGTAGCTATGGAATTCGAGATCCCTGGAAAAGCCCTGGTATCTAAAAATTTGGGAAAAGCCCCGGAAATAGTGGATCAGCACTGGAATAGCTTTGCAGTTCTCCTAGGGTTTGAAAAACATTTTATTTTTAGTAGTGGAAAAAATCTGACCAAAAATAAATACTGTGGACGTTCTCACATTTTCTTGCAATTATGTGGCCACGGAGAAACACTCTCCAACAAATGCAGTTAGTAAAATGTTCGGCCCAAATACACAACGTCAAAATTCTGCGAATTCACCTGCATTTGCGGGCAACCTGTGTTTCTCCTACCGAACACCTGAACGTAAATTTGAACTGCTGGCAGCCAGTTGTGTAACTACCGGAGGTAAAAATACATAACGGATATTATTATAATACCAGTGAGCCGTCAGGTGAGAGAGAAGGCATTCCATACCTATTGACAGCCTGGCTTGATAAATAGGTTATGGTTTGGTCTTTATTAAGACATGGTGAATTTGCCAGAGATCATACTTTTTTGTCAATGGCAGGAGTCTGAAAGGAGCCAGATATAGATTTATAGTGGTGCCAAGGTGCACCTTGGAAACGTGGACTGGAGCTTTGAGATACGTGTTTGGCTTTGCAAAATATAGTTGTTTTCTATCTGTCTATCTGCCTGTCTGTCTGTCTATTTATCCAATCGGTCTCTGTCTGCCTGTCTCTGCCTTTCTGTTTCTTTCCATTCTGTTATATTCTGTCTGTCGAGTGTCGTTTTGCTTCTTCCTAGCCCAATTTGACCGTTGTGGTGTCGACCTGGGACATACTTAAACTCCCACTCTCTCTCTCTCTCTTTCTCTCTCTCTCTCTTTCTCTCTCTCTCTCTCTCTCTCTCTCTCTGTATGTCTCTCTCTGTATGTCTCTCACCCCCGCCACTCCCTCCATTCCCCTATCTTTTTCCCTCCTTATCTGTCTCTGTCTGTCCGTCTGTCTGTCTATCTATCTATCTATCTATCTATCTATCTATCTATCTATCTATCTATCTATCTATCTATCTATCTATTTATCTATCTATCTATCTACTGTATCTATCTATCTATCTATCTATCCGAAAGTAAGAGAGAATTGAGTTTTGATGAACGATACCCGAAGAAAGAAAATGCGACAGATCCACAAGTCGAGGTATAAATTGAAAGTTAATAAAAATTTTGATTAAGAGAATCCCTACATGAAATGGTTTGGTTTGGAGTTGAAGGAAGTTCCTGGCCAGTTTCAAGTGTGAGGAAAGAGTTTGCCGTACGTGCAGAATACAACGAATGATCAATTTTACAACGTCAAATTGAATGAGTGGGCGTGTCTTTCGTGAAGTAGGGAAAATAACTTAGAGAATGAAAGTACAGAGTTGCCAGTTTGGACTGCGTAATATGCATAGTCGTCTATCTTATTCTCACGTACTGGTGTATCTATAATTTTTGTGGTTTTGAGTTATGGCTACTTTATGACAGTATAGATCTCACTACGACCAACGGTAAATTGCTCGCGGTGAGATCCATACTGTCATAAAGTGACGTATTGATATCTTTAATAGTTTTGATGTAATGAGCAGAAACATCTTTATCACATCCAAAAACAAGAAAAGTGATAAAAGCTTTGAAACACCCACCTGTAAAATGAGAAAATTGTTGATACGCCAGTATCTGAAGGGAGCGACGACATGAAAGAGGAAGTGTGATCACTAAGTAATGAATCTGTTGGAACTGATTTTGCGATGGCTTCCTGTGTAACGTTCGAGAAGCAGAAATTATAAGGAAAACCAAACAGCAAGAGTAGATAAGTTCTGTTTTGCACCTGCTTGGAGACCTACTGAAACAATTACCCAACGGGAATGATGTAAAATGTCAAGAATTGCGTATATTGGTCGGCTTTAAAGACACGTTGTCCAGCCAAACCCCCCCCCCACCCCCACACACACACACACAGCACAAAAAAAATGCGGTTTTGAGAAAATTGAGATTAAAATGTTTGACTCCTGGCAATTGCCTAGATGGCTTTTATTTGCTGATGGATTTAGCCCATGGTTATAAATATGGATTGGGAACAACATCTCACAAAGTTAGGACAACGCCCACTTTTGACGGATACGGTGAAATCCGAAATTTGGAAAAAAAAACTTCATTTCGTTGTTGTTGTTGTTTCAAAAGTATGAACTTTGCACTTACTGCGTTTTGAATCCTCGATTCATCTTGAAGATGTGAGTGTACCTTTAGATATTTTGGTAAGAAAGAAAAAAAATGCAATTACTTCTGAATTTAGTCACAAACAAAGTAGCTGATTCAACAGGCTACATTCCAGTGTCTGAACAGCCGTGTATAGCCTTATTGCATTGGTCAATGAATAAGGGAAAAAAGTCGAAGCGGACACAAAAATGCGAAACAAATTTTATTTACGCAAGCCTGTCATAGTAAACAGTAAACCGCAGGAATTATTATGATCATAAAAGGCGCGTGTGACATGTGCGTTATAAAATGCGTTTGTGTCATTTGTGTTATCAAAGGCATTTGTGACATTTGTATCATCAAAGGCCAATGTGACATTTTGTTGCTATCGTTGTGACGCAGAGCTGGCAACACCGAGAGGGATATGTGTTGGCTTGATACGTACTCCATGGAACATTGTACTCATAATCATTGGCGATCAAAGGCCGCACGGGACAGTGTAAATAAATCTTTCGCTTTTGTTTACTGCCAAAGTAGGTTTTAGCAAAATAAGCAGAAAGTATGTCTTGACCTCATAGTGGGGTTCTAGTCGAGGGCGAGGTTTTTTGTTTGTTTGTTTGTTTTACAGTATACACCAAGGGTTCCCAACCTTTTTCGTTCACTTTCCTTCCTGGCAACGTTTCGAAAGTAAATTTACCCCCATCCTATTTTGATCAGTAATTTGAGTTCACACTTCTACCATAACAAAGTAACCGATAATAGGACAATTTTAATATACTCTTTTTAACTGATTCACCCCTAAGTGTTTTTTTTTAAAGCTGACCCACAGCTCTCACAGTACCTATCCTGAAAGTCAAGGATCAGTACTAAGGCTGTGAGAAAATATTGTGAGATGTAGAAACATGACAAATTATTGGAAATTTGGAAACCAACATTTTGCCTGTGTGGTATTAATAATTATCATGCACCATTTGAATTGAGTGCTTGTTCGTATGAACCGCTGAGAGCGGTTTAGAGGAGTGAATCAGTTAAGCCTGTTGAGTTCAAATCATACTATAATGGAGGTAGACGATGAACATGTAAGCACCAAAAACATCGTGACTGTTTGATCAAAGAAAGTGTGAAACTTTGTGCCCGACTTCAGTTTTTGACAATACGGTACGTGGACACATCCATTTTGGACAAAATTCAGACTTTCACATTGTTTAGATACAATGTTTTGAGCCGCGTAAGGAAAGATGCAATTTCTTTGAGTAGAATCGTAAAGTGTGATCGGAAATTTCGTCCTTTGCCTCATATTAAACATAACTAGTCGAAAATCAACTTTGAATACCGGTACCCCAACTTTGTATTTTCCTAGTCAACGGGCCAACTCATCATTATCAATTGCCCTGTCTGGAGCTGACGTTGGCGATCATGGCTCTCCACTCCGATCAGCCAACACCAAGAAGGAGTTGTTGTTGTGACGTTTATGTATTGTCCAACTAGTCACAATAAAAATAGTACATATAACAATGTTATTTTAATTATTTGTGATAATAACTGTTATAAACAGATTCCGGCAAATCCAGAATCTGTAGATGTAGTATGTACTCTCTGGGGGTTTATTTTCCACAGGTTGGGAACCGCTGGTTTACGGTCAAGGAGGAAGGGATATAATTGTAGTCTGATAACTTCAGTTCCTGCCAGATTTCACGCAGAGACAAAGCGGGAGGGAAGTGGAACTGTACTTGGAGCAGTGTTTTTGTGGAGGGCCGTGTCTGTTTAGTTAGCGAATGTCAAACAGTGCGCCGGAAATAGCGCGCATTCTTGGTGACTTACTCCGGTACTAGGCTGACCGGGGGGAGAACTATGTCAGATATTGATAATAATGAACATCGTGCCTATAGAGCAAGAGAAAGGGGGACAGAGAGAGAGAGAGAGAGAGAGAGACAGGGGTGAGCTGAGTGGCATAGCCAGATAATGGGTTCACTTGGCGGTGTTGTTGTAATCTGATCATAATCATATTTTTCATTCTTTTTGCACAATTTAGGCTGATGGGTAAACTTTGCTTGCCCGCTTCCCAAAATCACTGTTTCCGTCTCTCAAAACCATGTTCTCTCTCTCTCTCTCTCTCTCTCTCTCTCTCTCTCTCTCTCTCTCTCTCTCTCTCTCTCTCTCTCTCTCTCTCTCTCTCTCTCTCTCTCTCTCTGTCAGCCACTCTCACTGTCTCTACCTAGAACAATTTGGCCGTTATCGTTTCGAGGTGTTTTTTCCCAAACTTCAGACATCAACCCCCCCCCCTCTCTCTCTCTCTCTCTCTCTCTCTCTCTCTCTCTCTCTCTCTCTCTCTCTCTCTCTCTCTCTCTCTGTCAGCCACTCTCACTGTCTCTACCTAGAACAATTTGGCCGTTATCGTTTCGAGGTGTTTTTTTCCAAACTTCAGACATCACCCCCCCCCCCTCTCTCTCTCTCTCTCTCTCTCTCTCTCTCTCTCTCTCTCTCTCTCTCTCTCTCTCTCTCTCTCTCTCTCTCTCTCTCTCTCTCTCTCTCTCTCTCTCTCTCTCTCTCTCTCTCTCTCTCTCTCCCGGGGGGCGGATTAGACCATGTATAAATGTGTGCTTGAGAGAAACCAAAACAAAACACACAATACTATAACAATTAATAAGGGCGATTTCTACCATAATAATATGCTTATTTATAATAATTGATACACACAGTAATACTATAATATTGTAATAAATACCATCCTTTCACTCGTTTCACTCGTTTAGAACATTCAGGGCTTTCACGGAGCTTTGGCAGAGATCTTTCAACACAGCTGTTATCGCTAGTGCTGGGGACAGATAAAACAGTTGTGACCTGACTTGGACTTGTGAAGGTCAAAGCAATAATGTTGTTTGTAGCCGGTCCTGGCAGTTGTTAAACTAGGCCAACTGCCGTGTCGTTTTCCCTCGAGAGAGTGGGAGAGCGGAAGGATTGGCCTCTAAGTGATTTAGATAGCTGCGTGTTTTGTGAATGTGTGTCAGATTTTGTCAAAACTAGGCCCGAATTCACCATCAACGACAAAGTTGGAGTAAATTACTCGATTTTAATTGAAAATAAACAGACCGTGTGTTTTGACTCCGGTATTCAGGACACCCCCCCCCCTCTCTTTTTTCCCCCCTTCCTCTTTCCACCATTCCTAATTGTTCTGCCTTGACACCTGAAAGTCTTGGAAAAAACCAAACTCATGTTGAATTGACAGGTGTTACGACAATGTAGTTTACATAAATTACACTGAAAATGAATGATGTGGCGAGCATCATTACTAGATCCAGATCGTATAGAATTTGCAAGAGACGGCGGCGGCCAGCGGCTCGTTCACCCCATCCAGCTGCTGTGGCTTTCATCTGTGCTTCTTTCATGTCCTTAATTGCCGGTGGAAAAAATCCTTAAATGAGAAAAAATTACTGATTATAGATTTTCATGCATGTTGCGGCTCACTTCAAAGTTGAATTCTATCGGAAATCTCAGACAGGGCTCTTCTTCTCTGCTCTGAAAAGTCGGCGACCACTGGTAAAGAAGGTGCTTGGCACTAAAACATCGTGTAGCATGTTATGTGGATCTAAAAAGAATTCTGAAATGAGAAAAAAAATATTACACGTGTGTAGACTTTCATGCGTATTGCAGCTTACTGGAAAGTTGAATTATAGAGCAAATCTGAAATATGGCTCTTCTTCTCTGAAAGGTCAACGACGATCACTGATATAGAAGATGCTGGTACTAAACGTCATGTAGTATTATTAGACATTAGTCTGAATGGCTCTAAAACAATCCCGAAATGAGAAAAAAAAATACTGCTGGTATTGACTTCCATGCGTGTTGCGGCTCACTTCAAAGTTGAATTCTATCGAGAATCTCAGATATGGCTCTTCTTATCTGAAAGGTTGGTGGTGCCTGGTATAAAAGATGCTTACACTGTACTAAATGTCGGGTAGCATAGTCTTTGGCTCGAAAAGAATTTTGAAATTTGAAGAAAATGTTATTGGTACAGGAGACTTTGATACTGCGGCTCTCCCTAAAGTTGAATTGTATCGAAAATCTAAAATATGGGCCTTCTTCCCTGAAAGGTTGACGACCTCTGGTACAACTGGTGCTTGCACTAGACCGCTATATAAGGTCTCTGATAATACAACAATGTGTGTCTTTGGATACCCGTATGCCGTGACTGCAGGGCTAAACTCCCCCATGTGACAGTACTGACACGGGGCGCATCTCAAGCGTTAAGTGTGTATCTCAGCAGCGTAGGCGGTGGTGTAGAAATCTAGAGGGGGAGAGAGAGAGAGAGGGTAGGTGGGAGGTAGGTAGATACCTGAAGATAACCCCCAGCACATCATTCAAGTTCACCTGCACGTGTCGTCTCGTGGCGCAGGTATGTGCGGAACATAAAACGAAATCGGCTAAAACTACGTACTTTAAAATCTGCAAGCAGTCCGAAATTTAAGTAGTCCGAAACTGGAGCAGTCCTTGGGCGTTAACTACACTACACTATGGTCGTCTCAGTGCTGCTTTAGTTCATGTCCATATCAGCTCTTTTCACGAAAATTTACGGCTTTGTAGTTGAACAGGACTGGTGCTGTAACAACTTTTTAACACTTTAAAGTCTTTCTACTCCCAGAGTTGTGATGTCACTGTACCGTATTTAAATCCTGTTGTCCTACTCCTAGCAAGACTCATATCAGGCATTGTGGACTTTTAGGCAGGTGGTTGGTGGGCACTTCTGGTAGGGTCTTTTCATGTCCTATCAGTATCGATCTGTTATATTCTGTCTGTCGTCTTACTTTTTCCTGGCACAATCTGGCGTTATTTGTATTGACGTACTTCTCCTAGCTTAGACTCAAACTAGTATAGGGATCTTTAGAGGGGGACTTTTACCACTGTTAAATGTGATTTAGCACGATCCTTTAACCGGAAAGCTTGTAGACCTACAGAGATTACGTCATTTCTCTGTCAAGGGCAGAAGATTAATGACGCTCTAGCTAACTTAGGGAGGTATCATACTAAGCCTGGTCAGACACAGTTAGCTGCTGCCAGCAAAATGTACGCCAAAGAAATAATAGCAGAAACTGACTGTGTCTGACCGGGTTTGGTATGATAGGGTTTCCCCGGATTTACAGAGAAAATAATAGGAAATTATGGTGTGCGCTTCCTATCTGTCAGCAGCTGACAGTGTCTGACCGGGCTTGGTATGATATCCCCCGTAACCCGAATTACTAAGCACTGCCGACAAGTGTTTTCATCTGCAAAGCTTAGGCGATAACTTTGTAAACTGTATTTGATATTTGAAGTTACCGACTTGGAAGCTCCGGCAGAGTATAATTTTGTAAAGCTAATCGCATTAACTCTGGCAAAATGGCCTTGGAAAAAATTTACCCATTTAATTAGCTAATGGCAGTAATAGGGTCACTCCCTATTTGTGCTCTACGTGGCTTGTGAAGAGGTGAAGCAGCGTCAGATTTTCTAGGAAAAGAAAACTGCAAGGTCTTGTCGTTGATTGTTTCTTAATGGGTCACATGCAGTTTCAATGTGTTTCCGGTGTCTCTATGCCACCCTGCCCAATCCAGCCTTTAGTGTTCAGCCTGCTGTGCATGGCGCTTCCTGCAAACTACAGTTTAATATTTTATGCAGTTTGAAATCGGGGTGCATATTTCCCTTTTGGCCAGGACGTATTACCAGCTTTGCACGGGCCTCTGGCCACAAATAATTATGAAGAGGGGTAGAGGGGGAAAATGGAGAAATACCTGTCATAACATTACCTGTGTAGCTGTAACAGATACTGGTAGAGGGAATGGTATGGCCGTCTGTGCTGGAGTTTGTCTGGGTCTTGTGTACACAGTACATGTACATGTGGAGTGAAGTGAATGTGGCCTGGATTTTTCTGCTGACAGATCCGGTGTAAGATTTATAATTCAGTACTACGTTCTGGGTGTTCACATTCCAACTGGTTCCTCAGAATGAGTAATTGGCCATGAATGAAGTTTTAATTCACTGCATTTACCTGTTGCCCAACTTTTTTCATCCGCCCTCACCCTCTGTGTATCTTTCTCTCCTCTCTCTCTCTCAGCGTGTGTGTGTGTGTGTGTGTCTGCCCCTTCCCCATTTTTCTCTTTCTCTCACCCTTCTTTCTTTCTCTCTCTCTCTTTCTCCCCCCCCCCCCCGTCTTACACCTTCTTCCTCGCCTCTTTCTCGTTCTCTCCCCACTTTCTCTCTCACTCTTCCCTCTCTCTCTTTCTCTCTGTCTCATTATGTTATATAAGTAAAATTAAAATGTTCTTTTTACATTACACTCTCGCTTTTGCCTGCGACAGGGTAAGATGGGTTCGTGTGCTCTCATCTCTTTCTCTGTCACACAGTATAAATCAGTGCATTGCTATGGTTTCTTTTTCTGTGTCGCCCTCGGCGTCCTCTCACCCCATCACTGTTCTATTTCTATACCGTTCATAACCAGCCAGTTTTTCTCGTTTGCTGACATTCTTTGCCTCAGTCATTAAGCTTTGGCTTCTTCTCAAAGATAGGGAAACAGGAGTGGCCCTCGCTGTGGTTGCTTCACAATGCATGTATTGAGCAGGGACGTTCCAATCACTGCACTCGTGCATCTCGTCATCAGAACACAAAAACGGGGGGAGAATTACAATGTGTTGATTGCTGGGATGTATTGTTACATTGGTTTGCAATTATGCTGATTATTTTTTTTTCTTCGTAATATGGATCATCTCCGCCGAACCGAGGAGTAATCGAGTGCTTGTGATTGTATTCACAAGAGTGAGCGTGCTAGATTCGGCCACTATTTTGAAGTTCGATATAATAAGTTATATAATATTAATAATATTCATTCCACAGTCCATGAGTTGAATACTGAGTGATACTGGGAAACGGGCATTGCAACAAAAAAGTTTCTTTTTTTGTGTGTGTGTCTTTCCTACTCTGGGCGTGCAGTAGTAGAATGCGTTCACTAGATCTGTGATATTTTGACCTCTCTGCCCAAAGTACTCTTTTCATATGTTTGGCCTCAATACATTTCCCCTCCCTCCCCCTCCTTTTTTTTTCTTTTTAACGGACGCACGGTCGTTAGAATATCGAATGTCGATGATAAGCAAGCCCTTGATGTTGGAAACTTTTATGTTAATGGAATATGTTTCTAATCGTCTCATTAGAGACATGACATTTATATCATTAATGAAACACGTTAATTTAATTTCCTGAAGGAAAAAAAAAACACGTGAATTAAACCAAACTTTAAATTATTACCATAATTGAAAAATGCTCTCTTGAGACAACCCCCACCCCCACCCCTTCCGCCGATGCACGCATTTCGTACCCTGGAGGCATCCCGTGCCCCTCTTGGAGCGTAGGTACTTTTTAAGTATGGTTTCTCACGCTGTTTTTGTTTTCGAAATGAGTCTTGATTGCTCGTGCCTTTCAGCTTCATCGGTACTTGAGTTATTAGTGTTAAGAGATAGCAAGACAAGAATCGCATTTTGCAAGGGAAAAGCAAGGCGATAGACAGAATATAACAGAACGATAGGGTAACTACCGGGCGAGCAGTGGAATCTAGTTCAGACACAGCGAATGATGAACGAATGCTTGTGGAATGTTGTATGAATATAAATTCCAAATGTACCTTGTGACCTACTTTTTCGTCTTGCTCAAGCGCGCAGTCTATTATTGTGCCCTGTGTATGACGCAACATTCGCTTTTTCACAGCAAATAAAGTTGTCCTTATCATTGGTGAGCAACCAGCCTAATGCTTTCTCTCTGACCTTATCGAGCGGTTTTTTGTGTTATAAAATAATCTTTAAAAGTTTCGCTTTCGGTAGGAGAGTCCAGTCGTCTTTTCAAATGTAATGCACCGGTAGTTCCTGCCCGAACTCACTGAAAATAACATCACCTTATCCGCCATGTATCTGGTTCACTCATTAGCTGGATGCAGGCCATCTGGTTCTATTTTCACCGTAGACTAGTCCTAATGAGGCGTTTTATACCTGTCAGAACAGTGTGAAGTTCAAGGCGAATGTTTAATTAGTGAGACTGAGAGGATGGAATGAGAACAAGTGTCCATTCGGTCTTCCATACGGACATTTGCACATTTAAAACATGTCACCTGGTGCTTAGTGCGGTTCTGGAACGCTTTTTGTTTTATCAACAAGTTATTTTTTTCGTGCTCTATGTTTGTTTGTTTTTTTTACCAGTGAAGATCGGTTTAGAGCAGTGTATCGCAAGGTTGGGGTGTGGCAATATTTTGATGTGGTGTGGGACTTCAGAGTGAGGCGTGGGACTTCAGAGTGGGGAGTAGGGATATAATATTATGTGTACTAACTTTGCCCGATCATGGTGAGGCGCACATATTTTGGGAAAAATTGAAGTGGGGCGTGGGACAGAAAAAAAAAAAATGTTGAGAAACACTGGTTTAGAGCATGTTTGCGAAGTTCCATCTGTGTCCGGGTTCCAAAGGCTGTTGACTCAGTCGGGCGTCTCTGTTGCTGCCTTAGTTCTCAGTGCTCGTTTTTAATTAAAGCTGAGTCAGACAAGCCTTTTGTTTTCTTTCCTTCCCTATCTGTTCTCGTTTTTTAATCTCCCACCCTTGCCCCATTTTCCCCCCTCATCCCCATCCTCGTGGAACACAGCACTGCCCTTGAAAGACAGAATTAGCACCACATACAGTATATCTAATCACTTTTGTATCTGTTAAATTGAAACAATTCATTTTCAGATTGCAGTGCTGCCCCGTTATGGAAAGTCACCTAGCAACAGAATTTTACAGGAGAAGCAAGAAATATTTCGTGTTGCGCTGTTCTTTTGTGGTTGTTGTTGATGATGTTGTTTAATTTCCATTTTTATCGTGTCCAAAGGGAACTATTAGACTCTTAAGTTGTACAAAATTATAACTTAGTTACAAAGGCAGAGCACAGTTCATTCTAAAAGATAAAAACAAAACGTGAATTTGACCTAAATTGGCGTATAATATGTAATATGGCCTTCTCCCGTAACACTAACACGACAGAATAAACAATCAGCGGAACCCATCCGTAATGAAAGGCCATTTTCCATCGGTCTTATGT
This sequence comes from Onchidella celtica, assembly GCA_963931925.1. Classification (NCBI taxonomy): domain Eukaryota; kingdom Metazoa; phylum Mollusca; class Gastropoda; order Systellommatophora; family Onchidiidae; genus Onchidella; species Onchidella celtica. The sequence continues at coordinate 50,986,278 of OZ007575.1, read as the reverse complement.
GGCATTTATTTACCCATTTTCTTTTTCTCTTTTCTAAACTATGAACTTCCGAAGCGATCAATATTTTAATGTGGAAATAAAGTCAAATAAAACGGTCACAAACGCTGTTTATGGTTATCCGAGTTTCAGTCTGTTGATGATCTTCTAAAGCGATCAATACCGTTTCTATGTGAATATAAAGGCGAATATAACGTTCACAAACTGTACATGGTTATGTATCATTACTATCGATTTTCACTCCCAGTTCAAGGCAAATAACGGCCGGAAGAGTCGAGTCGATGTAGCAGGGATGCACTCGGAAAAAATGCTGATAAAATGCACAGCCAGTAATTTAATGTGCGCCTGCCGTGTTTTGTTTGTCTTTTGTGGAGTACTATCGAGAGCATTGGTGGGATGAGTCATTTCCATTGGTGCATTAGCCAGTGCAGGCTAGGCGGACTGTTTCCTCTCACACACAGAAAACTAACTCAAGGGTTCCCAATCTGGGGGCCAAACTTAATCCCAGAATTTGCTGAACCTGTATTAATTGTACATGCTTTTTAGAATACACTGTCTTTTTTTTAAAACTCACATTCAACCATGGAATAAACATCAAATAAGAAATTTCTGACGGACAGATAAGAAGAAAGAAAATTGGCATTATACAGACCTAAAAGTGGTTTAATATATAGATCTGTATAGTACTATACACGTACACTATTTTTTATGAAGAAAATGTAAGGTAATAAACGGGGTCGGAATTAAATATCAAGAGTTTGAAACAAGTGAAATTATAAGTTTAAACTAAAAATCTGGAGTTGAGAAGATAATCTGAAGTAGGTTTATTTTGTGGGAAAGTACTTTTTTTTTTCTTCCACAGTTTTGAACTTAACCATCTGTATTTTATACGTCTTAATTACCATGTTGCCAATGTGGTAGTCTAATTCAGAGGAGAATAACTCCAGGAAAAAACAAATATATAAAAACTATTCTCCCACAGGTACTAGTATTTAACTGATGAATATTCTTATGTTCTGTAATGGCATACCTGTATTTTTTCGTGCATATATCTGTATAGTGAAGAAAAAAGGATGGGAGTTAATCTACTCTCGAAAAATTGCCGAGGGTAAACTGGACTAAAAAAGATCCGTAAGCCCTGAACTTCAACTAGACCCAGACACGCCAGGGTTCGGGTGGTAGACCACTTACTCACTGTGCATCGGCAGTATTTGGCATTGTGTCCAGCGGGAGGGTGGCAAGATGGATGTTCTAGAATAATCGGATTCGAAACACAACACTAACAGGAGTTCCATTGTTTTTTTTCCTTCTCTTTTCTTGAATTTGTGCTCTAAATTCGTGACATTATGTCGGTTTCAGCAAGTAGAATGTCTGTGAAAGGACAGCGTAATGGATACGAGAAAACATGGATAATTTGGCAGCCTCTCCCTGTGTTCTAACCCTCTGAAACTGAACTTTATATATATATTTTTTTTGCTCTTCTCTGTAGCGAAATGACTGCCAGTTGTCTTTGTATCTTCATTTTTGGTTGGTTGTACTGTGAAGTCTCTCCAGTTATCCTAATGTTCTTTTATGTTTGCTGAATTCATCGCAGGATAGAATTCCATACCAGTACAATGGCCACCTGGCGTGGTATCCACTGCTGTGTGGGGAGTTTCGTGGCTTTTATTCTAACTAGCCGCCCTGAGCGGGATAAATCATGTAAATTCTTACTAACGAGCCCAACAGTATATATCTGGATCTAAGCCACATTGATAACGGCATTTGGACGAAATATTATGAAAATCACAGAAAATCTGTGCGATCACAGGAATGTTGGTCGCTTTGGAAGTTCATCAACGAAAGGTCTATTTGTCTTCCCTTTGAGTGTTATTCTATCGTTTCTGGGTTGTTTTTTTTTGGGTGCGAGGCCTTGCTGCATACTTGTTCTTTGACCACATTTTGTCAAAGACTAAATAGAACTTATTGTTGCACTACAGTTCCCTGCAAAGTACATGGGTGTGATAAAACTGATATGGTCGTTTTTCGTCCAGCAATTTGTAATAGGAGGCGAAGAACGATATTTCCGATCATACTTTTCGAATTTTAATTGACGAAAATTTGTCTTTATTTTGCGGCTCAAAATATCTGAAATAAGTCATTTCAAAGACTGAATTTTGTCATAAATGGATGTGTCCACTGAATGCATCGTCGAAAATTAAGGCAGTACACAAAGTTTCAGTGTTTTTGGTCGCACAGTCACGAAGTTTGAAGCGCTAAAAGGTTAACCCCTTTAGTTCTATATCATGCAGTATGATGGTGCTTGAAAATCTCTCAGATCGATGCTAACAAATTAATCAGAGCGAATGGCAAACATAGACAGTTTGGTACTATTGTCCCTGACATTAAACGGGTAAAGAAAGGCGACGTGTCGCAGCAGGGCGTGGTTGAAAGTTCCACTAGTGGCGTGGTGGCACTAAAGGGGTGTGTATTTCACTGTTAACAAAGCCCTGCAGCGATGGCAAAGTAGCAAGAAAACAGAGTGTCACATGGAAACAAATCAGTCAAAGCTAAAACGTTACAGTTTGCACGCGACTTTTGTTATTTGTCTAAGCCTGGAGGACTAAACAAGTACACCCATTTTTCAAAGAGAGTTGGTGGGGTGGGGGCACCGAATAACCTTATCACGCAGGACAACACCCTTTGCGTTTTCTACCAAAAGAAGGAAAATTTGCAAAAATATTCATACGTTGTATTTTTAGTTTATTTTTTAGTAAAAACACACATAACATTTCTGCAGTAGTATTTCTAAAATTACGTTACAGAAGGGTGTACGGCTATATATATATATCAAGTTCTGAGTGGAAAAGTCTCTGGAAACAAGAAATTGTTATTATTTTTTGTGTTTGTTGTGAGTGGCACATGCAATATGTATAGCCGAAGTAATTTTAGTTGTAAGATGGCGTAAACTGTAATTTTGAATGCGTAATCATAGCTACTGCTCTGTATTATTTAAACTTTATTGGTATTGCAACCTCAGTTCTTGTTTGTTCCTAATCCACTTTTTGCACAACTGAGAAATACGACTTTAAATGTTTGCGGCTTTAGTCATTATGGTTAAGGAGTGAGTCGAGAATACATCGGAACTGTTAAACAGCTAGATAAGCGCCACAACGCATTTTAAACAAGTGTCAAAGTGTGCATTTGTAATACCTCTCCCACGTACTAAAAGATCTCCAGGTTGTCAGAAAAAAGAAATAAAACAAATAAGAATCAGAGTCGCTATTTTGTCACCTGTCAGTGGAGAATGGCAGTTTCATGCTAATTGCTTCATGATTCAGGATTCCCTTGCACATCATTAAAACCTTGCCGGTTACTATGAATGACGTGTGAATTTAGTTAACACGCCCGGCATGTGCTCACCGTCAGTAACAGTTGTGATTCAATTACGAGATTGCAGAATTGGCATTGTAACCACAGACTGCGCAAACTGTTTTGTTTTGCCATCACGTTCCTACGGACTTCCCTGTAGAACTGGATCTACATGTACTGGCGGCAGTTTTCCGCACTTTGACGATAGATTTGTAACATCTGGCAGATGCGGGGCTAATTTGCATTTTAGATGTCGTCCATAAATTAATTTTGTTGTTGTTGTTTTATTTACAAAAACAAAAACAAAAATGAGAGAGAGAGAGAGAAAGAGAAATCAGTGATCAGCACTAATGTGTTTGATGCCTTCCATGGATCAGCGTTTGTAAGCACCCTTCTTTCCTGTCCCATTTTCAAAAAGCTTTGGTATCGACCTGTGGTTTTTGTTGGTCCACCTCTGCGTCCTCCCAGAAGGCGGAAAAATCAAGCAAGTAAAATAAATTAGGATCATTTTAATGCCGTCGAGAGAGTGTTTTTATCTGAAGCTGACTTGTTGTTGGCCCGTGCATTAGTCATAAGTGTATGTGTGTGTGTCAAGCCATTCACAGCAAATGAGACCCGAACTGCCACAAATCGGATGTCCTTTAACAAATCACCAGGCGTGGATTCAATTCCTGCTGAGGTGTATGCCTTCGGTGGAGAAAAGCTTATTGAAAGGTTGACCGAGTTGTTCAATCATATGTTGAAAGCAGGGAAGCTGCCACAGGACTTCAAAGATGCTTCAATCATCCATCTGTACAAAAACAAAGGGGACAGCCAAGTCTGTGACAACCATCGGGGAATCTCTCTACTTTCAATTGCTGGCAAAATATTGGCAAGAATGCTTCTGAATCGCCTTCTTGATCACCTCTCGTCAAATGACTTGCTTCCCGAGAGCCAATGTGGCTTTCGTAAAGAGAGGGGAACGGCGGATATGATTTTTGCTGCCAGACAGATTCAGGAAAAAGGCATGGAACAAAATAAAGCGCTGTATATCACATTTGTTGACCTCACAAAAGCATTTGACACAGTGTGTCGTGAAGGCCTCTGGAAAATCTTGGCGAAGTTTGGGTGTCCACCCGAATTCATCACAATAGTGCGCCAGTTTCATGATGGCATGCAAGCTGCAGTCAAAAGCAACGGCAGTGTTTCAGAGCCCTTTGCTGTCACAAATGGGGTAAAACAGGGTTGTGTCTTAGCCCCAACTCTGTTCAGCATCATGTTCTCTGCAATGCTACAAGAAGCCTTTAGCTCTCCTCAAGGGGTAAGCATCAAGTACCGAACTGATGGCAGTCTATTCAACCTCAGGAGACTTCAGGCAAAAACCAAAACCAAAAGTACTCAAGTCTGTGACCTACTATTTGCTGATGATTGTGCACTTCTGGCACACGATGAGGATAGCATGCAAAACTGTGTTGATAAGTTCTCTAGTGCCTGTGACAACTTTGGCCTCACAATAAGCACAAAGAAGACGGAAGTGCTCCATCAGCCTACTCCAGACGACAGGTATCCTGTGACCCCAAATATCAAAGTCCATGACAGTCTTCTGAAGGTGTCGGAGAACTTCACCTATCTTGGCAGTACACTGTCTTCCGCGGCTCGTGTTGATACTGAAATTCTCTCAAGAATCAGCAAAGCCAGCTCTGCATTTGGCAGGCTTCGAAAGAGAGTATGGGATGTTGCCGGCATTCGCACAGACACTAAGCTGAAAGTGTACAATGCTGTGGTCCTTCCCACCCTACTCTATGGGGCTGAAACCTGGACAGTGTACCAATCGCATGCCAGAAAGCTAAATCACTTTCATCTGGCCTGCCTTAGAAAGATCCTAAGGATCAAATGGCAGGATAAAATTCCAGACACTGAGGTCCTCAATCGGGCCAAGGAATTGAGCATCTTCTGCCACCTGAAAAAAATTCAGCTACGTTGGGCAGGACATGTTGTCAGAATGCCCGACTCCAGACTCCCTAAGCAAATCTTCTTCTCTGAGCTCTCCAATGGAACGAGGAATGTTGGGGCCCCAAAGAGACGTTACAAAGACACTCTCAAGCAATCACTGAAGGCCTTTGCCATTGATGTGAGTGAGTGGGAAAAGCTCTCGCTTGATCGTGCAAATTGGAGGGCGGCCCTTACCAGAGACAGCAAAGCATGGGAAGCTGACAGAGTCCAGCAGGCTATAAAAAAAAAAGAACGGCGCAAGAAAAGGCCCAGTGGTACTGAACCAACGGAGCACTCTTGTCATTTATGCGGAAGGGTCTGCAGGGCAAAAATAGGACTTATCAGTCACATGAGAAGCCATAAGTCATGAAAGAACAGTCTTTCCATTCTGTCCTCTGTGTCCTTTAGTTCTCTTTATTGTCCATGTGTTGAAATTCTCAACAATTTCTGTTCCTTTTTCCTCTGGTGTTGTTAAGGTCATCATCATACCTGATGGACGAACTATTATTATTATTATTATGTGTGTGTGTGTGATACAAAGGGGACGGGGGTAGGCGCTGGCGAAAGAAACAGATTTGATAGCAAAAACAAGACCAGTTACACATTTTTGCGAGCTGGGAACTGCTACAGACATACCCACGCCCTAACCCGAAATGTGGAACACTCCGGTATCGCAGACAAGCGTTTCTCAATTCAACCATTTTGGAGCTACGGAACTTTTTTTTTTCAAAGTTGCACGACTTTGCGGAATCTGGTGGCAAAACGCTTGCAAAAATGACAGGATCAGTAAACCAGTGACTCCTGATTTCTTGGCCCCTCTGAAATGTATCGTGTGGCTTGATATAAAAAACAAAAACACCACACACACAGAAAATCTGTGGGGTCACAGCAAGGTTTGAAGCGATGTCAACATAATGGCAAAGTTAAAAAGTTGTGTATCGCAGAGCCTCGCTTGATTTGACTTTCCTTTTCCTTTGTGTTTTGTTGCATCGTTTATGTATTATTTCTTGCGTGGGGATTTGCAACGTACAGCCTTTTTTTTTTCTTTGTGTCATATCGTGTGGCATAGCATTGCTTTTGGCACCTTTGTGGTAACACATCTGTGAAACAAGACAGCCTTGTAACGTGAAAAGGCCATTTACGCCAATCTAGGCCAGAAACACCGTTTACCATCGTTCAATAGATTGAAATGTGCTAAGTTTTTGCATCTAGGTTGCAATTTTGTACAGCAAACAGTTTCTTTTGGTCACCACAAACTTTCTAGTTTGTTCCAACTCCACTTTTTGCATAATTGACAAATTCCACACTATTTAATCATAATCGGGAGTTCGAATAGATGGGAACTGTGAAACAACTTGAAAAGTGCCACAAGACACTTTCAACAAGTGTCCAAGTGCATGCATTTGTTATACCTCTTCTACATACTGAAAGATCTCCAGTTTTTCAGAAAATGGAGGCAGAACAAACAAGTACTAAGATCGCGAGAATTAAAATTGAATTATTTTTTTTTCGTCTCTTGGTACAGGCAGAAAATACATACCGCGCACCGCCTCTTTCCACAAGCTGATCCCACTCTGAGAACCGCTGCCGTAGACTGCTGTGAGATGGTGATCGTGGGTATCCCAAAATAACAACCAGCTTTCCCTGTTTGGCATCCGGTGATAATCACGACGTGCTGGCACCCAAATTTAGTCTCCTCCGCCTACATACGTCAGGTCCGCCCTGGCCATTACTGATGGAGATCGGATGTGTATTGGGGTAGTGGTGGTGGTGATGCGGGGGGGGGGGGTGCTTTATCGTAATCATAATCATACTTTAATGGAGACAGAGGATGAACATGAAAGCACGTAAAACTTCGTGATGGCATGCGCTCAAATTATGTAACTTTGTGTGCTGCCTCAGTTTTTTGACGTGGACACTTCCATTGGGATAAAATTCAGTTTTTAGTGTTTGTTTTTTTTTTTTGGAGCTGTGACTCGAGACTACATGCATTTATATCCGAAGAAGGCACTATGCCTGCGGATCCATGAAAGAATTATTTTCTGACGGGGACGGCAACGCCTCCTGCCCTGTCTGAGAGAGGCCAAGATCTGCAACTTGATTTAATAACTTTTATACTCATTTACAAAACTTTTTGCAGATCTATACAAAACATTTTTGTAGAATGTTACCAATGTGTCAAAATTATATGAATGTATTTAATTCTATGTTAAACTTAACAGCTCTGAATAAGAAACATGAATAAAGAAAATGTATCAAATAAACCGTGAGGGGCGCAAAGTGGCCGCGCCGTAAAACCCAAACTCAAACTCAAATTGGGGGGGAGGGGGTATAAAGCATTTTTCGTCGAGTAAAATCGTAAAGTACGATCGGAAATTTCGTTCTTCTCCTCTCCTTATACATTGCTGTTCGAAACTCATCTTTAATATCACACCTGTGTATTCTCAGCGTCAACGGGCCAACTAGTAGTTCTAATGCGACTTCCGGAGGATTCGATATGTTTGGCCCTTGCCAAAATGTGAACAGTTGGTGCAAGCTTACCAGTGCCAAACAACAAAAACGTTATAATCTGGCGCATATTTTTTTCTGCGGTGTTGAGTCAATGGTATAAGACTGGTCTAGAAGTCTGATGTCAGTCTCGGTCTGCTCGACACATCAACAAATGGCATGTTAACCGTAAGTTGTTAAGTTTCCCAGTGAAAGATGCCATCTTTATGCATATTGGCGTCTAAGGATTTTGTAGGTATCAGGATGGTTTTTTTTTGTTTTGTATGGACAGGAATTTTCATCGAAAGATTCTTTGATTTTGTTATATTCTGTCTCTCCTTCCTCCCCCTCCCCCCCCCCTCTCTCTCTCTCTCTCTCTCTCTCTCTCTCTCTCTCTCTCTCTCTCTCTCTCTCTCTCTCTCTCTCTCTCTCTCTCTCTCTCTCTCTCTCGCGCGCTCTGGGAAATCGAAAGTTAACGTAGGCCCTGTTTCGTATCGCAGCATGGCAATAATTGCTGCACTTTTACAGCGTATGCATTTATTCTGTACGCGTTTCTTACAGAGAAAAAAAAAAAAGTAGAAGGAGAATCCAGCATCAAGGAGAGGTAATCATTTGCATGCCAAATGTAAAAGGGCCATGACTCCTTTTCTCACGGAAAGCCAAGTTATCGAATTCCGGAAAAACGAGATCTCATGCGCTAAAATTTGATGCGGGGAATGCACGCACTTAATTCAAAAGGGACGCACTCACTCATCAAAACAATGGTTTGGATACACGGCCGATGATTTGTCACCAAGACTTGGAGTAATCACCGGGCCCAGACTACCGGGAACGACTCATCGCTTGACCAAAATCAATGGCCAGCGTCAGAAAAGGACTTAACGGGCTAATGGTCTCCGGGGAACGAGGGAGTCTCGAGGCATCCAGAGATGAGTGACCCGGTTGACCCTCCTTGGGTCCGTCCGTCCGGTGAGCCACTTTCAAATATCGGTCGATAGGACAGTCGCCAAAAGACACCCCGCCCCCGTTCCCGGCTCCTTTTCATTCCTGTTTCCCGCATGCGCGCATTCGTGGAAGAAATCCACTGTGATGAACGGTATCGACATACGGTAACCGTTGTTACGGTGCTGGGGAATTACCCAGAAATTGACCCCCACCCCCCTCCCCCAAAATATATGAATGGATTTGTTTTAGGCGGCCATAATTAAAGATTCTTTTAGTGTTTGTATGTGTGAGAGAGAGAAAGAGAGTCGAGAGAAAGGGAGAGAATGAGAGAAGTAGCCTAACCATGGCGTTGTGACAAACCCTTGTAAGAAACTTGGGAGGAAATGGGCGAAGGGTCCAGGGACAGCGTGCTGGTGGGAGTACAGGGGGCGAAGCTTCCTGGCCGAAAATGAATTTGTGCACTTCAAAATATATGATACGAAAGCTTAGAATAACAGTGCCATTGTGGGATTCAGGGTTCACACAGGTCCTTAAAAGTCCTTAAAGTCCTTAATTTTCATAAAAGAAAAAATAAGTACTCCTTAAATCCTTAAATTCTGAAAATGATGCCAAAGTCCTTAAAAAGTCCCTACAATTTTTGTTCACTAGTTTCAGTTGAAACATTTAAGATTCAAATCTTCCAATTGCACACTGGATAATTCGTACTTTGAAATAACTGAACTTTTCAGAGTGAATTTACTACGTTAGAACTCATGATACAGCGACATTCCGTTTCGACGAGTGCTACACACCACTTGTATAGTTGTAATATTTCTTGGCCACAGGCACACAGGTCCTTAATTTGTTTACTGTGAGTCCTTAGGAAGTCCTTAAAAAAGTCCTTAAAATTAGTTTTCAAGACTTTGTATGAACCCTGGCCGGATTGAAGCTGATGGACTGAAATTTTGAGATTGTTTTTCGTCAACTTTTCAATTAATGTTCGTAATTTGAAATAACCATCTACCGCGAACGTTCATGCTGCCAACACTGCACGGAACCTTTACGAATCTTCACAGGGGAAATGCCCAATCGATTTTTTTTGTTTTAAACGAAAACGCCCACAAATGACATATTTTACCGTCACTTGCCCTGGCTCATGCCTGCACAGTGATGAATGTGACATTTAAGATCCTTGTTTGAAGGTTTAGCAAATCAGGGGGGCGGAATGAGATGCAGCTTTGATCATGTACTGCTGTTATTTTTTTAATATTTTTTTTCCTTCAGTGCAAGCAAAGTCCATGATTGATTTAAACAGTTGTTGGTTGTATGTGTGTGTGGATGTTCAGAAATGTACACTGACCTTCTCTTCCAGGCCTAGGAAGAATAGTTAGAGAGATGCATGTATATGGATGGTGAGAGAGAGAGAGAGCGAGAGATGGGAGAAGAGAAAAGATTAAAATAGATAGATAGATAGAGAGAGAGAGAAAGAAAGAGAGAGAGAGAGAGAGGGAGGGAGGGATGGAGATACATAGAGGGAGGGAGTAAGTGGAGAGGGGAAAAGATAAAGAGAACGGGAGATAGATTGCGGGAATGAAAATGAACGAGGGAAGAGGAGAGAGAATGTGTAAGAGAGAGAAAGATATGGACAGCAAATCTAGCAAGAAACGCAAAACACCTTTAGCCAGGTAATTCTGTGTTATCTTTACCTGTACACACATGTAGACAGATTCTTGGAGTTGTTTTTTTTTTTTTTTCCTCCTTTTTTTTTTCACACGCTGTTATTACTCTTTTCATCCTGTTTTCTCGGCAGCAGAGATGTTGGGGGGGGGGGGGGGCGAGATTTAGCCGCCCGTCATTCTTTTTTTTTTTATTATTCCAGTGTTCTTTTACTCATTTCTTACAACTTTTATTTCAAAAGGGTTGATATCAGCTCTTGGAAAACGAATCATTTTTCAAGGTCTTGAAAAACCGTCCAGCGTCCTGGAGAAATAATTTGAAAACAAGAACAAAGACCGCACGAAGAAACAGCAGGAACAAAAACAACAATTACCCGGAAGAAATGCTATCAAACAACAAGTAAAGAAAAAAAACTCGAACGAAAAAGACCATACGGAATCCCATTTTTCCTAAATTAAAGCAGTTCACTCATTTTTCTTTCACATTGCTATGGTGTTATGTAATCTTGAAAACTGATAGCTTTGGTGCATTACAGGGCAACGGTCATAGATCCAACGTACCGTATATAAATGGGTTAATCTAAAGGGCGCGTAAAAAATATTCAGGAACAATCGGGTATTGGCATCCCAGCTGAAGAGTAAAAAAAACAGCTAAACACATAATGGACGGGACTTCATGAGATAACCTTGTAAAACCTTGGACAAAAAAAAACAAAACAACAAGAACAAAACATTGACTTCACATTTGAAAGTCGTTATTCAACCTTCTTTTATATAGACTAGTGTAAGGGCCCGTTCAAAGAACGGGTTGCAAACAACACGCACAATCAGCACACAGATTATATAGATCTAGGAAGAAAACAACTCACAACTGGCACAGTAACACCCGCATGGCAAGCATTATTCGATGACCTACTCTCTCTCTCTCTCTTACAATAAAAGTAGTAATCTGCAGTCCTGCTTCAGAATTCATGCGCGCCAGGGCACTGCGCACCAAGGCACTGCGCACCAAGCTTGATATGGTTACTTTTTATGACATGCACGGTACTAAAGTCGAACCAAAACAAAGGCAGGAGGGAGGCCATCATTGTTGAGGAGAAAGCATTATTCGATGTTTTTAGGCCTATTTTCATTTATTACAAAATTACGATACTTCGCTTTCATGTCAAAGGAATAGACATAGTAGCAAAAAGAACTATCTTTCACGTATAATTTTTTCAGGTCTGGGCATTTCTTCCTCGCAGCAGTGAATTTTTTTTCCTTGTTTTTTTTTTATACTAGTGTAAGGGCCCGTTCAAAGAACGGGTTGCAAACAACACGCACAATCAGCACACAGATTATGTAGATGTAGGAAGAAAACAACTCACAACTGGCACAGTAACACCCGCATGGCAAGCATTATTCGATGACGTAACTGTCTCTCTCTCTCTTACAATAAAAGTAGTAATCTGCAGCCCTGCTTCAGAATTCATGCGCGCCAGGGCACTGCGCACCAAGCTTGATATGGTTACTTTTTATGACATGCACGGTACTAAAGACGAAACAAAACAAAGGCTGTAGGGAGGCCATCATTGTTGAGGAGAAAGCATTATTCGATGTTTTTCGGCCTATTTTCATTTATTACAAAATTATGATACTTCGCTTTCATGTCAAAGGAATAGACATAGGAGCAAAAAGAACTATCTTTCACATGTAATTTTTTCAGGTCTGGGCATTTCCTCCTTGCAGCATTGAATTTTTTTTTCCTTGCTGTTTTTTTATATAGATAGATGGCGGCCTTAGTTCTTGTTTGTTATCTCTCCATTTTCTGAAGAAAAAAAACTGGAGATCTTTTAGTATGTAGAACAGGTATAACAAATGCACACTTTGACACTTGTTGAAAATACGCTGTGGCACTTATGAAGCTGTTTCACAGTTCCGATTTATCATAACACGTTATCAAAATAGGAAATACTAAAGCCGCCAATGTTTTCGAATTTCTCAGTTGTGCAAAAAGTGGAGTTGGAACAAGCAAGAACTAAGGTAGCGATATTCAGCGTGCGGTGAAACTGGAATGTGTTCCCGTGTCAGTTACGCCAGTCTGTCGTGACTGTCCAAACAGGACAATAGAAATGACCAGTCCTATTTACCCGCTCTTGTCCAATGGCATTACTTGCGAAAGCTCCATCTGGTCCAGGGATGATCCCCGGTCAAATAGACGAAATGACCGTTTTCTGAGTGGGCTCAGCACAGGGTATTTGTCACGTCAAGGGGTGCCTGTACATCGGTCTAGCCAAGAGCTGTTCGGCACGTTGTTTCTGTGCAGTACAGCGGCTCTCAAAATATTGTCCGTTATAAACATATTATTATTATTTATTATCATACCTCAGGGATTCCCAACAGGGAGTTAAAATAACCCACTCCCCTCAATCCACTCAGACGGTACATTTCACTGGGGGTGTCGGGGGCTGGTTTGCTTTTTCTAGATTTGTACAACATATTTCTTTTTTTCGCTTTAATTGAACAGAAATAAATATCTGAAAAGTCTCTGATATCGTGGATCAAAAGCAGTTATTTGAGTTTGATTGCATGCTGTGTTCTCATTGGCTGACTTCGTTTGGTTGTGGTATTCCGGTAGTCGTTCACCATTTGTTATGAATAAACTATAAATGAAATAACATCTGTTATGTGCTGTTGATATTTGAACTTATAATAATAATGTTAAAACAGTATTCTAAAATCCCCCCTTTGTCTGTTACCTTGTTATGGTAGAAGTGAAGTGTAAACTCAGATTACTGAACAAACCAGGGTGTAGGCAAATTTACTTTCGACAGGTTTCGCCTTTCACCTTTCATCTAGGCATTTTCTATCCACTGCAGGATGTAGCCCTCGGGCAATGACTTCCATTCCTTTCTGTCTGATGTCTTCCTCATCCATGTTGTTCCCCGTCTTTTTAATATTATCCTGCCATCTTCTTCCTGGTTGTCCTTGTGTTCTTTCTTGTTGGCATTCAGTATAGGGTTTTGTCCATCTATTGTCATTCATCCTTCCCACAGTCATGTCCAGCCCAATTCCACTTTTGTTGTAGCATGAATTTTACACTCTCCGTTAGCTTTGTTTGTCTGCGTATTTCGGTGTGGGGGGGGAATTTTATCCTGTAGTCTGATGTTAAGCATTTTTCGTTCCATTGCCCTGAGGGTAATTCTTAATTTGGTCGTAAGTTGTTTTGTAATCGATTCGAACAGTTGCCAGAAGGAAAGGGGACGATAAGAGTTGGGAACCTCTGATCTACCTCAGTATCTTTTTTTCTTCTTCTCATTTTCGTATTCTCCGTCTGTATGCACGTATGCAGTTCATGCTTTAGCACATGTTGCAAGTTTTTCTTCAGTTCTGTCGCTCTAGCTCTCATTCCTCCTCCTATCCCTCCCCTCTCCCCCGGTCATTATATAATTGATTCCTGGACAACATTACAACAGAATTTGCAAACAAGAGTTTGCCAATAGGGGGGACAAAAAAAAAAATGAAACCTTTTATGTATAAATACGTAAACTTTTTTACATAGCAATTGCTTACTTTAATCCAAGACACAGGATACCGAGACGGCTCAATTCGCCGAATTCCGTCCGTGGGCTTGCGCGCGTATCGTCCATGTCAACAGTGCAACAATTCGCACCACCTCCCTTCATAATTGAACAAAAAAGACTGTTGCGAGTAGCACAAACCGTGTTTATACGCGTGCAAGTTGTGGACATCTAGTGAAAGAAGGAATGGTCCGTCTCGTTGATTAAATTTTTCACGGCAGGACATTTAGGAACATTTAGCAAAAACGGGAGATATTGTGAGCATTTAAAGTGAATGTTAATTATTCGTCGTTAATGACAGTTTCTCATTAAAAACAGAATCACAACTAAATATTTATTATGTAGATTTGCTACGCCCCGGCTCTAGATTTGGAAGATTGAACTAGTCGCTTCGTAAGCAGCGCGGGTCTCAAATATGTTTTTGGACTAGTTGTAGCAGTTACTGCGAGAACCTTTGACAAATGATAGGCAGCTGGTCTCCAATAGGATTGGAGGTTGCTAGTAGACATGTCCCCCCAGGCTGGGTAACATTAAGTGGTGATGATGGAGGTTTCCGCTACAATGGGATACATTTGCATGCAGTATAGGTGCGTGTGTGTGGTGGCGTTTTTGTTTTGTTTGTGTTCTCAGGTCTTTGTGTAGCGTGATTTTTCTCTCTCTCTCACTCACTAACCCTCTCTATCTATCTATCTATCTATCTATCTATCTATCTACCTATCTATCTATCTATCTATCTATCTATCTATCTATCTATCTATCTATCTATCTATCTATCTATCTATCTATCTATCTATCTATCTATCTATCTGTCGATCTATCTATCTATCTATCTATCTATCTATCTATCTATCTATCTATCTATCTATCTAGCTGTCTATCTGTGTGTCTGCCTGCCTGCCTGTGTCTGTCTATCTGTCTGTCTGTCTGTTTAGTCTGTCTGTCTATCAGTTATCTATCGGCTTGTTTAAGGTCAAATGTCTGTCAGGCCGCCACATACTAATCTGCCAGAGTATCATAATTGATATTCCCTCTCAATTCATCATCAATAAACAACCTCAATCCCCCTCAGGCAACTCATGTAATCATGTAATTGGCTGATGATTGAATTGGACATTCAAACAGAACAATTTGTAATGCCGCCAGGTACAAAATGCTGCTATGCCATTTCATTGTTCGCCTCCACTAGGACTTTCATTGGCTAAAGTCCCACACGAGACCTCGAACAAAGCAAAACAGATAAAAAAAAAAATATACCATGAGTATAAAACAGTGGATCACAGAGTCCCAGGCCACAGTACTCCTCTTGCGATCTCAGCTTTCTGTTCTTCAATTCCTCTCCAATTTCAAATCCAAATCGTTATTACTGTTATTTTTACAGTGGTAATTATTGTAACAGTTTATGAAAGAAGATTTCTTTACTAAATACCTCTTTTATGTATGCGTTCTTGTTTCATTTGATATAATTTCACAGCGTCTTCCCTGCTGTGCTCTGCTCTGCCCGTAGTATGGACACCCAAACTTTCTGCTCTGGCCTGCTCTGCCCACAGTCGGAACACCTAAACTTTCTGCCCTGCATTGCTCTACTCAGCTTTGCCCAAAGACTGAACACCCAAACTTGCTGCTCTGGCCTGCTTTGCCCACAGTCGGAACACCTAAACTTTCTGCTCTGCTCTGCTCTACTCAGCTTTGCCCACAGTCTGAACACCTAAACTTTCTGCTCTGCTCTACTCAGCTTTGCCCACAGTCTGAACACCTAAACTTTCTGCTCTGGCCTGCTTTGCCCACAGTCGTAACACCTAAACTTTCTGCTCTGCTCTGCTCTACTCTGCTTTGCCCACAGTCTGAACACCTAAACTTTCTACTCTGCTTCGCTTTGCTCTGCCATGCCCACATTCTGAACAGTTGAACACCCATATTTTCTACTCTGCCGGCAGTCTGAACACCCACACTTTCTGATCTCCTCTGCTGTGCTGTGCTGGCTATTTGTAAAGCCTTTACGCTATTCCTGTTTTCCCTCTCAAACATTTTTGTCTTGGCGGCCGCGTTGCCAGAGCCTCTGTGAAGACCTACACAAGAAGGATAATTACAACATTTATTACATTACATGAGATAAAACATGGATGGGGATTTCAGGAATGTAAAATCTAAAACAAAAGGGAGAGAACCAACAAAGGATATAAAAATTTTGGATCGATAGTCAGAGAGTTACCGGCCCTTTTAGATGTGAAAAGTTTAAGGGCTTCAGGGAAGACAGAATGAATTGAAAGAAAAGGGGGGGGGGGAGGAGGGGATGGTGATCAGAGGGCCGTACATGATCTCGTGGACTGATACCCTAGATCGATGGAGGACAACTGGAGAAAATGCCGCTTCGCGAGATTTATAAAATGCGACGAACTGGCTAATGAGCTGTGTTTTGTGCCAAGCCCGTGCCAAGCTGGTATTAGGCCCTGGCCTTATGGGAAATGTAGCCGATAAGCCCCTAATTCAAACTGCTCAAGTCATTTTGTTGTAATTTAGTAAAGTGATACTTGTACTAGTTTTGGACAAGCTGGTGTCAGTTTCCATATATCTGCATTTATTTTTGTATATTTTATCTGCTGTAATCTTTTATGAATCTTCTCGAAAATAATATTTTATTCTTTGACTCTCTTTGCAAAATCAGTATTCTTTACCAAAGCTCCTCCCCTCCCCGCCCCTGCCTCCATCAGAAGGTGTGCACGGTATTCTTTTCATCTCCAACTCTGTTGAACTTCTCTTATAACTTCTTTTAAATGAAGAAATAATTTGGCGACAACATTAAATTTGAATTTGTTTGGCCTTATCAGGCCTTTGAAAATTCACTCGCTGGGGGACAAATTTTTCCCTTTTCTCATGTCAGCGTCTGAACCCCCATTGTTTGCGGGAAATATGATTATTTTTGGTCTGTTTTTTTTTTCCTTTAAATTAATTAACTCGTTGTTTTTTACGTAGAGCCCGAAACAGGTTATGATAGCAACAAACATTTTAATATCGACACCAGGCGAGCCTCTAATGTAAATTTGTTATTCAGGTGGTCTGTTTTATGGGGACAACCAAGAGTGAGACAGGCCATGCAGAAAGAAGAGGGAGTGGAAAGTGGTAAATGTAAAGAAATGTGTTTTCGCATGTTTGCACACGTTGCGAGGGTATTTCTAGCATAACCGTCCATTTATAATGTACGACCTGCTGTCTTTTATTCACGAACTTTCGCCATTCGAACTTTTCAAATTTCCCTTAAAGTGAGGGAAGTGTCGCCACGCCTTTTTGAGTTAAATCAAGATACCCCGTTCTTGCTGAAATCTATAAAACAGATGGCCACAACCACAGATTTGTGAATCGGAAACCGAGCCAGGGAATTTCTATTCTGGTTTCAAAGGAACCACTTCTTGAGAGCAGTATAGGTAACCTGTATGACGGGTCTACACACCTTTTTAGGCTGCACCCTAACTTGATCTGATAAATTCGTTTGATTGGAATTTTCTTTTGAGTTTGCTTGTAGTGTATCGCCCTGAAAGAGTAAACATAAGAACAAGTCAGTTGAAATCGTTGAATCTATGTTAAAATCCGATTGCCTAAAGGATTGCCTAAACCTCTCTCTGTTAATTTGGTTAAGGCTGTTATAAATTGTTTACTGCCCTTGTCTGAGTTGTGCATCTCATAATAATATTCGTTTTTTTTCTTTCTGTAACTTAAGAGCACTTGGAGATTAAAAATAATGTGTCCAACAAACTTCGTCCCTACTAGTGGACTGATATGATGTTCGGATTTGGATGGGATAGTAGTAAACAATGAGTGTGGTGAAGATATGAGCGCTTTTTAAAAATGGTCGCCGTTTGCATTAGCCCATTGTTATCTTATTTAGACCCCCGACAGCATCCTCGTTTTGTGATGAATACTGTAATTTCCCAGAAATCTACTCTGGGTACAACACGGCCACCCGGACATGACCTAGATAGAGGATTAGTTGTACTTATCGTAAAGGCTATAATTATGTACAGAATGTTAGTCGCTGTACGAGGCGCAAGCCAGCCCGGATATTTAATAATAATATTTAAGTTAGCTTTTAAATGTATTATTTTTGTATTGGCTAAGTCTGCAGTGCCATTATGTAATAAGCCATAACATTGTCTGATCTATATTATATGCTTCTAAATCCCCCATTATGTCTATCTGTTTGTCTGTGTCTATCCTCAGTTTAGCCGAAATGGTGCATTACAGAGCTACAATCATAGATTCATCGTATATAAATGGGCTAATCTAAAGAAAGCGTAAAAATATTAAGGAACAATCGAGTATTGGCACCCCAGCTAAAGAGTAAAAAACAGCTAAACACATAATGGACGGTACTTCATGAGATAATACGCATGTACATTCATTATTCTGCTGTGTTATACTAGTCTACATGTACGTCAGAATCTCTTATACTTAAAGCTGGTTTTGAATGAAATATGTTCTGTTTTTCTGCATGGGTTATGATTTTGTACGATATGTAGTTGCTTTTGATGATAACAAACTGAAAATTGAGCAGTAAAAAAACCAGAACACACCGCGAAATTTTAATTGTCTCTCTCCAACGAAGTTTTATTTGTACTTGTAGCGAGCGAAGACAGCCTTTGCCCACAGATAACACGACGGTTTTAGCAGTTTGCACACCACGTCATTGCAACGCGTTCATTTGGCATTTCTGAACCCTAGAGTGGGAAAATCCGTAATGATACAAGTACTGTTGTTTTTGGGGTCATCGTTATAGCAACAAGTGATGTCATCACTGGACCAGGATTTCGCCATACTACACAATAATTATGCAAATCATGTTCAGTGTGCTGTTATGTAAAAATTGTTCCGTGTCATTTAACATTGAAGGACAGATTTCATATTAAAGACAACTGCGTTCATTAACCTTTTCAGTAATGGAGCAGTATTGCTTTTTTTTTTTCTTTCTTTTTAAGTTCTTTTTGCTTTTGAATTTGCTTAATAAAAAATGTCGGTTATTTCAAAAGGTAAATGGGAAACTTTTTATAACAGAATTTATCGAATGGCTGAAAAGTCGTAATTTTGTAATAGGTAATTAACGGCCGACATACCGAAAAAAGATTATTCAGAATAGTACGCTGTCGGTATTCCAGGGATTAATTAGCAGGGATCGTGCGATTGTAAGATAAGATAAGAGAATCACTTCATTACCCCACGAGGGAAATTCCCATTCACAGAGCATTTAAGAGCATGCACTGGGTACTCACATCTAACGCAGCATTACATAAACATGATTATCATAACTGAATAACAGTAAGAATAGTAAGAAAGTGTTTAGAAGGAAATATTTGCGTTTCCCCTTCCCCCCCCCCCCCTCTCTGTCTCTCTCTCTTTCTACACTCTTTCTACTCTCTCTTTCTACTCTCTCGCTCTTTTCTACTCTCGCTCTCTCTTTCTATCTATCCTTGTGTCTCTTTCTCTCCATTTGTCTCCTCTCTCCCTTCCTCCCTTCCTCTCTCCCCTCCCTCTCTCTCTCTCTCTCTCTCTTTCTACTCTCTCTCTCTTTCTATCTATCTATCCTTGTGTCTCTTTCTCTCTATCTGTCTCCTCTCTCCCCCTCTCTTCTCTTCCTCCCTTCTCTCTGCTCTCTCTCTCCCATCTCCCCCCCCCCTTCCGTTGTACCGCCTCCCCATCCTTTATTTTCAACTGCCGTTTATCTTTCTGTGCACTGTCACTTAGTTATGCACTTGCTTTCCTGAAAAGGACGTTTGTGAATGCAGGGAATAGCCTTGAGGTAGTCAAGTAATCGATATAAATGGCATTGCTCTGTTGGGTTTAGAACCCCCGTACACACTGGGATCTGTGACACAGACAATGCAATGGCGGAATGGCGCCATAGGCACAAACAATACAAACATGTAAACTTTGAAGTCGGAAGCATTTCAGGGCGCTCCATTGAACACATTACATACATGTATCTCTCTCTACCTTTGGCTGTGACCAGCTCCATGCAAAGCTGGTCGTCGGCCCAGGCTAGGTGGGAAATGTAGGCGCAGGCCCCCATTACACATTGCTCATTAATTTTTAGTCCTCGTATCAGATCTATTATTATAAAAGTGAACTTTGGAGGCTATGTTAGCCTACTCCTCCGTTAATACTTAGCCCACACGCTTCAAATTTTACAGACGTCGACAGTATCTACATAACCAGGTGTTCATTACATAAAACATACGAAAACTCCTGTCCCCGAATTTATCAAAATAGATTTTTTTTCGGTCATTCTATTTAATTCCCCATTTTCAGTGAACCGGAAGAATGATACCATTTTGACGCGCCGAGTGAACGCGGAAGTTTAGTTCCGCACTAACAAACGAAACCGTTCGTAGAACGGGTAATTAAATAAAATAATTTTGTGTGAAATTGTGGTGTAACTGTAAGTTCTATTATTAGTCATAGCATGGAATCCAAATGCCGTTTTAATGTAGCCTAGATCTAGATATACGGTTGCGCTTAGTACATGGAAAATTTACAAGATATATCTTGCGCGGGTCGGCTAGTATTTTATAGTTTTGTAAAATAGTAATATTTTGTGTTCTTGAATATGTTATTAATGTTCTGTAAAATATTATTAACTAGATGGCCTACCGGGCATTGCTCGGAATAAACAATCATGTCCCCCCCCCCCTCCCCCCTCTCTCTCTCTCTCTCTCTCTCATATAATACATGTAAAAGTAATAAACTGCAGTCTTGCTTCAGAACTCATGCGCACCAGAACACTACGCACCAAACTGAACGCTTGATACGGTTACTTTTTATGACATGCACGCTACTATATATTACGAAACAAACATGCAAAAATACAGATGTTACATAGCAATGAACATTGTTATTTTTTAAAAAATACATGCTTGAAGTAAACAACTTTCAATTATAGCCATCATCTTCCTGATCTCAATTGCCACCTTCCTGCCAAATTTAAGGTCTGAAGAGTGTATAGTTTGGTCAGTTAGTCATGCCAAAGGTTGCAAGTTACTGAAATATATAATAGATATTTTATGCTTAAGCCATGTTTCTCAACCTTTTTTTTTTTTTTTGTCCCAAGCCTCACTTCAGTTTAAAAGAAAGAGAAAAAAGTGTGCGCCGCACCATGATCGGACAAAGTCAGTATGCAGTAGGCCTATAAACTAAAAGTTTTAAAAAATATTTCATTCAAGTCGTACATCAGCCGTTAAATTCGATGTTTTAATCCGAGCTAAACAAGGAAACAAGGAAACCACTAACACGACATAAACAAACAACGGTTTATCTACAAATTTTAAGTTAAAATACACTATGAAATTAAGATTTCTATGAAAAATCCCTACCCCCGATTCTGAAGTCCCACGTACCCACCTTGAGAAACGCTGTGCCGAAGGGTCCCTCTTTGACCCTCTTTACCACCACCCCCCTCCACCCCCTCACCCCAACCCATGGCCCTTACCAGGGTAACAGCCCCTCCCCCCGCCTTAAAATTATAGTGTGATGCCAAATGACCCACCTGTCGCAGTCGCGTGGCATCGTTTGGAATCCAGGTGAATAAACGGGGATGCGCGCATTTGCAGGACATTGGCGTATTGCAGAGACAGTGGAAACATGAAACTAAAATATGACTGCAACGCCACAGCAAGTCGTTGAAATTTAATTATGATCATCCAATTTAATCATATGAATAATACCGGGTCGTATTTGAGCCGAAACAGATTTGGCAGTTTCGCGAAGACAGAAAGAAGAATGTGCCTTAAGAAACCATGTTCATGAATATCTGTTCTCTCTCTCTCTATATATATATATATATATATCTAATTATATATTTCTCTCCCTCTCTCTCCCTCTCTCTCTCTGTTGTTTGTTTTTTACTTTTGTTGTCGTTTGTTGTTTTTTTTCACCTGAGTAGTGCTGAATGAATGGCTGACTAGAGGAACGTACCACCAGCACTACAGGGATGTTAACTTTTAATGTAGAAAATCGATTTAAACGAACTCCGTGCGCGGATCAGGACGTGTTACAACTTGCTTGAGTGACTCATACGTTCCAATGAAAAGTGCGCCGCGTTTGTTCTATTTCTCTGTGTGCTCACTCCTATGAATGACTGAGTTAATTTTTTGGCAATGGCCAAAATTTTGTTACAGTGTCTGTTAATTTTAATGATTCTCCACATGTTAGCGCAGTGAGAAGTTTGTTAAAACCAACATTGCCTGCCTAGAAAATGAACTCCCCCCCCCCCCCCTCCGCCGTTTTGTTTTGTTTTTGGCATCGCTTCAAATGTTGCGCTAGTTTACTTGATCGTGAGCAGCAGCTGCTGCCACATTATCATTTCAATTTTTTTTTCTAATCTGACGATCTGGATCTACGTTGTTCAACCCTTAAATGGTTGACTAGACAGGGTTCATAGCCGACCTTGAAAACCCCGGTAAACGAAACACAGAATCGTTTTCCCGGGGTCTTGAAAAACATTGGGGAAAAAACAAAGCATAAACAAAAACTCCATAAATAATCATAAATGACACCAAACACTGACAACAAAATGCAGGTAAATCGAACGGACACGGCCATACGGACTTCCCCCATTTCCCATGGGATAGCTTTTTACTTGTTGGTTGCATTTTGGAAACAGAACAAGTTTGGAAAACCTTGAATAAACCTTGAATTTACACACGAACATTGGCTGTGAATCCAGGCAGAGTCAGTTGCTCCATCCATCGATTCTAAAGCTGTATCGATATGGGCCGGGCATTCTATATAAAGCAAAAAGGACAAAATATATGAATACATTGAAAACATTGCGATTGTAGCGTATTCGTTACCCATACAATCAGTTACAACGCGCCAGCTATCATGTATGTCAAAGGGGGTGGGTTGTGTTTTCCCGTTCGTTTTATCTGCATGATTATGTATTTGTGAGTGGATCTGGTGAAATTGGGTTTAAGGTGAAATCTTTATACCTCTGTAAAAAAAAAAAAAAAATCCTAAGACGATTTCTAGCAAAAATTTTTGATTGATCGCATAAAAATGGCTTATCTTTCAATTATTATAATATAAGCAAATCTCAGACTCAATTGAAAATGTTCCCCCTTTGGAGGGGTTGTCTCAGGAATTTGGTCTTTCAGTTTCACCTTAAGCCCGATTTCGCCAGATCCTGTCACATTTTCTGGTTGGTGCGCCCCTGTTGCCTTTTATTTTTGTTTGTTTTTTGAGTGAAGAGAAAATTGATTGGCATAAAATGAATGTCGTGGAACTGGCAAATTTGCATCTGAATGTATGAGTGGTTGTAAACAGAGCTTGCTTACCGGCGAGCAGCGAGGAGTGCTATCAGTGACAGGGCCTGCAAGTGTCAGTCAGTTTTAGAATGTTGTTAGAAGTACGTACGTCCCCCCAAGGGGTTTTTTGTGGTTGTTGTTTTTTTTTTTGCGCGAGTGGTAACGTATTTTAAAGCCTTTTGTGACTCCAGAGCCAGGGAGCTGCCCCCGAAATACTCCCAACAACAGCCGTAATTAATTTTTCTTGCAGATTTTCTTTTTGTTTTCCTCCTGATTTTTGGTTGAACGAGTTGGGGGCAGGTTAGGGATTCGATGAGTTTAGGATAAGGATGGGGTCAGGGGTAGGTAGGTATGTATACTTACGGGCCCCTAGCTCAAAACTCTTGGGACGCGTACGTACAGGTAATAATAGACATTTTGCATCTGAATACGAGTGATTGTAAACAAAGCTTACTCGCCGGCAAGCAGCAAGCGAGACCTATCAGCGACCAGGGCCCGCTAATGTCAGTCAGTTTTAACGACGTCGTTGGCACGTGTCAAAAATAGAAGTATAAAAAAAAAAAAAATCAATGCCGCTGTATCGATTTCTCAGCCTGAAGTGGAATGGTTGACATCGGTATTGTACCGGTACTCTTAGGAAAATAATGATTGTAAATAATTGAAGGGCGCGCCGCCGTTTTCTGGGCTACATTTCCGTACTTTCAGGGGTTTTCACAAGGGTGGAGACGTTACTGTGTGTAGTTCATTGGGAAACTTATTGTAAACAATGCTGTTTTCTACAGCAGCTACTCGTCCCGTTAGAATGGCAAAGTTCTATCTCCACTGTTTGGCTGAACTGAGTTACACACTACACACTACTTCTGCAGGCATTCTCCATTGTGTGTCAAGGTATCAAGCGGCTTCGGTGTGTAATTTGTAAGTAATACGGAAAAGGAAAGAAGTTGTAACTCTAAAAGCTTTGAGCACATAATACTACAAATCATCAATTTCTCAGAAGTCGAAAGGGAGTTAGAACATTTGTCATTTTAATGGAACATGCTGTGAAACCCATTCATATAAACCCCCATTTGTTCTGTTTCTCGGAATGGGCAACCCTCCCGCCAAAAAACCGCATATGCCCTAGGCCTTAATACGCAAACCAATTCACTTCTTCGTGCCAAATTTGCAGAAAGACCCGTTTCGTATTGGTAATAAAGGGATTGTCTTGTATTTTCATATAATAAGTGAAGGGTTTCTGTAGATTTGTTTTGTTTCTTACTTGGTAGTTGGTTAGATATTTGAATGCAGTGATACTTGAATTGTTTTTAAGGGGAGGGGTGATGTTGAAAGCATTTGGAATAATTTTATCTGTTTTAATAATTAATTTACGTATGTATGTATTTATTTATTTATTTATTTATTTATTTATTATTTGTATATTTATTTATTTTTATTTATGTATTTGTTAAATTTGATTGAACACAAGCACTGAGTCATGCACACAATGAGTGCAGACCATACCGCATTTTCAGTCTGGTCCCCCAGCCCCAAAACATGAAAAGAGAAAAAAGAGGAAAAAATAGAAGGGGAAACGCTGGCAAGATGGATCCAGTGCAATGAATATTTTCCTGACTCGGCATAAAACAGAAGCGATCAACTCTGTGTATGGCAGAGAGGATGGAATGTCCAGATTGCCAAGAAAATCTGCATTGATTTCAGAACTGACTGGGTCCTGGCCAAGAATGGCGTGACAGGCGTTCCGATGGGTTGAAATTGGTCTCAGCTGCTTTCAGAATCTGCAGGGGAAAAAAATAACAACAATGAACAGAAAGCTGCACCATGTTTTACTTTTTTGAATGTTTTACAAAGAAAATAATATATTGTATTGGTGATTATTTGGGCCTTTGCGAAGTGTGTGTGTGTATGCCTGTGTTGTTGTCCTTTTATGTTCAGATACCAGTTTAAGTGAATGCTCTGATTGTAGAAAGAAATAGCATTCATCTATAGAAAATAAGATCAGATATGGATCGGGTTAGTATCCCATGAAAGGAAATTCATTTTCATAAAATCATAGAATGTTGAAGAGCACATGCTCCTCTTATGTATTATTATATTCAAACGGCATGTTATTATATTCCAATGAACCTGTCATGACACGATATCATACCTAACACATGAAACAACGTGGCATGAAATCTTAATAATGCGTTGTTGATGCGAATTCATCGTCATTATTAAGTGCCCTGCCGGCAGGCGTTGGCGATCATGACCCTCCACTTCTCGCGATCTTCCGTAGCCCTGATGACGTCGTTGGTGGTGTGCATTCCCAGCCAGGCCTTTAGGTCGTCCTGCATCTTTATGCGTTGTCGTCCCCGGCTTCTTCTTCCATTGAATTTCCCTGTTGTTACTTAATGTTCTAGTCCTCGTCTTCTCATGACATGTCCAAAAAATGTTCCCTGTCTTTTTCTGATCTTGTTTAGGAGTGTCCTCTTTTCCTCTGCTTGTCTCAACACTTCTTCATTTGTCTTCCTTGCAGTCCATGGAATTCTAAGCATTCTTCTCAGAAACCACATTTCTGTTGCTTCAAGTTTTCTTACTGTTTCTGGGTTTAGCGTCCAGGTTTTGCAGGCATACAATAAAATTGGTTCAATATAACGTTGCAATATTCTTTTCATGCGAATTGCAGATGGTTAAAACGATCTTCTGTGTGTTTCTTTGTTTGATGAATATTAAATATTCTATTGCTCCTGGATGATCTAGAAATTTGAGGAAACAAGAGATGATAAATGAAAGACATTCGACACAAACACTGAAAAAATGTGTTGTTTTCACTGTGTTTCATTCCTGTACTGCTGAAACTTTCCTAGTTGTTACATATCCTGTGGATTTCTGAGATATTTTCCCCAACGCTAAGATCACCAAAAGGGTTATTACAGAATTTTCCCTCTGTGCGCGTAAATGCTCGCGAAATTTCTATGGCTGCCGACAGGCCGTGGGACTAAAACTGTGGCTTTTCATTAAGTGGCGCGTCCCCAGGGGTAAATTTAGTGTTGGGGGGGGGGGGGGGTTGGTTTGGCAGGCAAATTTAATTTCAATATAGATTTCCTTTACAAATGACCAGTGTTGTCATTTCAAGTCTTGGACATTTTTGTGTAAATTGTACTCTAATAAAATATAGTAAATGGTGCAAGTGTCTGAATATCTGATTCGTTGACACAACGGAAGGGGCGTTTGTTGTTGTTGTTGTTGTTGTTGTCGTCGTTCTCGTTGTTTGTATGCAAGCGCCACAGAAAGAAGAATTGAAACTCGTAAGGAAACATGGGTATGCATGGGAATATAAGATAAGATAAGATAAGGTAAGGTAAGAATCACCTTTATCCCATGAAGGAAATTGACTTTCACAGAGCGTTTAACAGCACATAATAAAGTGCATACGAAGAAACAATATTTTACAAGGAATTTTTACACTTAGGAATGAAAACATTTTATTTTTCATTTAAGGTGATTATAAGAAACACATCTAAACTATATTTAGATTTTTATCTGTGGGCTGCCTAACGAAACTGCATTTGAAGACGAGCCAGGATTTGCGTCCCAGGGCTTACGAAGGATGGAATGGATGACATTTTACTGCCGCAGCGGTTGTGAAATACTGCACAGCTCTTAAAGCTTGTTCGATACGAAGATGGGCTTAGCAGTTGGCTTGCCGGTCTAAAATACCCACTTTACCTCGTGAGTGGCATTTACGTGACGGTCGTGCGTTTGGCCTCACGGGAGTTTTTCTATATTTGTCCTGTCAGCGCTGGTATTCCCCAGGTGGTAACCGAGTCAGCTATGTTTTTTTATATGATTGGTTGGAAGCTTGTTTTTGTTTGTGGTTCTCTGCAGTACATTAATGCCAACTTTCTAGATTTGACATAATCAGTTAGGGGATTTAAATAGGACCCACCCACCCACCCCTCTCCCCCTAGTTAGCCAACCTTATTCTATTTATCTGTCTGTTTATTATCCCCCCCCCCTAATCTATCTATCTATCTGTCTGTCTCTGTCTGTCTGCCTGTTCTGCCTATCTGTCTATTTATCTGTCTGTCAGTCTGTCTGTCTGTCTGGTTTCGGTCCCGCCAGTGCGCGAGGCCCTGTTTCAATCCATAGTTCACATCACACACTAAAACCAGGAGACAAAACACACTTGACTTACAGCGCCACCAGCTCAGGGCGCTTGTGAACAGCTGGCTGTTATGTCGTTGTTGTTGTTGTTGTTTTGAAATGTCTTTCAGTGTACACAACTACTAAAAAAAAATTATGTGCAAGAAAGCACCTGAAACCTGGAATAAGATCCTGTCTAGTATCATCTGGCTAGACGAGGAGGTGGGTGGGGGGAAGAATTGGGCCTACGATTTTGAGGCGGCCTACTCCCCTGGAAGTGACAAAGGAGGGGCTGGCGTCACAAAAGGGAAAAGAATATTGATATTGCAAAGAGAATCTAGGTTAATTCGTTAGCACAAAACGTTACTGGTTTAAAGGAGATTCATGAAAGATTAATATTGATAAAATATATATAAATATATATAGCACTAACAACAAAAATACTTCATGAGCAGTTTGAAATGAAGGCCCATACTTCCTGTTTGATGTGGGCCTTGCACGGACCTGCAGTTTACCTTTATACACCTCAGCTTGCCAGTGTTTAAATGGAGCGTTTCAACAGTCTTGATAATATCCAGTCTACATTTTTCGTTGCTTGTTTTTTGTGTATGTGTTGTTGTGTTGTGTCCGAATGTATATAAATACTCCTTGGGAGGTGAGAACTCCCATGCTAAATCTGACTGAAGAGATCTATATATAGTTCTTGTGAGAACTCCCATGCTAAATCTGACTGAAGAGATCTATATATAGTTCTTCGCATCTTTTGCTTAAGCACCAACACTTACAGTTTCAAGCCGTTTTCTTTCTGTTTAAGTTTGGCAGAGCTTACCAGGTAGGGTAAATGAAGTCAGAATTCACATCTGCTCTCTCTCTCTCTCTCTCTCTCTCTCTCTCTCTCTCTCTCTCTCTCTCTCTCTCTCTCTCTCTCTCTCTCTCTCTCTCTCTCTCTCTCTCTCTCTCTCTCTCTCTCTCTCGCGTTCATAATCTCTATCTCTCCCTGTCTCTCGCTTTTGTTGTCTCTCTCTCTCTCTTTGTGTGTTCATGTGTCTGAGTCTCTCTCTCTCTTTCTCTTTTCTTTTGCTTTTTTTTCACTTTCTCTCTCTTCTCTTTCTCTCCTCTTCTCCTTTCTTCTTCTTTTTCTTATGTGTGTGTGTGGATGGGTGGACGAGAGATAATCTTGACAAAAGACAAGTGAATATAATCCACCAGGCAACTATGCCCGGAGCGAGTCACGGATCGCTGCAGTTTTGCACCAACATTTCTGGAGCTTCCAGTCATGGGGGCGAAAGAAAAAGAAACACCCCCCCCCCTCCCCCACCCCCAAACAAAAAAGTACGGGCAGGAACAAAAGTACATACGTGTAGTGTGTAGGTATGTAGTAGGGCATTAGGACTGTGGTTTTATCGCGTGTGTTTTTTTTTCCTCTATGCCGTAAACTTTTACTTGATCATGAGCTGAATTTTGACATAGAGTCTAATTGAGGGGGTTCCAATCTGGTGTCAATGTTGCCAATCCTAGAGGTAAATTTGCTGATTTTGTATTTCTTCAACATTTTTTGTTTGTTTATATATTTTTAAAATTTAATTAAAGTTATTTAAAGAGGAAAACATCAGAAGGAAATTGAGGGGGTTAGAATCAGAAGGGGTCCAAGTGCCATTTGTGCTTACATCTCGTCTAATTTTAATCCCCCTTATAAATTAGATTGAGAAGGGATCTGACACTTAGACCCCTTGTAATTCTGACTCCCTCAATTTGAAGCAATTTGAAAAAAAAAATACCATCATTGGTAGTTCATACATAACTAAAATAGCACTGTTATGTGCTTTTATTATTGTTACTGCTATTTGAACTTTATAATAAAAATGATATTTTAACATTCGCCTTTATAGGTTGCTTTCTTGTGGTCGAAGTGTACACTCAAATTACTGAACAAAACAGGGAGGGGGGTAAATTTTTACTTTCGAAAAGTTGCCGGGAATAAACGGGACTGACACGAAAAGGGTTGAGAACCTCCGGTAAACTCGATCAGAGACTGTACATTTGATGTAGAGTCTAATCTGTGTGGCCATTGGCGTTCTACGTTATTTGGGGCTCATATCGTGAAATTACAGGTTTGTACGTGTGTATGCATGTGTGTCTCAGCAGTGTGTATGGTTTTAAATCTGATACAGCGTATTTGGGGGTTATTTCAGTCTTGCGTTGACGTCATAATATCGTCATATGCGCCAATTATGGTCGAAAACGAGGCCATGTCACGCAAACGCACAATTAGAAGTATACGCGCGAATTTCAGGCCCTTATTTGGAGCTCACAGAGCAGCCAGCGCTTTTGTATACACCATAATGCTTCGTCAACAGTACTGGCACCATGTTATTCAAGAAAGACCGTACCACCACAGTTATAACTCATTTGTCTAAGTCACATTTACTGGATTTTGAGAAAGCATGAAAAAGTATCGGGGATCGTACTTATGCTTTCCAGTCATGATAATGGCTTTTAAAGTTTGGCTTTATGTATATTTTTTGTTTCAAGCAAATTAAGCTTTTGGATTATATAAAACATCATGTTTTTGGGGGAACAGTCAGACAGACCACGCAAAATGCCACTCAAAGCTTCAGAATATCTATTTTAAAAAAAAACAAGAAAAAAAAAACAAAACATGCGCGGCAAAAATAAGTGTCCATTGTTGCAAGTGCATGTCGTTGACCTTAGTACAGCACTTAACGCTGCAGGCTTTATGGGAAATGTTTATAACGTAACAACGTTTTTTCCAAAGTATTGTACTTCTGGGAGTGGATGAATATGAAGTATCAGTGAATCACACGTATAATTGCATGGTGTTTTTGCGTGCATGATTAAGATAGCTAGGACATCCAATTAACACAGAAAAAGTTGTATGTTGCGAAATCCTGCGCGAGAAATAAAACCCAAACGACACAAAGCAAACCAAAGAGAAGACAGAAAATGTTCGAATTTTCGGCTTTCGCCTTTATCAAGAAAAAAAATGGAACAGTTTGGGTTTTATTTCTCACACAGGATTTCGCAACAGACAACTTTTTCTTTTTGCCCGATTTTAACATTGCTTATAGTCCTGCTGCGACCCCACAGCTTTTCTGTGGTTTTTATAATATTTCGTCAATTAAAACAGAATAAAGTGCGTCACAAAGTAAAAGACTTACATGCTAGTCTAGTTCAAATTCACTTTTAAATACCATTTTATAGAATAAGCTTGATAAGTATCACTTTATTATTCCATGAAGGAAATTCTCATTCACAGAGTGTTCAATTGTGCATGCGGGTACACACATCTTACGCACCATTACATAAACATATAATATCATAACTCAGTAACAGGCTTATTATACGAAGTAATATGGCGTAACTTTAGCAAAACCTAAACTTGAGTAAAATAATTATAGCACACGTGTCTAGCTAAAATGTCTTGTTAGGCGAATTGCGGAGGGCAAAAAGGATCTTCTGTATCTTTCTCTGTTTGCTCTCATGCTGTACATTAGTCTGTTTTGAATTGTGCTTTGTCTCTGTATCTAGGTTATACTTTGATAGTTTCTTTCGGTGACAACAAAATTGAAAATGATGAAAGAATAAAGCGGAACGCAATTCGAAATGTTTCTTGTTGTTTTGCGTCCCAGGTAAATCTAGGTATGGTTTTAATATGTTCCCAGTAACCATCTTTGACTAAAAATCAAATGTTGTCATCCGTAACTGTGCACATTAATAACTTATTCTTAAAAAATAACGTTTATTGCTATGTAACATCTGTATTTTTGCATTTTTGTTTCGTTTTACATAATTATATATTTCACAAAATCTCCACCTTTGAACGCAAAACTGGCAAAAGGCTTTTTTATTAGACCACCTATACTAACCCAATTTTACATGTTCATTTCAAATACGACGGAGGGTGCACGGAAGTTTTTATTATTTTGATTAGTTTGGTTCATGAATTTATAGAAAATGCATTGTTTCATCATGCTGCCATTTTCATCCTCCATCTTGCCTCCATTCTGTTATAGTACCGTGCAGGTCATAAAAAGTAACCATATCAAGCTGGCGCGCATGAGTTCTTGAGCTAGATCATGCTTCTTAATGAAAACCCTTGCTAATGAACCTTCTGTGGTGTCTAAAGATGACCACAAAACCTAATGATTCTCGAAATTTCATCCAACTTTTCAAAGAAAACTGAATTATATTGTTATTTACATCTTTCTTAGTGTGCATACAGCATTCCATCATGGAAGCAGCGATTTTGGATTTCGCGGCCAAAGGCTCAATTCCATTGGTTGATTAGAATAGCATTGTGTAAATGGCAAACTCAATTCGCATCATTAATTATTATTTATTGGCACATTTTAAATACAAATTGTACAAAAATGTGCAAGACTTGAAATGACAACATTGGTTTTTTGTGACGGGGAGATGCATAAGAGCCTGCATGCAAAAAATCAGCTTATCCCCTGAGGTGCGTAACGGAATGACAAGCTACAAGTTTGGTCCCACGGCCTAACGGTAGATTTGCGGTGTTGCCATTGGTCAGCCAGGCCGCTGACTCGCTTTATAAACTTTATGGGCATTCTTGAGTCACAACGCACTGCATTGAACTCAAAATTCATAACTCGCCTTCTTCCGAATGAGTTGGGGGGGGGGGGGGGGGTTCGCTGCGTGCACGTGTAAACGTTACATCCTTTGGTTCGCGGAGATACGTGGGATTGCTGTTGTATTACATCTTCATTGGATTTTAAAGATAAACTTTTCATATCTTACTGGATGTGGCGAAATCCGGTTTAAGATGGATTGACCATCTCCAAAGAGGGAAAATTTTCCAGTGGAAATTGAGATTTGCTTATAGAAAGTTAATATTAGCCATTTTTCTGGATTGGGATAAAAATGTTCGGCTAAAAATTGTCTTAGGAATGCGGTATTTTATTTTGATTTTCTTAAAGGGATGTAAAAATTTCACCCTAAGCTCAGTTTCGCCAAATCCGCTCACAACTTTTTTTTTTTCCGGAGCCTGTAGGATCTATGCTGTGGCAGGTTTTGCATGTGCTTAGGACATCACTTGAAAGTGGAGAAGGTGGGAGCGCAGAGGCTAGTTCGATAACGAGGTGAAGTCACATTTTGCTAAAAATACAACTGCGCATATCAGTGGAAAACTACCTGAAAAGGGCTTACTATTCATTGTAGCATCATCCTTGTGTTGTTGACCAGTGCTGAGAAAGTTTGATTTGAAACTAGACCATACAGGGTTCACACAGGTCCTTAAAAGTCCTTAAAGTCCTTAATTTTCATAAAAGAAAAAATAAGTACTCAAAAAGTCCGAAATTGTGTTTCAGTTGAAACATTTGAGATTCGAATCTTCCAGTTGCACACTGGATAATTGGAACTTTGAAATAACTGAACCTTTCAGAGTGAATTTACTATGTTTGAACTCTGGATACAGAAACATTCCCTTTCGATGGGTGCTGCACACCATTTTGCATAGTTGTAATATTTCTTGCGCATGGGCACTTGATTTTTGAGTGCTGCATACATGTAATATTTCTTGGTCACAGGCACACTGGCCTTAATTTGTTTACTGTGAGTTCTTAAGTCTTTAAAAAGTCCTTAAAATTAGTTTTCACGACTTTGTATGAACCCTGATTCCACAATAATACAAGAACAAGGTTGAGTCCAAAGTTTTTTTGTGGCTTTTTCTCGAAATCTCTGAAGTGTGACTTAACCCAGGTCCTTAACTAACCTCTTCAGTTTTATCAGATATAATGTGTAATAAACAATGTGTGATTGTAAGTCTCATGTAGTGCCACAGTTTGTTAGTTTGAAGATAACGAGCTCGATTTCGTAGTTTTTGAGCTGATATTTTGATGTCGTCGTCCCAGTGGGTGTCAGATGTTTGGAGAGAGACGCTACTGCACGGACCTCCCAGGTCTCCCCGTTTTTAGAATACAGCCCCGCCCTCTCCATTTTCCTTTGAAAACTCCCTGGTTTTTGTTGTTGTTGTTGTTTTTATTACTTATGCATGCCTTTTGTGTTCCACGTGTTCGAGTGCATGATAGGCAGAGCGAGATCTTATAATTTCTTCGGATATAGATCTCTCAGTTTCAGGTATCGAAAGGTTTTCTTGTCTTTCCCATAATGATGCGATTCATTATTAACTGAGTTGATTCAGTTTTGATCCAAGTTACCGAATGCTCACAATCAATATTATGACCCTAGCTGTCCTAGCTGTGAGTTTCTCAAACATAACGGTAACCTCCCCAGTTTTTTTTTTCATAAAATCTCCCCATATCCTGTTTGTACTAGTTGGGAGATCTGGCCACGCAGTTTTAGTGCTTGTCAAATGCCTTATTTTCCGCAGATACGCACTTGTTCTTTTCCACTTATCTATTGATGAATGGGACACCATTGTCCTTCAGCGATAGTGCATGTGGACGTGTGTGGGTGTGGGTGGGTTTGGGGAGCGAATGCACTTGCAGATCAAAGGTCAGAGTGAAATTAGCGTTGTTTGTGGTATAGTTGGCGATAGTGCACACTTATTTCAAGCAATCTTCTGAAAGAATAAAACCCAAATAAAACATTGCAAATAAAGAAATTAACTCTTTAGACACGGATCAACGATCAGAGCATTCCTGCGTTAGTCCCGCGATTGCGGAAGAAACGCTGGCAGGTTCCATCGGGCGGTGATCTGTGTAGGAACAAGAAAACGCCGGGAAAGTAGGGAAATTGATCCGTTTCTAAAGAGTTAACAACACTGATCACCACTTTTATGGCTAATAGGAAGAGGGTGGGGGTGTTCTTAAATTTTTGTTAATCTTGGATCATTGCCTGTCACAGTCCAAGTGTTTAGTATTGTCTGAAATATGACAGCTGTGTGTAAAGCCAGTTGAGAAATTTACGTCGACACAGCGCCAAGTGGTCTAAGTAAAAATCTTCACAAAATTTACGACGGGAACTCCGAAAAACGTAGAAACACACAGTTTTCACCTAAAGTCCTTAACTCTTGGTGTGCCAATCACCGATATATCGATTCTACCGCTGGTCACGTTTGTGCCAATCACCGATGTATCGGCGTACAAGAATTCTAGGCTATTTTGATTCCGGGAGAAAGAAAGTTGGCTTTCTATTAATAGATGTTGCTGTCGTCATTCATCTCCCCCACTATTTTCTTCCTGTATCGGCAAACGTGGAAAAATTCATGGCATAAAAAGAGTTAAAAAGAATGTAGTTTGCAGTGGGCGAATAAAATGGTGGGTGTATATTTGTGTTGTGCTCAGCGAGGACAATTTTCAAAGTTGAGCCGTACCTTTTCCTGTCGGCGTTTTTATCTAACATTCATCCCTTTTTCGGTGCTTGTTTTAGCTGCGTATTATGGGGTTCAAAACTTGCGTGTTCACTAAATGAACTGCCCTGCTCGCAAGCTGAATTTAAGAGTTACAGAAGTGCACCGACTCAGTGATGGGTAGTAAATGTGACAGTGCCTTTTTATAAAGTTTAAAAATACCAATATGCATCCATAACGGGCCGGGTTCAGAGGATCATTTGTGAACTCATAATCCAAATAACAGTTTTATCCTAAACAACGCTGCATATCCCAGCCAGTATGACATAATTTTAGACAGCTCCTGCTTTTGTAATGACAAGGTTCTGTCTCCACTTTTTGTCTGAACTGAATTACACCCTACACACTACACACTACTTCTGCAGGTCTCTTCCATTGTGTGTCAAAGTCTCAAGCCGATTCAGTGTGTAATCTGTAAGTATTATAAAAAAGAAAAAGGTCGAATCATCAATTTCTCTAAAGTAGTCGAAAAGGAATTAGAACCTTGACATTCTCAAGGGGCGAGCTGAAGAGAAAACAAAGGTTTTGTGTTTCGAAGTTCAACGAAATTAATGTACTTTGGCGGCAGAACCCTCCCGTCTGCAATATAGAAATAGGAGAAGCATTTAGGTCAGCGTAAACATGGGAAACGGAAGCCACCGGAAATTGAAAGTAGGACGGGCGAGATTGATATCCCATTGAAATAGCAGGGCAGCCGGCTGAACGTCACTTTTTTGACGTCTTACGTAGATTTGTTACAATAGCCTTAGATTCCGCCACAAATGGATTTGGGATATTAATTTTGGTAGGTGTTTTTCAGGCGCTGTTTTTAAAATAATCTGGCAAATGGTCAGTTGTTAGACTAGGGCGGGCTTTCTGGCAACCGGGGAGGGGGGGGGGGGCAATTTGGATTCTGTATTAATTTTATCTGTGTCTGTCTGTCTGTGTATATATATATATATATATATATATATCTCCTATTTCTCTCTCCTATTTCTTTCTCTCTCTCTCTCATTTATCTTTCTTTCTCTCCCTCATTTTGTCTCTTCTTTATCCCCGCATTTCTTCTTTCTCTTCTCTCTCTCTCTCATTTTTTTCTTCTGTCAGTTGCTCTCTTCTCTCTCTCTCTCTCTCTCTCTCTCTCTCTCTCTCTCTCTCTCTCTCTCTCTCTCTCTCTCTCTCTCTCTCTCTCTCTCTCTCTCTCTCTCTCTCTCTGTTAACAGAAAGGCTAATCTGACCGCCTTCTTTTTCCCACTCCAATAAACACAGGCAGATTTTTAGCTCGGGGAAAGTACAGTAAAAACGTACTGTACAGTAAAAACGTAGTTTAAATGTAATCGGCTGGTAATATTTATTCAATCGCTAGACTTGCCGTGGTGTGTCAGTAGAATGTGTTTGACTGTGTGCGAAATGCGTGGCTGGCTGAGGTTTCACTAGGAGTGCGCGAGTGTGCGCGCACCAAATAGGTGCGCCCATGTGTGAGAGAGAACTGATGACCGAGTATAGAGCAAATTTGACAGGCACACGGTAGGGTTTTTTTTTGTAACATTTTTTCTTCTCTCTCAGCCTTTCTGTCCATCGTCTTGTATCTTCCTAGCACAATGTGGAAGTTCTCATATTTCTCCAAACTCAGCCTCAAAACTCTTCGACTCACACATTTTCTCTTCATTATTTCTTTGGGCTTTTGACTTTTCAGGTTTTCCATCTTCTTACTGTTCTTTCTCTCTCTTTCTCTCTCTCTCTCTCTCTCTGTCTCTCTCTCTCTCTCTCTCTCTCTGTCTCTCTCTCTCTCTCTCTCTCTCTCTCTCTCTCTCTCTCTCTCTCCCCCCCCCCCCACCTGTCCTTCTTACTTTTTAGTTTAAGCTCTTTTGTTGGTTTTTGCCAGTTTCTTGTGTTTGTTTTTTCTTTCTTTTCTTCTCCCACCTCTTTCCGCCATGCTCCCACTTGGTCAGTCACCGTTTCTGGCCCGACAGATTGCAGTCGCCTATGTGTTTCTCAGTTTGTGTCGATCTCTTTCTAGCACGAATATTCTCAGATTAGTTGATCCAGTTTATCATGTAAGGCAGTAAATTTGTTTTGTTTCATATTTTCCCCCACATTCCTTATTATATAAATTGCATTCCATGTTTTTAAGTTGCTCACCTATGATTTTTTTTTTTTGGTCAATCACCCAGACAAAATGTTATTTCCAGTGAAGTAACGAGTAATGACGAATGTGAACGACAAATGCCAGTAAATTTTGGCCCTTGTTCCATACAGCACGTAGGAGCCTAAAAAAAAGAGAAAAAAAAAGGGGGATGGAGGGGTATGATTTGATTTACTTGTTTGCGAAGAAAGGACTCGTGTGGACCAGAAATTGGAAATGGCGCGAGCACCTCGCGAGGTGACACACGAGGTTCCATTTTGGGAAAACAACGGGCAGTTTCCATCACTGGTAATGTGACTGTGTGAGCCATTCTCCGAGTGAAGGTACCGAATTAAGATTGTGACGCACCGGCGGCCGTGGTGTTAATGCTTTGGTGTTCTTCAGTAATTGGTGCTCGTGAAAGTTTTTTGTTTTTTTTTTCTTTCTTTCTTTCTTCTTTGTCCTTGTGTAATGTGAGTGGAACGTGCCGCGTGTGGTTTGTGTGTGGGAGTTTGCCCTGGTAATAAAGTGGGCGGGGCGTGGAGATAGATCGTCGTGTGTCCAAGGTCTGGGGAAAAAAACTGTGAAACACGTCTTAACATTCTTGAAAGACCTTGAAAAAAAGATCAAGAACAAAAAAAGCTCCGCTCCCCCCACCCCTACCCTCACCCACACACGTAAAAGAAAAAACGCCCCCCCCCCTTACTACACATACACACAATCAATATGCCACCAATCAATAACAAAAAAAAAAAAACGAACGCCAACAACTCTACAGACTCCTCATTTCTTATAATTATAGCAATTTTCTTATTTTGCTTCATTAAAATGGCCTTGTGTTTTGAAACCTTGAAAATGAAAATTGAATCTTTTGAAAAAAAAAAAATCGTATTTCACACATAAATGTTGTCTATGAACACGTCCTTATATCCTGACTGTCCATATTGTAAAAGAACATAATTTATAATTATACCAAATGGGGGGGGGGGTGGGCGAAAGGGTTACACACTATTTAGATCAGATACACATGAAGTGTTCAGTGAAAGGGACACGCCAACCTTGCGCTGATATTCTTTCGGAGAGGTCTTTGCTCTCAGTATAAAAGCGAACAGCACCATTCTGCAGTAAAGAAAAGTATGGATCGAGATTGAATCAGAGAGATTTCAAAGAGTTTCCCGGAATCTTTTCACCGTTATATTATAATCATAGCGTAACACAGGCTAAAGTCGTGTATCAGGTTTCAATGGCCCTCGGAATGTGTGGGGTTAAAGTAGAGACCTCTCCTGTGTCTACGCGTTTGGTGTGGGCGAGGCTGGAGCACGGTGGTGGTTAATGAAGTTGTAAAAGCAGGTTGGTTTTCTGTTTCACTCTTTGAATGTCTGCCTGTCTCTCGGTCTTTCTGTCCGTCTGTCTGTCTCTCTCATTCTTTTTCTCTCTCTCTCTATCTCTATCTCTCTCTCTCTCTCTTGCAGTCTCTAATTTGTCTTTCTTGCTCTCTCTCTATATATCTCTTTTCTCCCCCTTCTCTCTCTCTCTTTCCTTTCAGAGCTCTCATATTTCTCTTTCTTTCTCTCATTCATTTGATCTCTCTCCTCTCCACTTTCTCTCATTCATTTGATCTCTCTCCTCTCCACTTTCTCTCCTTATCTCTTCTCTCTCTCGCTGTATTTCTCATATACAGACTCTTTGAGTTACATTTCACCTGTATTTTGCTAATACAAACAGTACGTAAATTCCACCTTTCTGGAATCGCAAACGTGACGCAATTGGAAACCGTAGGGAAAGGTTTGTTTAGTCAAAGACAACGCGAAGATCTTTATTTAGACCTCTTGTCTTTGTTTGGCCAAACAGAAGAAAAAAATGTGACACGGAGGTCTGTGATTACACAAAGAAAATTTACCGACCACTCTGCCAGTCCCAGCACGTTCCTATTTAAACTTTCTCTCTATGTCCATGCCTAGATATAGATACAAGCAGTTATACTTGGCGGAATTGAAACCCCTGTTTTCTAACCTTCCCGACAATGATAACAAGTCTAGTTTGTCATAAATCCGGCGTGTGCTATTTTCACCCTAGACGTCCCAAGTTCCATTTTTAGGCATATCATGGCGACAGTGTACGTGAGACGGTGACTGTATAATAATATACACATGGGCCCACAACACACGGAGTCAGGCATTGATAACAAGTCTTGTTTGTGGCAAATCCGCGTTTGTAGGTTGTGCTATTTTTTCCCGAAAGAGGTCCAACTTGCATTTTTTAACATGGATTAACAAAAGTGTGTATGTACACGATACATGGACCCACGACACACCGAGTCAAAGCTGCTTCGTTTCTAGGGTTGGATCGAACATCAAATTGTATTATTCGAACGAATATAGAATATATTCATTATTCGAATATTCGACACCTTTTGAAATACCCGAGAGTTTCAATATAAAAAAATACGAGCCCACCAAAAAAGTGCGAGACAAGCGGAAGTATTGTATTTCTTCCTTCCTTCCGTACTTCAGTCTGCTCTATGACCTTCTTTGTAACTAGGCTTATATTCAGGCGAACGTGTTCCAATGTCTAGATTGTTTCCCCATCGGCTGCCTATGAAAAACAAAAAGAAACGCAGCACACCTGTATGGCAAATAATTTCAAAACTGTTCGAACGAATATTCGATACAGGTCGCTATTCGAATATTCGAAAACTCACTAGTCGTTTCGTCTTTGGAGTGCCGTGAAAGCGGATGCATGAATGATTACACTTTAATTACAGCAGTGGGCTACAGTGGCAAAACGCGGGTCATGGCCTTGCGAACCGTTCCAAGAGCCACATTTGCCGAAAATTCAAAAGTGCAGTTTGTCTGAGTTATTTTTATTTCTGACAGGTTGGAAAGGAATATCATTCGGCAAACTTCTCTGTCCAATCCTGTATCAGAGCCGGGCGTGAACATTTACAAAATATCTTTAAAAAGCACAGAAAATCTCTGGGGTCGCAGCGAGGCTTGAAGTTAAGTCAAAATGCGGCAAAAAAAGATAAAACTACGATTTCTTTATTTGCTTCAGTTTCCATCCCGACATATTTTGGTGGGTTTTTTTTTACCCGGCGAAGGTCCGCTGACGAAAGCACGATTTGTCTTTTCTTATGCCTTTGCGTTTTATTGTTTCGTGTCTGTTCTAATTCTTACGCCAGGCTTTGCTACATACAACTTATTCTTTTTGCCATAATTTATTTTGAGTGTACTTTTGCCGTACTTGTACTGGTTTGGTTTACTTACGTCACCCAAAAAAACTGTGTGTGTGGGGGGGGGGGGTGATGCGGGGCTGAGCATGCCCTACAAAATAGAAGAATTGAAAGTCTCGGGAGAACCACGAAAGACGAAATAAAATTGGAACATTTCATAGGAGCACCATCTCTGTGACGTCAAGAGCAACAAACCAATATTTACTGTCTCTTACTGAAATGACAACTAATTACTGATAGTTTGAGTTTGGCATTAAAGGCATTAGGTTATACATGCCTTATATTGAAGTGGACATTTAGTTTCAGGTATATGAATTAAAAATGAATTACATTCACTAAGTAACAACAAAAATTTTCACTCTAGAAAAAGTTAGAAAAGTGCTTGTTAACCACAGAATGTAGGATGGAGAATGTCGTCACTGTTCTACACTTCAGGCATAAGTCATTTTTGACACTTCTGAGATTTTTTTTTTTTTTTTTTAAACTTTCTTTTCCTGTCATTTGGTGACTTATGCCGTTATGATTCTATAGGATTATAACATAATTATTCCTATTGGCGCATTTCTTTTTCTTTAATATTATCTAGTAGCCCTCATGCTCAGGAATGCAGTTAAACCGCCAGTTACCTTTCGGCATAAGTCTGACATATGCCATTATTGTAGAGCAGTGACGATACAGCAGTAGGATTAAAGAAAAAGGGAAGGAAAAGTCTAGAGAAAAGTCATCATGATTTACGATTCAGTGTTTCTCAGCAAATGCTCCGTTTGATAGCAGTGCTAATTGCCAGACAGACAATGCAGTCCCAGAATCGATTGTTTCATGCATACTCTGCTGTGGGTGGTCGGTTCGTCGTTCTCAGCAATTCTTGCTTATAATTATGTGTAGATCATATATCTGTTTGATGCACAAACGAATACGCTGGCGCCTCATTGTAAACTCATCGTGTGAGATGTGAGATCAATATTCCTGTCAGTCTTTTTCCAAGACTGGCCAAAAAACTATGCTATTCATCTATTCGTCTTTAAATAAAGGCTAAAAACTGAAAGCAAGGTTTAATGTTCTTTTGTCGGTAATTGTCAGCCTCATCAGCGTTGTGACCTCATTCAGAGCTTGGATCACCATCTGAGACCATCCCCCCACCCTACAACTAACCACTCCAAAACAACCAACCATACCCTCCCCCTTCAAACTAATATCCTATCCTCTCTCTCTCTCTCTTTCTGTCTGTCTGTCTGTCTCTCTCTCTCTCTCTCTCTGTCTCTCTCTCTCTCTCTGGCCTTTTGCCTTTCCCCTCTCTGTCTGTACTCTCTCTCTATCTCTCCTTTCTCTATCTATCTCTTTCTCTCTCTCGCTCACTGTCACTGTCACTCTCTCTCTTTCTCTCTCCCTCTTTCTCTCTCACTCACTCACTCTCACTCTCTCTCACTTCAGGTTATAGGGGTACACAAGGAGTTTACATCATGAGTGTGTACGATGGCTTTAAGTTGATCTTTGTAGCCTTCATTTCAAGAAGACACTTTCTAATCTCATTATCGTTTCCCCTTTCTTTTTGTCATTAACCTTAATTTGTGTGCTTCATCGTAGTTCAATTTACTCATAATAAGACTATTTTTGCTTCTTTCTGATCACAGTATGAGGTCTGGCCGTCAGATTCTTAATGATAACGCTAAACGTTAAGATGCAAGGGTGTGTTTCGATTCAATACATTGAAAGAAAAAAAAATATAGTGGCGGGAGTAATTCAACGTGATGCAATCTTGGCCCATTTTTTTATCGGCGCTACAGCCTAATTGATAGTTAAAAAAAATAAATTTTAGTTAATTTTCTTAATTGTCAACTAATCCAACGCAATCTGTTTTGTATCGACCGATTGTCACAGTGTGTTTATCCAATTTTCAGGTATTTTTAAATGAAAAGCTGTAAACGTGTAAAGTACAATGATCTTTGGTTTTGGCTCCCTGTAGTAAGCCCATCGTACCAGAAACAATGTTAATACGCATTCAATTCGATACTACTACTAGTAAAATCAGATAGTATATTTATAGAGAGATCTCACTCCCGCCAAATCGCGAAACTAGGTCGCTGCGGTAAACAAGAATTGAAAGAGATCGCCTTCACCAAAGATAGTGTGCATATATCTCTTAACTGTGGTTTGTTCATATTTTTGGACAGATTGAAACTGCTTGGAGCCGTTTGTAAGCTCTTAGCCCCGTGGAAATGCACAAACGGGTATTGTTTACCGCAGCGACCTACTTTCCGCTCAAGGTAAAATCCCTACCGGAAACCACTGCGCCTTGCTTAGTGTTTCGGTGCGCGTGAAATCTGTAGTGGGATTGTAGAATATGGGAAGCTTTCTAGGCCAAAGGAGAGAGAGAGGGAGGTAGAACGGTGGGTTCACAGGTTTGTCCCGGATAAAGTCGGGTATCTCATCTTGTTGAAAAAAAAAAACAAAAAAACATTGTAGAAAACTACGAACTTGCGCTAGCTTGCACTTTATGGTGACGTGGTGAATGCCGATTGGCGGGAAATCGTGATATGAAAAAAATAAGGAATTAAAATGCCGCACAGGATGTCGGGAGAATTCTAAATTTACCCCCCCCCCCCCGGCCTAACCAGCCAACCGTAATCCCAGGTATCAGTAACCACAAAAGCCATGGAAACCCACCGACCAAGTATCAAAAACATGATTCTAATTTCGGTAACAATGGAAGCGAGCAAAGGCCTGAACGGTGCTGATGTGTCGGTGCGCACCAAATACACGCGCACGACAATGGCAGTGCTTGACATTCCCATGTAGACACTCGATATTCCACTCCCACGAGCATGGCGGAACAAATTGTGGAGTTATCATCCCAGGTCACCCGTTATTGATAATGAACATCGGCAATGCATAGAATTACAGAGATGTTCTTTCCGTGGACGATATTCGGCGGGCATTGGAGCCTGGTCGATACTCACTTAACTGAGCGCTGTCGTTTTACGGAAAAATACTGTATATAATTTTAGACAAACCAGGTCAGATGAACTTTTTGGCACCATTTTACAGAACAGAATTCGCGACCTTAGTTCGTTTTGTTCTGCCTCCATTTTCTGAAAAACTGGAGATCTTTTACTTTGTAGGACAGGTATAACAAATAGTACACACGTTGACACTTGTTTAAAATGCGATGTGGCACGTATCAAGCTGTTTTACCCTTCCGATTTATTGTTATTCCTTGTTATCATAATGAAACTGCAAACGTTTGACGTGGAATTTCTCAGTTGTGCTAAAAGTGGAGTTGGAACAGACAAGAAGTATATACTCTATCTTTCAGACTTTACTAGAACTTTGTAGGTTAAAGATAGAATTTCTCACGGTCATCACAAAATAGAAAATATGAGGAAAGAAAAAAGCTGCGTAAAACGCGAAATGTTGCTAACTGCAAAGTTTTGTTTTGGCGCGTAAGATGTT
The DNA here is from genome assembly GCA_963931925.1 of Onchidella celtica. Lineage (NCBI taxonomy): Eukaryota > Metazoa > Mollusca > Gastropoda > Systellommatophora > Onchidiidae > Onchidella > Onchidella celtica. Next base: position 50,942,760 of record OZ007575.1, on the reverse strand, counting down.
TTTCTGCAAGACAGCAAAGCGGGTGGTTGGTGGGCCTTTCTGGTAAGGTCTCCTTCTATTCTGTCGTTCTGCTATAGTTTGTCTATCATCTTGCTTTTTCCTGGCACAATGTAGCCGTCATCATTGTCGACGTTTCTTCAGATTTAAACTCAAATCCAGTCACCCCCTCCCTCTAAGAAAAGGGTGGTATAGAGGAAGGAATGCCCTATGAGTTGCACAACTTTACTTTGGCATCTGTTTGATGTACTGTGAGTTAATCGCTGAGCCGCGCATTTTTGCTGTAATGGCTTGTTTACACTGGTAGGTTTTAGGGATAGAAAAAAGGAATGGGGGACTGTGTGGGAAGAACTCTCTTGGCTTTCCGACTTTTGCTTTCCGATTTCCCCCATCGACACATGACCAAATCAAACGAGGCGCATCGCTTCTCATTCAGAAAACGGACCAGTGTAAACAAACAACGTTTCGAAGGGGGAAATCGGAAAACAAAAGACGGAAAGCCAGGAGAGTTCTTTCCACACAGTCCCCCATTCCTATTAGGTGTTTTTCTATTCCTAAAACCTACCAGTGTAAACAGGCCTAAAAGGGTGGTATAGAGGAAGGAATGCCATAATGACTTACATAACTTTAGTTTGGCACCTGTTTGATGTTCTGTGAGTTAATCGCTGAGAGCCGCGCATTTTTACTGTAAGAGTAGTGTAAACACATCCATCCAGAGGACCGACCAACATGCCAGGAGTCGCTGCCCTCCTGCGACCTGAAGTCGCGTCCTGGTGACATCCATCTTGTGCAACTCAAATGGAACTCCTCCCGACATAGAAGTCGAATCAACTTTATATTATATGCGCGCCCTTAGCGAATCGAATCCATAGAGAGGTTGTTTATGGGCCACCCTTCATGCATGAATCATCCCCAGCGCGGTGTTCACAGTTACAGCATTACAATGTCTGGAAAGAAAAACTTGCCGTGGCCCGTGTGCGCGGGCCGATCAATACTCGCCTATCCAAAAAAAAAAAAAAATGGTTACAGATTCATTAAGCACAATAAATGATATTGAGTGGTGTCGGGTGGCAGCAAATAGGATGCTGGGAGTTCTGATCATGCGGGGCAACAACGTCATTTACATCCGTTTTGAAGACATGATGTCGCTTTACACAAAACTGTCATGTTCTTGGGCTAGAGTTCATGAAGGCTTGGGATGTGTAAATCATTGCTGATATTTTCGTGTGGTCAGCGGCGTGGTGTGGGCGGTTGCCCCGGGCGCCATATTCCAAAAGAAAATGAAGTTCAGGGGTGTAAATCTTTCAGATTTTCTCTGATTTCAGGTTTTTTCCTTTTGTTGAATTTTGAGGGTAAATTCCTAGATCTGGAGCTAAATCTATCCTTATTTTTAGTTATTTCAGGTTTTTGTTTTCTTTATTCACTGATAGTATATTTTTTCAACAGTAACAAATCGAAACCTAAAAACTACGAATGAAAACAGTTAATTTCGCAACTACATTAATACTATTGTCACGACATTGGTTTGCTATATGTACGACGAATTTTCAGAGAAAAATTCTCTGGCGGACGAGTTTCCTTCACTCTCGTTAGTCCGAGAATCTCCCGAGGTTTCAGAGAAAAATTCTCTGACCCGCGAAAATAGCCTAGGCCTAGCCAAGCGGGGAAATTGATGCAAGGCAAGGGAAGTAACTCTTATTGTTTTTAGTTGTAAACATCATGGCGTCATCTGGCGTTTCATTTTCAGAGAATTTTTTCAAATGTCATTTACACCCCTGCAGTAGTAATAATGAAGAAAAAAATACCCCCCCCCCACATCCACACACAGCCCCACACACACACGCACAGAAAATCTTCAAATGCTTGAACATTCTACACAGTTTTTAAACATGGCAGGGCGAATAAACGTTGCCATGTAACGGTTCGCGGGTCAGAGGACCCAATACTCGCCTTGCCCTAGGCGCTGGCAATCCACGCTACCCTACTGCGTGTGGTCGTTGTCTTTATTTATGTGTATTTGTATTTGTATACTTCTTTAATCCCATTTGGGAAATTTGCCCTTGTGCCATTGCAGCCCATTTACAGTTGGAGCAGGCACGTCGTCGCCACAGTGCAGCGCGGGTCGGCGGGGTTTTTTTTTGGTGGGGAGGGGGAGATGAGGGAGGGAGGGGGAGAAAATGGTAGGGATGAATTTTTATTTAATTTTGCCCGGACAGCGACCTGTGCGGCCTGCTCTTTACGATTTCCAACTGCCAAGGTATCTTTAACGTGCACACGGGTCCTCCGAAATTTTTTCGTCCTTATCAGAGAAGACTAGGTACTCGATCCTACCCCCCAATAGGATCAGGGACACGAAAATATTGTAAAAATCCCAAACTTCCATCTTGCCTGCACCGGCCGGGTTTTTGAACCCGGGACCCTTGGCATGAGAGGCGAGCACTTTGCCTCTAGACCACCTTGTGTTTGTGTGTGTGTGTGTGTGTGTGTGTGTGTGTAATTGTTTACATCCACGAAAACTAAACAGCAACAGTAATATCCATAGCATCACTCTTCCCGACCCCGCATGATTTCGTTGATACCATCTCTAAAAAAACAAAAACAAAAATCAAAAACAGAAACTACAGATCACATCCACCCTTCTTGTTTACGAGCTACAGCGCACAGGGTCATCGCTCCCTCAGAACAGAGCTTCTTTTTTTATACCGCCACAGGCGAAATCAACTTGTAATTATCGGATCGTCTTGTAAATACGCGTCAGACAGCAATTTGTGATTTCAGCCGCTCTAAGGAAACATTTATTAATGTACTTATCATCAGTGTGTTGATGCATGTATAATATTCAATAGTCTTGTGTCAGATTTTGGCCAAATTGCACTGGCCGTGGGTGTTCTTTTGGCACTCAGTCCCAACACTGCTGTGAGGACTGGCGCCAATGTGTCTCCGAAAGAATACATTGAACTTAAAACAACTGGCATCAAACAATAAATTTTTCACCTTGATCAAACAGTTTCCTTTGCTTTTGCCAAAGCTGTAAAAGAAAAAAATATTGAGACAGCCAGTAAATAATAAATATCACCCAGTTGTTTGTTGTTTTTTTTTTTTTTTTACATGAAACTTCAATTTTTACCTGGCTATTGTCTTCCTCCTTTTTCGGAATTTCAAAGCATGGACAAAGAGGTCAGCTTTGATGCCAGTTTGTACTTATAGGGTATGTCGACGACTGGCGGCAAATTGTAATTTTGCTTTAAAAAAAAAAAAGTGTGAACAGAACCGATGTACTGAATCATGCCATGCCTTTTCTTTTGGAGCTATGGAGGAATGAGGCATTCTTGGAAGCCCATGTAATTCCTTGGCTTAAAAAAAAAATTGAGGAGGGAGGTGGTGCTTTTGGGAGGGAGAAGAATGGGGTACACAAGTGACAGATGGTGGCGAAAAACGTAAGACGGGAGTGAGATGGCCTGGAGGCAAAGTGCTCGCCTCTCATGCCGAAGGTACTGGCTTCGATCTGTGATCGGTGCAGGCATGTTGGAATTTTTTTTTGGGGGGGGGGGGGATTCTGTCCCTAATCCTATGGTGGGCAGGAGCGAACACCTAGTCTTCTCGGATAAGTGCACATTGAGCACTTTAAAGATAGCTTGGCAGTTGAAAGACGAGAAGAGCAGACCGAACAAGGCCGTTGCCCGGATCAAATTCTAAAATTAAAAAAAAAACGAATCCTTACTACAAAAACACAGAGAAACAAGAATAAGAAAAGTGAGGTGTAAATGCCAATGGCAGCGAACCTCCTAAAATAAAGATCTAAAAACGAAAGGTGTAAGACAGCAAGTAAGAGAGGGGAATAGAGAAAAAACACAGATCAAGGCTGCTGAGAGAGAGAGAAAGAGAGAAGCACTGCTGTCCACTCTATTGGAGCGACTTAACTCATTGAGATTTCACCACAGTGTGACAGGTCCTATGGCACATTTAATCCATCACTGGACAGTGCCGGGCAATTCGGACTAGCCGGACTACGGTGTACAGACGGGGAATGTAGCGGCCTTATGGAACGTCCTTGCTCTGCCATAGCGTCAGTCAAGCTGCGCAAACTGCGGGACCATCCCTAAAGTATAGATTACGCTCATTGAATGATCTTGCGCTTTTGTTTTTAATGTTTCTTCACAATCTTGTCTGCGTGATTCTTCTGTATATTTTGAATTGGCCGTCAAGACCTGCAGTAACCTTGAACTGAGCTTTTACGGAGGGGGTGGAGCCAAGGGTATAAAAACGTGGGGGGGGGGGGGGGCCCTAAACATTGCCAAAATTGGGAGTAGGTACTTTATGAATGGCTCTTTCTTTCACGGCTACAAATGAGAATTATATTCTTTTACTTTAGTACCGGTATCCTGTGTATGTCAGGCTGTGTCTACATAATAATAATAATAAATAGAATTTCTATAGCGCATTTCTAATAAAATTATTACTCAATGCGCTGTACATTGCATCAATAATTCATGCAAACACTTTCCAAATCTCATACTAAAACACGCACTCTCACCCATACAAACTTTCAGTTTCACACACATAGACGCTCTTAGCCATATAACACTAGCTTATATATACATGTTTCCGTTTTGCAATACGATTTCTGATGGACTCTTGAAATGTATCTGTAGGATAATGACAGTGTGGTGTTCCCCATACCACATGCTTATCACTTTAGAGAAGAAGAGTGGACTTTGACTTCCTCAAGCAAGTGCTGTCTTGTTTCAATATAGATAGAGCGGTATGACAAAGTCACGGTTGTTGTTTTTTCTTCCTGGTCGCAAAAGACAGGTTGGCATGATCTATGGCATGAGGACGAACAGAAGAAAAAAAACGAAACACAAATTTTAGAGTGAAAATATTTTGAGAATCATTGTTAAAACGAGTGGCAATTGTTTTTCTTCTTCTTAAAAATAGGGAAGTGTATATCCGTACAACATGTTGTATGGATATGGACAGTTGCATATATCCGTACAACATGTTTACCAAAAAAGTGCGACTGGTGAAGGTTTGCTGAAACAAAACTTGGTACCGGTATGGTGTTCACGAATTTAAAGTGTCAACACATGGAATAGCTAGATGGACCCGGGGGCGTGAGGGTCTAGTCAGTTTGTATCAATGGGCGGTAGTCAGATTGACTAATCAGGCGAAAAGGGGTTCGGGTAGCCATTGGTGATCGACGTACACTCAAGTATATTATTAGCGCAGATCACACAATCTCCGAGCAGAAGTCGGATTGTTTTGCTACTAAGCCTATTCATATTTTTAAACACAATGCAAATTAACAAGGTCAGTAATATAGTATTCCGGTGTGTGTTCTACGTCATCGAATTGTGTGCTTTGTACGGCTAAGCACTGTCCATATCCGCTTCCTAAAAATAGACACTAGTCAAATGAATCCCCCTCCCCAAGCTCCCCAGTATTCGCCTCGTCGGTGTTCATCCCTAAGCACACGTACTTTTCTTTCAAGTGTGTTGCAAAAAAAACCTTCCCGTACGGGAAATGACTACAAGCTCAGTGGTATTTGCATTTTTAATCCTTGATATCAGATTCTACTGTTATTCGCCCCCTCTCTTTCTCCTCTGGCAGAGCAAGAAGGTGGTATGTAATCGAAAGCTTATCGCTTTCTGCCCTTTGCAAACACAAAGCCAGCACTCCTCAAAGCAAACATTTGCACCAGGATAGTTCACGCCCATACAAAGAGATAGTGAGAATGAAGGAGAGGAGGAGCGAACGAGAAAGAGAGGGGGAGAAAAAAAGAGAGAGGGAGAGAACTAAGCCCAGGCGAGCACCAGCCGACTTCGATTGGCCAACTAGTTGAATGATGACACCACGACATTAAATTCCAATGTGAAACAAAAAAGTTGGCCAGTGCGCGGGGTCTCACTGAAACACTGTGTCGTCAAGTCACCATTCAACTAGTTGTGACCATCTAACATGTAGTGTGATCGGCCAGTGGGTACCAGGTCTAAAAGTGTAATTGAACAGATTTAGATATTGACACTGCGCTCGGAACATATTCCAATTCACTGTACTGACATGCCCTCGCGTGCGTGCTTGGTCTTTGTATTTATTTAAACACCCTGCCGTATTTGCATTAATCTCCATCAGAAATCCATTTCAGAGCATGAATCTGTGACGGGGGGAGCAGGTATTCAGCAAACTTTACCATCGACCCGGAGCTCGAACAGGTTGAAACTGCATGTAGCATTTTTATATTTTTATCTTGTGTGCATTACTACTTTTTTTTTTTCCCACACCGTCTCATATTATGTTATCTGTACGCAGTTTTCCACTTGTTGTTTTTTTTTCTTTTATAGCGAACTATTTTCTCATCAAGTAACAGCAGGTCGGTGCGAGGCAAACTATTGCACACATTATGCTCTATTATTAGTGCCGTGGTTCTTAACTGTTGAGCGCTTCTGAAAGGGTCTCCTTCTCTCCTGTCATTCCTTTCTATGTTCTGTCTATCATGTTGCTTCTTCCTAGTGTAATATGACTGCAGATATCGTGTCGATGTGCTGTCTCCAAATTTTTTTATTTTTTTTTAAAGGGGGGCGGGGGTAAACCTACGCTGTCGTATCTTCAACGTGTGCAACGTGCACACGGGCCCTCCGATTTTTTTGTCCTTATTCCAGAAGTCTAGGTGCTCGATTCTACCTCTCATAGGATCAGGGACAGAAAAATATGAGAAAAATCCCCAAATTCCAACAAGCCTATACCGACCGGGATTTGACCTTCGACATGAGAGGCGAGCACTTTGCATCTTGACCACCCTGTCCCCACCGTGCCTTAACCATGTTTCCATGTCTACCATCGTTTGACTAGCATTAATTTCCTACATTTTCCTATTTTCCTACATAATTAATGCACTACCCCGTTCCACAAGCAAGAACGCGGATTCAGTGCACTTTTCATTCCTGTGTTTATTTCATGACCAAGAAAACACCTGGCCCAGCAACTACGGCATCACAGCACGGTTTGCCATCAGTGGCGTGCAGAGGTTTGGTGATGCCCGGGGGGGGGGGGGGGCAGCTCCATGATCGTATACCCAAAGACTTAAATATGGGGCCTACTACTGAGAAATGTAAGAAAGAAAGACATGTAACAGGTTCTCTACTCTGATCTCGCGTATAATAAATTAAAACACGAACCCACAATCACACCAGCTTGTGGGACTGTATGACAGCTTGTACAACGATGTTAACAGCGATAATTTCAGATTTTTAAAAAAAATTGAAGTTTTAATTTCATTCTCTGATTGGATGCCCCCCCCCCCCCCCATGAAATGGATGCTCAGGACCGTTGACCCTTGTGCCCCCCCCCCCCTTTCTGCACGCCACTGTTCACCATCTAGCCAAGCAACATTACGTTAAATTCTTGTGTCAGCATTTTCAACAAACTGAAATTCACACAACACTATTTATTTATCTTATCAGCATTTTTTAACGGTCTGCCCTCTCTACACCCCCTCCCCGCCCCCTCCTTTTTCTTCGCTTGCGCAAAAAAAACAACAACAACAACACAACTCATCATTCACATCACATGTATTTGTACATGGTTCAGTGTTGCAGTATGACCTGTTTCATTCCAGTGTTCTCTGTCCTCTCTCTCTCTCTCTCTCTCTCTCTCTCTCTCTCTCTCTCTCTCTCACTCTCTCTCTCTCTCTCTCTCACTCACTCTCTCTCTCTCACTCTGTCTCTCTCTCTCTCTCTCTCTCTCACTCTCTCTCTCTCTCTCACTCTCACTCTGTCTCTCACTCTCTCTCTCTCTCTCTCTCTCACTCTGTCTCTCTCTCTCTCTCTCTCGCTCTCTCTCTCTCTCACTCTCACTCTGTCTCTCTCTCTCACTCTCTCTCTCTCACTCACTCTCTCTCTCTCTCTCTCTCACTCTGTCTCTCTCTCAGTGTTGCGGAATGGCCTGTTTCATTCCAGTGTTTTCTCTCTCTCTCTCCGCCTCCTCTTCCTCCTCCTCCTCCTCCTCCCCCCCCCCCCCCCCAATTCCGCACGCTTTATTTTTTCATTAAATTTTGAAAACCAGACAAAATCTTACTTCCGAAGTGGTGTAGTCTGGCCTGGAACGTAACAACACACATTTGGCTACACCAGGTAGATGCTGGAGGGAATCACATCTACATTCTAACATTATTTTACCTGAGTTTTACAGCGAGTTATGTGGGTCATGGTGGATATTATTATTTCAAGAGAATATTTTCCTCTCACCGTCAGCACTTCAGTGCTGTAGAGTCTAGACTGTAGTATTTTATTATGATTAATCCCGTAAACATTCAGTCGCTCCATTCTGTTTGTCTATCTATATGTCTAACCTACCTATCTATCTATCCATCTATCCATCTGTCTGACTTTCTGTCCGTCTGTCTGTCTGTCTGTCCGTCTGTCCGTCTATCTGTCTCTCTATCTGTCTGTCTGTCCGTCTGTTTATGTATCTGTCTATCTATGTCTTTCTATCTATCTATCTATCTATCTATCTATCTATCTATCTATCTGTCTGTCTGTCTAGATCAGGGGTCACCAAACTTTTTTCACAGAGGGCCGGATAACTGACAGACTTACAAGCGCGAGCCGCATTAAGCAATCTGTTCATCCCGTAGCTCTAGATATCCCTGGTTTTATCAAACAAAATCAAGTACCATGGCGGGCCGGATGAACTGACATCGCGGGCCTGTGGGCCGTAGTTTGGTGACCCCTGGTCTAGATGTACCTATCTATCTATCTATCTGTCTGTCTGTCTGTCTGTCTGTCCGTCCGTCCGTCCGTCCGTCCGTCCGTCCGTCCATCCATCCGTCCATCTATCTATCTATCTATCTATCTATCTATCTATCAATTTTTGTTCTTCTGGGGTCAAAGGCAGCATTGTTTTATTGCTGTCACATCTCTGTTAAGTGTTTGCGTCGCATATTTTGAAATCCAGGCGAATGAATGGAGATCCGTACATTAGGTAAAGTTAGCGGGGATGTGAAGCAAAGACGCGACAGCAACACGAGGGCAAGTCGTAGGCGTGTGCAAAGTCTAACTAAGACAAACCAGAACACGTACATATTTGTCGCAAATTAAATTGTCCGAAATGGCAGCCAGTTCAACTTGTGACAAGCACTCCCTTAACCTGAGGACTTGCCCTAAATTCTTTTTGGCCTCCACCACCCACGCGCAAAATTGTTGTCACTCTGACATTTATCCTATCTTTCTTGGTATGTTTCCTACTTTTGTCTATTTGAAAAGTGACACTCATGTAGGATGAGCTATGGTATCCCCGAACGTGGGCCTGCCATCTGCTGAATCTATCTAATTCATACGACCAAAAAGCGCGACTGATGAAGGTTTGCTGAAACAAAACTTGGTATGGTGTTCACGAATTTAAAGTGACAACACGTGGAATAGTCAGATGGACCTGGGGGCGTGAGGGTCTAGTCAGTTGTATCAGTGGGCGGTAGTCAGAGTGACTAATCAGGCGAAAAGGGGTTGGGGTAGCCATTGGTGATCGAGGTACACTCAAGTATAATTATTATTAGCGCAGACCACGCAATCTCCGAGCAGAAGTCGGATTGTTTTGCTACAAAGCCTATTCATATTTTTAAAAACTATGCAAATTAACAAGGTCAGTAATATAGTATTCCGTTGTGTGTTCTACGTCATCGAATCGTGTGCGTTGTACGGATATTCACTGTCCATATCCACACAACATGTTGTACGGATATGCGCTTCCATCTGAAAAACTGGACGTCTTTTTAGTTTTAGTATGTAGAAGAGGTATAACAAATGCACACTTTGACACTTGTTTAAAATGCGTGGCAGCACTTGTCCAGCTATTTCACAGTTCCTATCTATTCTGACTACTTATTTTAATAATTAAAGCCGCAGACGTTTATTGTTGAATTTCTCAGTTGCGCGGAAAGTGGAGTTAGAACAAACAATAACTTAGGTCGCGATATTATAGCACAGACTTGCCTACAATGTTGTACTGAGGCAGGTTGGTGCCAGAGTAATTCACAGATTTCATTCACTTTACATTATTATCATTGGGTTGATTAGGATTTTTGCGCAGAGCAACGCGGAATTTGTAGAGACGATTTACTTCTCGTCAAGCACCTGTGAAATTCGCGGTATTCGTCAAAACTGACACCTTTTTTCTCTCTACTAATTTTTATTTTTTTTCTCTTGATGGTTTCTTGTGGCTGTGGAAACCGATAATTAAGCCGGCCAAATAAGTGGAGGCAGGGGGTTGTAACAGGTGTGTGAATAATTGCATAGTTCTTGACTTTTTCTCACTCTGTCTGTCTGTCTGTCTCTTTCTATATATATATAATTATATATGTATGTGTCTGTCTGTCTCTCTGTTTCTTTTTCTGTCTTCTAATTCTCTCTCTTTCTTTGTCTCATTCTCTCCCCCCCCCCCCCCTCCCCAACCTCCTCTTTTTTTTCTGTCTTCATTCTTCACTTTTTTCATCTTTCTCTCTCTTTTCTTTCTTTCTCTCTGTCAATTCTCTCTCCCCCACCTTTCTTTTTTTCTCCGTCTCCCCCCCCCCCCTTTTTTTTCCAACACACCTCAGCTCATTGAATTCCAGGTGTGTTCTTCAGTCACGGCGTACCGTGTCTCTGGTTCACCTGTGGTTTGAAATCTTGTCTGGCCTCAGTCTTGCCGTCGTGATAGTAACACAACCAAATTAAACTTCGATCACGACAACTTTAGAAATAGATGCAGACCAATCATGTATTGAAATATTAGTGCAGTTATCGTGGAAAGATTATTAAATAATAATTAATTGGACTTTGCAAGGCCTGGTTGGTAGGCGCTTCTGGTAGCGTCTCGCTCTGTCTTGTTATTCTGTTGTACTCCGTCTGTCGTCTTGAGTCTTTTTAGCACTGTATGGCCGTTGTCGTGTCCACATAGTTTCGCCAATCTCAAAAGTGAAGCTGGCAAACTTCTACAAAGTAGAACACGCCTTTAGTTTAACACCGAATTGGCAGATTCAGGGTGTGAAAACTACAGCAAAGACGTATGTTCTGTTCTGTTTGCTACCTCAGCACTTTCCAGTGACGACGTCGCTGTTATTCTGCCGTGGTATTTAACTACAAAAGTACATGCCAATCTTGGTTAATTAAGCAGAGTTCCAATTTTAAAATCATATTATGGTGCAATGAAATGTGCCATGTTACAGAAAAACACCGCATGTCAATCTGAGTCAATCTTTCTGTCTAGGTTATAATTTTGTACTTCTAATAGCTTCTTTGATCATCACAAAATATAAATTGAACAAGGAAAGTAACTGCGCTGAAACCAAAAATATTTCCTATTACACAGTTGTGTTGTTATCGTATGCGTTTTTTTGTTTTCTTTGGTTTTTTCCACAATACTGCAGAAGTGTCCTGTATTTCTGTATCTGGATTATAATTTTGTGAGATTAATAGTTTTTCGGCCACCACAAAATGGAAACTGAACAAAGAACATAACAAGAGTGCAATGCGAAATGTTCCCTGCGTGTTCCGTATATTTTTTTTTCTTTTGGCGTGTACGGCATTTCCCATAGCACGGGTGTATGTGTAAGGGTAGCCACACAAAGGCCACCGAATTCGGTCACCGAGCCACTAGGCGCTTTAGGTGAGAAGAATTGCACTATATAATTTCAACAACTGCACATAGAGCCCACCTAGATTCGGTCCGTTTATGTAGTGCAATTCTTGTCACCTAAAGCGCCTATTGGCTCGGTGACCGAATTCGGTGGCCTTTGTGTGGCTACCCTAAGTCTGTGCTGCTTACCTGGGAGGGGAAACAAAAGAACAGTGGTGAGAGATCTGTCCTGTTCCAACTGTTTTGACAGGTGTTGGGGTATGAAAGGTGATCATTGCGATAAAGGTAATAATACGTAATATGTAATGTAGTGTAGTAATCGCTTTCTACCTCTCCACCCAGGTCCGGACCACCGAGGGTGTTTGAAAATTGCATACGCGACAACCCCCCCCCCCCCCGTAAGCTACGGACACACACACACACACTCTTTCTGTCTCTCTCTGACTGTCTGTCTGTCTGTCTGTCTCTCTCTCTCACTCTCACACACACACATACATACATACATACATACATACATACATACATACATACATACATACATACATCATACATACATACATACATACATATACACATATACATACACACACACACATTCATACATAAAACATACATACACACATCCATACACTCACACACACACATCCATCCATCCATCCATACCACTTTCACCCAATAAGTACCGACTTTTACATTATACTTGTTTGTGTGGAACATGATTTTTATTCCTATTTTGCAGCACTTTCGTGTCTTTGATTATCAACATTTTGAAACAGCGGGTGGTATTCGATCCGGGCGTTCTGAAGTGTCAAATTTCTAATTAGGTCATATCTTTATTTGGCGCGTTTTCGTTTTTAGTTCGCCGTTTCCATACACATTCTCCACGAGAGAGAGTGTAGATACCTTTCCTTCCTGTGCTACCTCAATTACCTGCCTTCCAGTTCTACACCTTTGCGTTTTTTTAGAACCTGTGCTATAGCTATTCCAAGTGTTTTTAATGTCCTAGCTTAGTCTGCGAGCACCTTTTTGGTACTATAGCAGAATATCTAGTGATCGGAGGTGGAGGAGAGAGAGAGAGAGAGGGGGGGGATATTATATATTCTCTGATATTTCTGGAGACGAAGCATTTTTGAGCCTTTTTTCGTGAGATTTTTAACCCTCTGGGCCCTGCCCCCCCCCCCCTCCCGTTACTGCTTGTGGAAAAATTCTGAGTTCGTCAGAATTTGTTCTTAGGGGCATAATTTGAGGGGTTTTCGTGATCATTTGGTTGATTTAATACGATATATTGTAGAAAGATTTTTGGAGATATCTGGGGCGTAGAGGATTAAGATTGTTCGCGAACGAAGAAAAGTTTAAGAACCGCGTATCTGTTCTATCGGTCATACTGTAGCTTGCTGTTTACCTGTTCGGTAGCATCATGCTTTCTCTGCACGTGGGAAAGAGGAAGAAGGGGAATAATCCCCGGTGTTTATCGCTAAATCCTAATCGTGGTTGCCGATTTAAGGAATTCAGCAAGGGAACGAGGTAATGCCGGATGGAAAATTGATGGATGGATAGAGAGAGGTGGGGAGAGAAAAAATAGAGATATAGAGATGGATGGTGGCAATAAGAGAAATAGAACGAGAGTGAAGTAAAGATAGCGAAAGAAGGACGATAAGTGAAATGTAGAAAACGCAAATAGAACAACATAAAAAAGAAATAACATGTATGAATGGTTGTTGTTGGGGTTTTTTTTTGGGGGGGGGGGGGCGGGGGGGCGGCAAGAGAGAGAATGAAGGAAGGATAAAGATTTATAACCCAAACTAAGGAAGGTGACCGAAATGTAGAGAATGCAGACGGAACAAAATAGGCAGATAAAATGAAAGAATAAAAGACATGCAGCCACGGGAAATAAATTCAGCACAGCTAAGCTCCTCTGGCATGTGAGCACGTTTCTTGGATGACGAGCGCTCGTAGAAAATACAGCCTCTCACTGAAACCTGCGCCATCTTGGATAGGGGGACTCGCTAACCTCCGTTAGTAGGGGGACTTTGTAATAAGTGTTGATAATTATTCTCTTTAAGTAGAGCGCAGCCATCACATGATTGCAGATTTAATAAAGCCTGCGTAAAGGTGCACCATGATGTCGTGAAAATGAAATCCCCACTGTTCTTTATTAGAAGCCATGGTTTGTGGCACTCACCATTAACACTTTGAGATGGAGTAACATCTGCAGTAAGAAGACAGTGGTCGGTGATTTGGCATTTGCTACCCATAGAGTCTCCCTATGCAAGATGGCGCAGGTTTCCGTGAAATTGGTCTATTTACATCAATCTTGGTCCTGCCGTGTTTAGGTCTTATTTTAGGAGGTTCGTTGCCCTGGGCATTTACACCTCATATTTCTTGTTTTATGTTCTCGTTGTGATAGGGATTAGTTTTTTTTAGAATTTTGCCTGGGCAGCGGCCCGTTCGGCCTACTCTTTTCGATTTCCAACTGACAGATATCTTTAGCGTGCGCAACGTGTACACGGGCCCTCCGAATTTTTCGTCCTTGTCCGAGAAGATTAGGTGCGCGATCCTACCTTGACGTTGAATTTACTTGAAGATGTTGTTATTTGGTTTTGTTTTTGATCTTGCTGTAGATGCAGATGCTGTTGTTCGTCTTGGTACATGTATTGGTACTGCGGCAATGGGAACGCAACCGTGACATTGACATTAGGCTATGTCCGGGAGCTAAGCAAAGTGCAAACCAGTGTCGGTTGTTCAAGTGGGGAAAAAACATATTATGGTTTGTCGAGGGGGGGGGGGGGGGGGGAGAGACTTGTTAGTGGTTTTTTTTTTTTTTACTCCAAGAAAGAGCGCGTCCTTCCTTTGCCTGTTCCGACTACTCAGGCAGAATTTCCTTCCTTGATTGTGATCGGCGATCAAAGGCACAGCCGGCCAGACTAAACATAGAGCTAGGAGACAAGGACAGGTAGGCGTTAACGTGAGCACCGGCCGGCAGGTATACGCGTAAACTAACCTTACACTCGAGTGTGTGCGCCTCGTGGATAAAACAGCGCAGGCTAGATAACAAGAGTATGTAAAACCAAAAAAAACGACATTAATTCAGAGAAAGCAAGAATACGAACGTGCGGGGAAAAAAAAAGGGATGCTATTCCTGAGCATGAAAGGGGCGGCAATCTGGAGATACTGTGGTGGAATACAAGAATTGACATGCGAAAAAAAACAAAACATGCTATTGTTGAGTATGAAAATGGGCTGTGTCAAGATATTGTGACGAAATACAAGAATTGACATGCGGAAAAAAAAAAATGCTGTTGTTGAGACTGGGGCTATGTCCAGATATTTTACGGAATACAAGAAATGACATGCGCGAAGAAAAAAAAATATGCCATTGCTGAGCTTGAAAATGGGTTATCTAGAGATACTGTGACGGAATACAAGAATTGACATGCGGGGGAAAAAAACAACCAAAAAAACACAACATGCTATTGTGGAGCATGAAAATGGACTATGTCGAGATGCTATGACGGAGTAGGACGACTTGAAAGGTTATCCAGGCCGAAGAGACGTTTTTGACGAGGGTTCTCTTTCACTGAAGATTTCCTTTAGTCTTGTTCTCCCAAGACTTTCAGGCCTTTTTTTTTTTTTAACTGAAGAGAAGAATTGAAGGGCCGAAAGACTTTTTTGACGAGGGTCCTTTCTCTTTCTCTGAAATTTCCTTTAGTCTCTTTCTCACAAGAATTGAAGTGAAGGACCGAAAGGCTTGTTTGGCGAGGGTCTTTTCTCTTTCTCTGAAGATTTCCTTTAGTCTCTTTCTCACAAGAATTGAAGTGAAGGACGGAAAGGCTTGTTTGACGAGGGTCCTTTCTCTTTCTCTGAAGATTTCCTTTAGTCTCTTTCTCACAAGAATTGAAGTGAAGGACCGAAAGGCTTGTTTGACGAGGGTCCCCTTTCTCTTAAAAATTTCCTTTAGCCTCGTTCTCCCAGAAATTTCAGGTCATTTTTAGTTGTTGTTTTTGTTTAAGTGAATGCAAGATTTCAAGTGCAGGCTGAAGACTTGTTTGACGAACGTTCTTTTTCTCTTTCTCTTTGAAGACTTCCTCTAGTCTTGTTCTCCTGAGAATTTCATTTCATGCGGACACAAAAATTGAAAAGTGCCCATAGTGTCTTGGAACGTTTTTCCTGTGACAGGCAGTTGTGATAACGATGTTACATTTATTCCTTTCTGATTTATTTCCAGGTAACGTTGTAAATTCAATTTTTTTTTGTGTGGATTTGAGTTATCTTTTCTTAATGTAATTTGCAGGGGGGAAAAAATGTGAATAGAATCAAACTCATTACCCCGCGTTCACACCAAAGATCCGCTTTCGTTTACTTTTGTACGACTCACGAACGGATGACATCAGTCTTTCTATCTCGCCTATAGCTGTAAGTATTCTCAACAAACTTCCGGGAGTCCGGTGGGAACACTGATGCAAGATATAAAGATAACTTCGTCCGTTCGTGATTAGAGCGAAGGTTAACGAAAGCGGATTTCTGGTGCGAACTCGCGGTTATTGTGTTTGAAAAACGCACGTAGGCTCCCCATAAAAATTTACGCTCTTCAAAAATTTTCCCGAAACTTTACAAATGTAAGTACATTTTAAATTGTACAAGCCTTTTCTCGCTAGATTTTCATTTCTGTGAAATTTTAATTGATCAAGCTCTGAGAATCGAGCAACAACAGGGTACCCAGAGATGCGAAGTAGCAGCGGTCGTGCTGACGAGTCGTTAAATTCAAACTCAATTCGCGAATTCCCGCCCAAACCTCCCCTCCTCTTCTTTAAGAACACCCAATAAAATGCTTGTTTTCCAGCATGAAAAATCGTTCAAAGCGACAATCAAAGATCTAACATGAAAGAGCCGCGGGTATAGAGTTAAACAAGAGACGGGCAGCAACACAATAAACATAAGAGAACAATCGATGAACAGAGAGAGAGAGAGAGAAAGAATGAGAGTCAATCGATGTGTTTCAGGCTGCGGCGAAAGTGAAATAGCGCACATTAAAAATGCCCACGTGCCTGTGCAAGTTGTACATAGGAGTTCCCGTCCTGGGGTACATTTATCCTTAGTGAGTAAATTTTGCCTGCCCAGATAGTGTGCTGATTCTGGATTTGTACATTTTTTTGTAAATATCATTCAACAACAACAATATAAATTTATCTCATTGATTGGCTGTTTGATTCTGGTAAACGGTTATCTGTTCCTCACTGATTGTTCATGAATAAGTGAAATAACAGTGTTATGCGCTATTACTATCGTTATTGTTATCTGAACTTCAAATTGATTCAATATTGTTGAGAAGCAGTGTTTTGAAAAAATGGAGTGTACACTCAACTTACACCGGGGGGGGGGGGTAATTTACTTTTGAAAAGTAGCCAGTGGTAAACGGGGAGTGGGAAGCGAAAAGGGTTGAGGACCCCTGGTATAGACAGACCAAAAATTGAGGGAAATCGGAAATCGATGCAGTTTGAAAATCCCTAAATTTCCATACAGCAAATCCTCCAAATTCCAAACAGCGCTGGCGTTTTTGGCACTGTCTCTTGTTAGAGGATGCTGCAGGGTTAGGCAAAGGGTTTTTTTATAAGAAGGATGAACTTGAAATGTTCAAATGAATGGGTGAATTTTCTTCTACTTCTTCCTCTTCTCCGCGGGTGATTGGTGGACGCTTCTCGTGCGGTCTCCTTCTGTCCTACCGGTCTGTTATATTCTGCCTGTGGTCTTGCTTGTTTCCTAGCACAATATGACAGTTGTCGCGACAACATGTTTTCTTTAAACTCAGACTCATACTCTTCGTCTTCTTCTTCGGCAGAACGAAGGAGAAATATAAGCATGGCAGGGTAAATGGGGAAAAAATAAGGGGGGGGGGGGCGCGAAATAAGAAAGCAGTCGGTGGTCAGGCTAAATTCAAAGGTTAGCCGAGACACCACACGGGCACATTGCAAGAGTCAACGGGAAGATGGAACTAAGACACGGAGAACCGCCAACTGTTTATCCAGCAGACATCAATCAAAACAGTAATATCTGCTCATAGTGGCACGTAATCCAGAAAAAATGGAAAATGTACAGCCAGCAAAGCACAAAATCACCCGCATTTTACGGAACCGGCACTTACGAGTTAAAGTAGCTTGGGATCACTCCTTGGACATTGCGAGCTCTGGTCAAAATTATGGTGCCATATCATTCTTATCTTACTATAATTGAGCCAGAGGATGAACCTGTAAGCAAACTTCGCAACTACGCCATCAAAAATTATGAAACTTGCACTGCATCAATTTTTGATGAAAAGTTACGTGGACACATTCATTTTGAACAAAAAATAAATCGTTACTTTTATTTACATTAAAAACTTTTTGAGCCGCAAAAACAGAGACGCATTTTCATCGAATAGAACCGAAAAGTGTGACCGGAAATTACGTCTTTGACCTCTCTTTTTACATTTGTGGTTGAAAATAAATGTTATCACATGTTTGTGTTTGTACGTAAGTTCTATTAGTCATTGATGAATCCAATCCAAATGCTGCTTTTAATGTAGCCCAGATCTTGTATATGCAGTTGAGCTTCTTATAAAGAATCTGCAAGATTTATCTTGCGCGGGTCGGCTAGTAAACCTAATTCCAAGAAAAATTCCACATAAATCAGTATAAAAAATTTCCTGACACGGCAAGAAAAAAAAGAAATTGAAAAAGAAAAACAACGAAAAACGGTATGCAAAGTTTCATCGATTTTCATCCTCTCGTTTAAAAGATATTGCCATTTTAGTTGCGCCCAAAGAGCTTAAAGTGTGGTCAATAGGCTCTTTGGTTGCGCCACGATTTTTTTTTCAAACAAACTGTTGTCCTTTGCGCGCATGCCACCTAGGGCCAGTTGCAGTACATTGTACAAGGAAAAACGTCCAAAACAAAAGGTTTTTTGAAAAGTTAGAAGGGAAAAACAAAATGGCACACGAAGAGAAATGAAAGTGAAATCTAAAACACGCAGAGTGTACATGAATTAATGAATGTGACTGAAAAAAAAAGTGCTTAAGAAAAAAGACAATAGACATAGAGAAAAAGAAAACGTGAGCACGCAGAAAGGGTTGGCAGCGCTGAACGGAGAGAATAAGAGAAGGGAAAAAAGTACAAGAAAAGAAAAAGGGGGGAATATGACAATAAATAATCGATACACACCATCCATCTGGAAAGCTTCTATATAAAGCTCCTCCATCGCCCGGTACCGCGACACTGATCGATTGACGAAGGCCGACCGATAATTTATTCATATCCGAATCAAAGACGGGGATCGACGGTTATAGCAAAGCGGATTTTACAGGTCGCGGGCAAAGGAAGAGAACGGTATCGGTTCCAGAATTGGACCCAGTGACAAGTAGAAAATGCTTGCTGTTCGTGTCTTGAACAGTTGCAGGGATTTTCAGCTTTTGGCGGGCAGGGTACCTTGATGTCAGCGCATTTGTTTTTACACATTAACGAGGAAATGGTGGAGTTTAAAGTTTCATTGAACACGACCAACGCCCTTTATTGACTCCATTTGCGGATGGTTGGTGGACGGTGCTGGACCGGTCTCAGCAGTCTCCTTCTGTCCTATCCTTCTGTCCTATCATAATTCTGTCTATCGTCTTGCTTTTTCCTAGCATAATGTGGCCGTGTCGTGTGGATGTGCTTTCTCCAAGTTCAAACTCGCATTTAACTTCATTTTGTTTGTTGTTTGGTTGTTGTTGTTGGTGTTGTTGTTTTTTTTGCGGTTTTACAGCAATGAGGTTATATCAGAGATTAGATCCCCCTTGTTCGAAGATACGAAAGTTCAGATGTATCTGCTCACTGGGAACATAGAAGAGCTCCGACCTCACAAGCGTATTAAGCGTTGGGAGGGTGTTGTTTGTAAATACCAACTTCAACGTAAATACGTTGCGACGTAAATGCTTTAACTTGGTGCACTGCTTTAATGAAGCGTTCATAAAATTAATATGGACAGGTCTCCGTTGGGCCAAAGACATGTGAGACGCTTAAAAGGGCTGCCAGAAAGTACTTATTATGTAGTCAGTTTGGACCCGGCCGTAGTGGGATTCGAGCGTAGGATCTCTGGAATCTGGAGCGGGCGCTCAAACCAGTGGACCATAACCCCGACCATGTTTATTGGAAAAGGATGTTAAACAGGGAGAGAAAGAGAAAGAAAGGAAAGCAGGACGGGAGGGGAGGAAGGGATGCCTGTGGACATCTAAGCCGATTGTGTATTCATGCAGGGTTGCCAACTCTTTTTGACCCTTGACGGCCAAATCACCAGCCCAAAAAGGCCAAATGACGGCCAAATATTTTTCGAAAAGGCCAAACTTAAAGGCCAAAATTTATCATGTCATTTTCAAACATTGGTTACATTTTACTCATATGTCTTGTACCAAATCTTTCTTCAAAACAGGGGCGACAACGTTTTGAAGCAGCTTCGCACATTTTGTCCTATGTACTTTGACCCCACCCAAAACACTCCCCTCTCCATGCTTTTTCATATATTCAATGAAATGGTCAGCAGAACGGATAGCACTGTGTGAAGCAATGGTAACTGCTAACTCTATCTCTGCTGCTTTTGTTTCATTTGACGTTTTGGACTCTCTTGGTGTTTTCTGAACAATTTGTGTCAGAATATTTGTCTGACTTTTTGGTACCTTATTTTTGTGTGTTACACACTTTTCATGTGTCTTCAGACTGTCTAGTTTGGGTCGCAAAGTTTGTGAACACAGTTTACAAAATGCATCCTCGCCGTTGTCAACTCTTCTAACCCACGGGAATTGTTTTTCCCACGAAACTTGTATTTTCGACCAGAGTCGTACGAACCTTTCCACTTGGGCATTTTGGCGCTAAAAAGAAATTATTTAAATTTGCCAGGTGCATACTTGGCAAAGCGCCAAATGGCAAAAAAAAATAATAGAATATTGGAGTATTTGATCTATAAACAATTAATTTGGTGGAAAATAGTGCATATTTGAAGAAATTGAACCATAATGGCCAAAAGGCCAAATAAAGGCCAGACGGCCAACTGCATTACTTCACGGCCAAATGGTTTTCCAAAAGGCCAAATTTCTCGAATTTGGCCGTCAAAAGGCCAAATTGGCAACCCTGTATTCATGCCCCCGTGCCAGAACCCTGGCAGAGCAATGGAAGTGTAAACAAACCACACCACAACTACCAGTACATCCGGTGTACCATAAGGTACGAGTCCAAAGAATGGACCAGGTGTATGAGAACACTGGCTATTTGAGCAATGTAACCGTTCTTGCACCGCCCTGGAATTCCAGAATCTTATAAAAACCACAGAATATTCTACACTGATTTAACATTCTACATCTTTTAAAATTGTTTAATTGTTTTATTGGTTCAAATTTCCAACTTTTTTTTTTTTTTTCGTGATGAAGGTTAAAAGCCCGAAAGCATCATTTGTCATCCCTTTTCCTTGGTGTTTTATTGCATCATTTTGGTATTGTTTGTTAGTCGAGGCTGTGCTACCTACAACTTTTTTGCCATATTTTGGCCTGGAATTTCAGGGATCTCTGAAAAAGCCTTGCATTTGGGATTCTCCTGTGGTTAAAAAAAGAAAACACTCAAAATAGGAGGGGGGGGGGGGGGGTCTGTTCCAAAAAGAAAATGAGTAGTTTTTGTTTTACTCTCATTCTCTTGCCTGTATTATCCCCCTGGAATTTAACATTTTATCCCTGGAAAAGCCTTGGAATAAATTGTCTCAAAGAGGTTCAGGAATTCTTTTCCAGCATCTAAGCCATTGGACCGGTGAACCGGTACGAACATCATTCTCGTCTCGCGAATAAAATGATGTTTGACATTTTACCGAGTGGTTGTTGAGGGTTTGTCATACCTTTATGAGTCAGGCGGACTAATGGTCTTCTCTGTGGCATGATGATTATACTCCATAATAGGACGGGCCTTTCAGAGGCAGTGGGGAGAATAAGGGGGGGGGGGCTGGGAGGTTGTCATTCATATGTCAAAGCATCGCAAAGTAACAATGGCGATAGGAAGCGAGACCACCACTGTCTTGGTGCGCATCCTTGTTGCTATGGTGAGGAAGTTAAACATCCTGGCTATGTCTTACATTGATCATAATGAAGCGTAGTGTGTATACCATGTTTGTGTTGCCTGCGTGAAAAAGGGAGAAGATGTGGCAATAAGTAGGGGAATAGGCTTACAGTATGGGGCCATCCATAAAACAGTTGCGTCTGGGAGGGGAAGAAGGGGTGGCTCCCGGCGTATGAATACCGCTTGGTAGAGAAAAGAGTATGTGTTTGGGCGTGGGGGGGAAGGGGGGGGGGGCGGAAGGGACTCTGTGAAGTGCATGTACGCTTTTCAGTTGCAGCAATGAATTTAAATGTTCAGTCAAAACAGACAAATAATTCGTGCAAAATGACATTTGAAACTTCCAAATACCAAGGGATTTATCGTGGATATTCAGCATTTTAATGGCAGTGTGCTCGTACCAGTACTACAAGGGGGTCGGTGTCTGGAGCCAAGGCATTAAAAGCATAGACGAGGCAGGGGTGTTTAACTATAAGACGCCAAAATCGAGCTTACGTACTTTGTGGATTGCCCCTAGGATCGTGGGATCTCGTGTGCATACTTGAGAAGAGTGCCTTTTAACCTACTTTAATTTCATATCAGTCATTCCGTTTTGTCCGTTGGTCTAGTGAGTGAATGTCTCTGACTGATATGACTTATTTGTACTTTCATTAATTTTCATTGTCGAACTGAAATACTTGCGTTTGTTTGGAGCCTGTGCGTAAAAAAGTTTAAGAAATTGTCTGTCTGTCTGTCACTCTATAGCTTTGAGCCATTTTAACTCTGTGTGGTTTTCTTGTTCTTTTTGTCTGTCTGTCTCTCTTTCTGTGTGTGTGTGTCTATCTCTGTCTATCTGCCTCTCTCTCCCTCCCTCGCTCTCTTTTCTCTCTGTCTCTCTCTCTCTTTCTCCCCCGCCCCTCCCTTTCTCCGCCCTTTCTCTCTCTTTGTCTTCCCTCTCTCTTTCTCCCCTGCCTTCCTTCCCCTTCCCTCTCCCCCTCACTCCCTTTCTCCCTCTTTCTCTGCTCTCCCCCCCTTTCTCCCTCTTTCTCTGCTCTCCCTCCCTTTCTCCCTCTTTCTCTGCTCTCCCTCCCTTTCTCCCTCTTTCTCTGCTCTCCCTCCCTTTCTCCCTCTTTCTCTGCTCTCCATCCCTTTCTCCCTCTTTCTCTGCTCTCCCTCCCTTTCTCCCTCTTTCTCTGCTCTCAATCCCTTTCTCCCTCTTTCTCTGCTCTCAATCCCTTTCTCCCTCTTTCTCTGCTCTCAATCCCTTTCTCCCTCTTTCTCTGCTCTCCCTCCCTTTCTCCCTCTTTCTCTGCTCTCAATCCCTTTCTCCCTCTTTCTCTGCTCTCCTCCCTTTCCCCCTCTTTCTCTGCTCTCCCTCCCTTTCTCCCTCTTTCTCTGTCTTGCGTGCTCTTCCTCCCCCCCCCCCCGCTTTTCTCCCTCTTTCTCTGCCTCTCTTCTTCCCCTGCCTGCTTTCTCCCTCTCCTCTTTTTGGTCTTCCTCCTGCTTTCACAAGCCAAACATTAACATTAATGAGGGCCAGTAAGAGCTTAATACCTGGAAAGGCTGCCCTGTAATTTTATTAGTTTTCTCTCTAACACGCTTGGCAAGTTGGCCACAACGGAAAGGATAGTTTTCCGGGTTTTTGTTTTTTTTTTGTCTTTGTTTTTGTTCCACCGAACCTGCTGTGGATGGCCAAGGGGAGACAAATGGAATCCACGCTGAAAAATTTAACATTCACAGAAAGGCTTAGGCGAGAGAACGTGGACGAGAGACAAAGATCCTTCTCTGTCCATCTATCTATCGATCATATCGATCCATCTCATTTTCACAATAAGCCCAATGCCCTTGTCCTAGTAATAATATCCACCATTAGAACTCGTTTGGACACTTCACGTGTAAACCGAACGAGACATTCGAGATCCATGCGAGAAACGGTGTTCTCTTCCATCATCTACTGGTGGTAATTCAGAGAAAAGGTGAGGCGGCCAGAAGCGTAGTGCTTGGTTTGTGCTCATAAAAGCGGGAGTGTAAGAAAGATGAAAGACAAGTGGCTAATGTATTCATTTACCGCTAGTCTTTCCTTCAGCCATCCTATTTCTGAACCATTATCTTCCTTTAATAAGGCCTGAGTACCCCGCCCCCTCTCTCATTCCCTGTCAGTAGCTAGCACATCCTCATCCCTTCCTCCGTCCGTCCGTCTCACCTCTAAGTACACCCCCGTGCTCTCTCTCTCTCTCTCTCTCTCTCTCTCTCTCTCTCTCTCTCTCTCTCTCTCTCTCTCTCTCTCCTCCCTCTCTCTCTCTCTCTCTCTCTCTCTCTCTCTCTCATTCTCGCTCTCAATCAGTGGCTGGCATACCCTCTTCTGTTCCTCTCTCCCTTCACCCCTAAGTACACCCGTGCTCTCTCTCTCTCTCTCTCTCTCTCTCTCTCTCTCTCTCTCTCTCTCTCTCTCTCTCTCTCTCTCACCCTCTCTCTCTCATTCCCGCCCTCAAGCAGTGGCTAGCATACCCTCTTCTCTTCCTCCTTCCCTTCTTCTCTCCTCTTACTCTTAGTACACCCCTTCTCACATCCTCTCCCTCAATCAGTAGCCAGCACACACCCTCTTCCCTTCCTTTCCTCCCTCCTTCTTTCTCCTCCCCACTCCTTTCGGTGCCATCTTCTTGCCATCCTGACAAACCCCGCCTGCGTCCTAGATACAGGCGTTCAAACTCATAGAAATCAATTTCGTCTTTAGCCTATGGTGCCCCAGGGCAATATTCCTCGTGCTGTAGAGAAACACGGTATAAGCCAATTCAGCTCAAAATTCACTTTTTTAACATCGTTTTGGTCTCGGAGGTTTGGGGATGAGAGTAGATTAAGTTTTCTTAATATGTGTGAGTGTGAACATGATGAATTGATCTTGCGTTAAACCTGTTTCTAATTTTAGTTCAGCGATTTGTAGCACATAATTTGTGTGTGTGTGTGTGTGTGTGTGCGTGCGTGCGTGCGCTGTACAAGCTGATTATTACATTATATTACATCATTTTGTAAAATGAAATGTGCGTTTTCTAGTTAGGTTACAATTTTGTACCGCTAATATTTTCTTCTTTTGGTCTTTATAAGTGTAAATTGAATAATAAAAAATAAAGCGCTGAGCAAGGTCGCGAAATGTCTTCTGGCGTCTACTGTACAATTTTGATATAAAGCCTGTTCCTATGAAGTGTGTTCTCTCTGCGCGTGTTTTTGACGAGCGTTTTTTTTTTTTTTGTTGTTGTTGTTGTTTTTTTCGGAAAGTATTATATCTCAAAAAGTACACTTACATGGGAACAGCTACAAAAAAAAAATATAAGGGGAGATTTTTAGAAAACGCGCGTGTTCAGTGAGTGAAAAGTACCGGCAGAAAAAGCCATGAAAAGACGCCTCATGGGAACTGGCTTTTATGCGTTTACTGTGTTTTTCCATAGGACCGCAGAATATAGGGAAAGCTGAGAAAGACAATGAGAAGGGATGTGGGGAGAAAAAAGGAACGAATGGCATCGGTAACCAGCTACGGGATGAGAAGAAACAGCTTGACAACGGTTCTTGTGCTGGGGATATGAATTGATGGGCCATTTAGGGCGCGTTCAGATATTTTGTAGTCTATGAACGATTTAAAAAGAGAGAGAGAGGGTATTTAGAGAAGCTATGAGATTACAGTAAGGCACAAACCCGAAATATATTTAACAGACATGCAGCTTCAACATCCTTAGCAATGACTGTATGTGTAAAATGATAACTTGAAGCGATATTTTAAGCTTGTTATAACGGGGATGTCTTCTGGATATCTGATGTGGTAAACAAGACAATCTGAAAAAAGACAGTACGCCAAGTATAGAATTCTATGGGAGACACAAACAAACATTTCACGTTTCGCTATGTGTTATTTTTCGTTCAATTTCTATTTTGTGATGTCCGGTGAAAATTATTAGTCGTACGAAATTATAACCCACATAGTGAAGTGGAGTATAGTTTATTTCATTTTATGAAATGATAATAAAAATTAAAAAGCAAACCTTACCTAAATTGGCTTGTGTAATGATCTTCTTGCATAATTCGGCAACCAAGTCATCTAACCCCATTCTGAAATGTTATTTATTTGTAAATTAAAATGTAGTGCCGAAACTTGAGATCTTCTTATTTTAATGTATGAACATTGATTGTACGGTAATATTTCTGTATTTCTGAATAAATTGTATTGTACGCCTCTGGCATAAAGAACTACATCGTGTTACAGTGAAAGTTAAAACAAAACAAGATAAAAAAGAGATTATTGTACTTGTAGTGACAGACCTGCCAACTGTCCCTAATTTTATAGGACTTTCTGCACACTTTATGTTAGGAAGAAATTCCTGGCAGGTTTGAGGATAAAGACCAGTAAATTGCGAGGCAGTGATGATAGTATACGCACTACACGAAGACACATTTGGCGATCTTTGTCCTTGTTTGTTCCAACTCCTCATTTTGCACAACTGAGAAGTTCGACGTTCACCGTCTGGGGCTTTAGTATTAATACTATTATGATAAGGAGTTGGAATAAATCGGAACTGTGAAACAGCTTGATAAGTGCCACAACGCATTTTAAACAAGTGTCAAAGCGGGCATGGTCACACTTCTTCTACACATTAAAAGATCTCCAATTTTTCAGAAAATGGAGATACGAACAAACAAGAACTAAGGTCTCGATTTTAAGTGCATGTTGTGATGTTTTATGTTTGTGTTCCCCATTCTGTGGAAATTGTAATTATCTGATAGTTTCGGTATGTCTTTAATGGTATACTAGTGGCCCTTTGTCGAAGTTGTCAGTTAGCTGGCAAGTCCGTAATTGGTAGATGGAATAAGCCCACGTGGTGTTGATTACGTGAGATAATCTTAGTTTTTTGCGATAATGCCGAAGTATTGACAACGTCTGTCTCCGGTACCTCATTAAGTAGTTTGTTGTTCTATAATTTATGGAGGGGTATTGCATTGTGTGTATATGTTTTTTCTTGATGGACATGATCAGCCGCGGGGCTGGAAAGTGACAACAACGGCTTGCCATAACTGAACGCAAAACAAGACTGCCGTGCTACGGGCAAACACTGTATACGCCAATCTAGGACAGATTCAGTTTTCACCACCGCTTTATATAATAAAATGTGCTCTGTCGTTCTATGTTGGTGATTAGTTTGTACAACTAATAGTTTCTTTTGGTGTAGATGAAAATTGAACAAAGAATAAAGTATGGCACAATGGGAAGGTTGTTTTTGGTGTTTTTGTTGTTGTTGTTTTTAAGGGCGGAGGTCATTTTACGGTCTTTTCTCATAAAACGGCAGAGGGAAATCTATACAGTAATATGTTAACATCCCTGTTATCGCCTTTGCCCTTTGTTGTAGACAAGGACATCTTACGTGCGATAAAACCTTTCCCTGAGACAGCACAAGAAGACCTGATAAAGGAGGGGGGGAGGCGAGGGTAAAAATAATCTATTTCAGTGAAAGAACGGAACACGTGACCCCTTGAGAGTAGATGAGAGATAGAATGAGACAGGGGAAGGGGGAGAAGTGGAAAAGAGAAATGGGAGTGATAATAGAAAATCGCGTCTATGGCAAGTTGTGCCCTTGTCCAAACAGAAACATGAGACACCCATCTTGTAGATAACTTTACCATAATATCAGCTCGAAAGTACAAGTTAAGCTTGTTAGTCTTTTTATTAAAGGGCATCATACATCTAAAGAACATTCCTTTTTCGCTATCCGAGGATGGCTTCTCCTACTTTAACAGAAATTTGCTCAGTGGCGTCTCCTATCCATGGGCGCCCCGGGGCATGTGCCATACTTGCCATGCCTTAGACACGCCACTGATTGTCAGATGAAAGAGGTATGTGATGTGTCTCTGGGGGGTGATCGATCGGGGAATGAAGGGGAGATACAGGATGAGAAGTGGGGAATGGGAGGAAGATAGATGCAAGAGAATGGTAGAAGGAAGGGATATCTTATCCACTACCCAGCATTTGCATGTTTGATTTGACTTTGAACGAATGACCTTTGCCTGGGGTTCCTGCGCGGCCTTAGAATTCCAGGGATCCCTGGAAAAACCCTGGAAATTGTGAATTAGCCCTGGAATTGTCCTGGGGTTGAAAAAAAAAATATTTTTAAAAAGTTGGGGAGGGGGGAATCTCAGAATCTGAAGAAAAATAAGTAATAGAAAAAGTAAATAAATAAATATCACTTCATTTCCTTGCATTTAAGTAGGAAAGATCCTGGATAAATGCGCCTCAAAGAGACACAGGAACTCTGTTCGCAGAAAACAAAACAATCAGAAATCAGCTGTTCTCAGTGTTTGTCCTTGTGGACAAAAGCGGGATGTTATCTTCTCAGATTGCCATTTGATTTCACACAGCGCTCACTAAATTTTGTGACACTGCCATTGTCGTGTATCCACGCTGAGAAATTGCATCGTTTGTGAAGGGCTCCTGAGAATTGTGTAACACATGAGCGAGCACAACAAGAATACATTTTTGAAACTTAGTTCGGCCTTTATTCTATCAGGTTTGCTAATGCTGTCCCGATTAGAGTTTGAATAGTTTGTTGCTGGATCCTGCGACTGCCATGAATGCACATTGAAAACTAGAAAATTTGCATTGTTTGTGAAGGGCGCTTATTGGGAGGTTTCGTGACGCATTAACTGGCAAGGATAACTTTTTTTGTTGTTGTTTTTTTTCCCCTTGTTCGGCCAGTTTTCTAACGCAAGCTCGACTAAAGTTTGAACAGTTTGTTGGCCTTGCAGAACATTGACTCCTAATGTATTGACAGAACCGAACCATATCAAGCGAGTGATGGCTAAATCGCAGCTGACGAGCGCCACAGTGCGGCTTTTATGTGTTTAATGTACACGAGTGGGCGAACATACTGTGTTGTCTCAGCTTCTTTATGTGTGATGATTAATTGTATAAGAGGTAAATGGGTTTTTCTAAATACCAAGATTTTGTAATTATTACCAGGGTATAAGCTGCCTAAAACTAGTAAAAGGGAAGGCATTAGGATGGCAAGATAAATAGGTGAAAAGGGAATGAAAATACATAATGAACAGTATGCACAGCCTTGAAATTCCAGGAATCTCTGGAAAACTGAAAAGTCTAGGAACTGGAAAAATTTGAGAAAAAAAAACACAACAACCTGGAAATAGTGGGAAAGCACTGGAATTCCCTTGGGTTTTAGAACTAACTTACTAACTCTCTCTCTCTCTCTCTCTCTCTCTCTCTCTCTCTCTCTCTCTCTCTCTCTCTCTCTCTCTCTCTCTCCCCTCTCTCTCTCTCTCTCCCCCTCTCTCTCTCTCTCTCCCTCTTTCTCTCTCTCCCCTCCCCCCTCTCTCTCTCCCCCCCTCTCTCTCTCTCTCTCTCTCCCCCTTCCCTCTCTCTCCCCCTTCTCTCTCTCCCCTCCCCCCCCTCTCTCTCTCTCTCTCTCTCCCCCTTCTCTCTCTCCCCTCCCCCCCCCCTCTCTCTCTCTCTCCCCTCCCCCTCTCTTTCTCCTCTCTCCCTCTCTCTCTCTCTCTCTCCCCCCTCCCTCCCTCTCTCTCTCTCTCTCCCCTCACCCCTCTCTCTCTCCCCCCCTCTCTCTCTCTCCCCTCCCCCCCTCTCTCTCTCTCTCCCCCTCTCTCTCTCTCCCCTCCCCCCCTCTCTCCCTCTCTCTCTCTCCCCTCCCTCTCTCTCTCTCCCCTCCCCCTCTCCCTCTCTCTCTCCCCTCACTCTCTCTCTCCCCCTCTCTCTCCCCTCCCCCCTCTCTCTCTCTCCCCTTCCCCTCCCTCTCTCTCTCTCCTTCCTCCTGTCTCTCTCTCTCCTCTTTCTCCCTCCCTCTCTCCTCTCTCTCTTTCTCTCTCTCTCTTCCTCCTTCTCTCATCTCGCCCCCTCTTTCTCTCTCTCTCACTGGATCAAGCGGATGAACATTAAGTCCGCCGGACAATGACAGTGATACTCTGTATTCTTCCCTGTCCAGTGTATAGGTCAAATTCTGTATTGGAAGTGTCATGAGTTATCTCCACTTCCACTCCGGTTGCTGGACGCATAATGACACAGCCTGAATAGGGATAGTCGATTTGCGAGACACGATATCGTGGCCCAAATTGGCAGCGTCTGTCTCCTTACAGCATTCGTGCATAATATAGGGATATCTGCTAGCAGCTAGGGTTCCTGCTCTTGTGCAGTCTTGGAAATCCAGGAATCCCTGGAAAAAACTCGGAATTTAAAATTTCAAGAAAAAAAAAAGCACTTGAAAACACTGGAAATCGTGGATTAGTGCCGGAATAGTATTGGAATTCTCCCCGGGTTAAAAGACATTTGCTCACCGGGCACCCCCATGAGAGCTTCTCTCCCCTCTCTAAAATCTACTGGAGGATTTTCCTTCTTATGGTCCCAGTTAAAGGACATTAAAGTGGGGGGGGGGGGGTGTCTAATTCTAAGCAGAAATAAATTATACTTTTTCTCTTATTTTCTTGCATTTAACAAACCGCGGAATTTAACATTTTCCCTCTGGAAAGGCCCTTCAAAAACATTCTGAAAGATGTGTAGGAGTGAAAGCAGGGGAGGGGATATGTCCTAGATCTCACGATTTCTGGGTTGTCGCTTTATCGAAGGAATTGGTTTTGTATCATGCAAGGTTCATGCTGACTCCAAATTAAACTGTGCAGTTTTGAGTAAAGACCATCGAACATTATGCCTACGTCTTCTGTGCAAAGCACAAAGAATGTAGAACTTTCTTATTACCTTGAGAGATGCACAGTATCAAGGGACTGTGGTTATTATAAGAGAGGCAGCTGGAAAGAGCTGAATGTTTTAGAGTCAAGGCGTGCCATGAAAAAAACATTTGTTGCTCAATATCGCAGTTTAGTTGATTGTTGTTTCTTGTGTGTATCTGACATTGGCACGATAGTATGGAACTAAATTTCCCCCATTGTCTAAATCGATGGCACAGACTGGTTGATCCAAATCTGTTTTAGATGTCTGTGGTTGTTTTTGTGGAGGCCAAATTACTTGGGTCACGCCAAATTGTGGATAATAAGCCTAAACTATCACTTGCTATTGTTTCTTCTGGTAACGCCCATAGTAAGAATGTACCTCGGTCGTAGGAGAATGAAAGATTATTCTTGGAAAAAAGATAAAGGGGGCGTGGGGGAATATTACGTTACAACAAACGTCTCCATTGTGAAGCTTACTCATTCTGGGATTTGACTGTATGGCATTTGCCTTTGTGGGGCACGGACCTGCCAACTGCCCCTTATTTTACTGGGATATCCTGTATTTAGGGTATTGAAACGTGAGATTTTTATTATTTTTTTTTAAGAAATAAAAATTCATGTCCAACTTTATGGTAACAGCCAATGTAGAAAAGTGCACGATAGTGGGATTTATGCACATTTCATTAATATACATAGAGTATAATTATTCCGTGAAGTGTGTTCTGTTTATTTCGTATTTGCGTTTCCCTCTCTGTGGAAATCATAACGTAACTTGCAGTTTCAGTCTACCTTTATAGGTCATGGGCATAATTATGTGTCCCTTACGGTATCTTATCTTTCTCTCTCTCTTTTCTCTCTGTCTCTCTGTGTCTGTCTGTCTGTCACTCTCTCTCCCTCTCTCTTTCCCTCTCTCTCTCTCCCTCTCTCCAGGTGTAAATCGTTAGTCGAATTGGTCGATTAGGCGTAAAGATCACTAATTGCACGAACCATTCTTTACTCACTTATAGTGTAGAGTCATCACATTTACAAAGAATGAATGTTGGAATAGTTTTTGACACAGCCATCCAGGGGCGTATTTTGGGAAAACGGCGCCTATAGCAAGCAGGGAAATTGTGCACCTGTTCTAACATAAACATCCCTCATCCATCTTTTAGATATCTTTACCGTAATATCAAGTCAACAGCACAAGTCAAGCTCGTGTATCTTTTCATCAAATACAGATCGTACTGTTGATGAAAATGTGTTTTTCACTATCGAAGAAGGGATGTTTGACTTAAATAGAAATTGTCCAGTGGCGCCTCCCCTTTTAAAGGGCACCCAAGGCACGTGCCGTCTGTCATAGGCTCCCTTTGATACGCCACTGCATCCAACCAGTATTCTGTGAGAACGGGACAAAAGGGAGGGAAATTTGCTTGGACTAGACAAACAAGAGTGGTCGGGGCTCAGTGTTGACATTGAGCATAATCTCTTCACAGGAGATCGAAGGAATCGTTTGTTGCAAGTCTTGGTGTGTTTGTGAGTCGATGACTGGCAGTTCTGTGGCAGAGTTGGGAAAGCGTTGGCCTGGAATGCGGCTGGACACGGGTTCGAATCCCAAAATTTATGCGTCTTACCACTATTCTTGATCTTGCCTTTTATCCCCCGTTTCAATTGTCCTTGTCTCGCTCCCCCCTTTTTTTTTATTTGTTGTTATTTTGCAGTTTCGTGTATTTCTCATGAACAGTTACTGTCCATTTTTGTTGTTGTTGTTGCTGTTGATGATGATGATAGACCGCAAACAAAGCAGATAAAAGTTTACACTAGATGTAACGGATGTGTTTAGATTGCGAGCGGAGTAGTACGAATGCGAAATTAGCTGGACTTTACATCTACTCGGCATGTTCGGCCTTGAGAGGATGCATAGGTTTATTCATCAAGCGACAATAGGCCCATTGCGAATGACGTCACAGAGTGTTTTTGTTTTGTACTTCCGACACCTAAAATGGCGAGTGGATCAGCTGACGAATATAACTTCGAGATCTGTCTAAGCGGTTAAAATGCCTGCTGGCTGCATTGCAGTCAACTGTTATGTGAGGGGTGGAAAGGATGGACCCAAGCTGGTCAGATTCCCTACCATCCGTGTAAACAAGGGAGAGGAAGTAAAAGAATTGACCGAACGTCACCCATGCGCGTGTGCACACGTGTCATTGTTTACTGTAGTGAACTTTTTCTTAGCTCGCCGCCGATTGGTTCGCGACCCCTGAAGTGATCGCAGTGCAAATTAGCTAACGAATCAAAATCAGTGCTACCATCGCCATGGTTATGCGTCGGTCCTGACAGCTAAAATCGCCGATATCCGCAGTGGGTGACGTAGGCCTACTTTTATGAGTACTTTGCTCCGCTTTGCCCTGTCTGCAGTCTGAACACTCAAACCTTTTTTGCTCTGCTATGCTTGCAATCTGTGAGGGCCTTTCGCCATTCCGAGGAAGATGACAAGTGTTGGTTAGTTAGTGGGCGTTGAGTGTTGAATGGATGACTGGACTTGCAGAAACTTTCCGCTAATTGGCATGGACAATGACCAGTCACGCATGAAATGGTCAGTGAGGTCCGCCGACATGTCAGTCTCTGTTTGGTGGACGACTCCTGGGAGGATCAGTTGATCCGTAAGGGCACGACAGTTGTTGATTAAGAGAATGGGATTTTAAGTGTAAATGTCTCAATGGCGAAGTGACTCTCTCTCGCGCGCGCTGTGTGTCTCTCTCCCTCCCCCCCCCCTCTCTCTCTCTCTCTCTCTGCGTCTCTGTCCCTCCCTTCCTCCCACCCCTCTGTAACCTACCTCCAACATAACCACCCCTTGACTCATCAGCCCAGCTCCACCGATTTAAAAATAAAATATAAAAATGCCCGACGGTGAAAATTCTGGTAGTGCGTCGGTTGCGCAATTTGTTTACTGAACGTTCTTTCAAAAGAATATTTTTAGTGCCGTCGAGTGATATAAATAGATCTTTTGCAATATCTCTAAAACTAGACTGAAGGTTATGCCACATCATTGTGGAGACACTTATTCTAGATGAGCGATTAATGAAATTTACAGGCTATACCACTGCTATAGTCCTTTGGGAGACATTGCGGGCTGTCTTTGTCGATTTTTTTTTTTTAACGTACCGATTTAACGACGATTTTTGCGTATATGGGCTTAGATTTTTCATGACGTTGGAATTTTATCACTTGTGGTTGTCCAGCCATTCTAGTTTTCTGTGAGCGGCAGGTTCCTGTGATCTTTCTCTTTGCGTGTATTATAGGCCTTTCCCGATCCCTTCTGTTCCTGTAAGAATTCTCTTCAGGCTCCTTAAATTTGAATTCTTAGGACAATTATTACACATTATCAGGCCAAGCAATAATATCATTGTGTGTGTGTGTGTGTGTGTGTGTGTGTGTGTGTGTGTGTGTGTGTGTGTGTGTGTGTGTGTGAAGATGCAAACGGAATAATAAAAATGCCTGTCCAATGCAAAAAACGCAGGAAAGCAAAAGACTTGACCTAGATGTTCCTTTGGAATGACAAGGTTCTATCTCCACTTTTTGGCTGAACTGAGTTACACACTACACATCACTTCTTCGGACCTTCACCATTAAAGCCATGTGTCAAAGTATCAAGCAGATTCGGTGTGTAATTTGTAAGTATTTCTAAACAGAAGAAAAAAAAAAAAACTTTGCTCTAAAAGTGGAACTTCAATCCTCAATCTCTCAAAACTTGACGGAAGGGAGGGGAGTTTGAACCTTGTCATGCTAAGGGGACGTAGAGTCAGGCTTTGCCTAGGTTATCCCCCCCCCCCCCAAAAAAAACCTTTAGTTTATTGTTCATGTAGTTTATTATGCCCGAGCAGATTATATTTGGGTCATACCGAAACTATTTATAGTATTTATAGGCCTTATGCGGCAATGGGCCAAGTCTATGAAACTTGAATTTTGTGTGTTGTAAAGATCAAAATGGAATATTTTTGCGGAATACAAAAAGACAGATAACCGCGGACTTTACCTAGAACCAGTTTTTGCCTCCCCTCTACCCCCAAACTTTTAGTTTATTGATCTTGTTTATAATGTCGGGGTAAAATTATACTTTGGTCCTACCGAAAATATTTATAAGCCTACCCTCACCTCGTGGCAATGGGCCAAGTCTGGAGAAATGGGTCATCGAAACACTCCATAATATTTACCCATATATGACAGTCATTTATCTATATTTCTGTCCTGACGTGGCTATGACCTTTCGTTGCACTGACAGGCATACACTGCTAAACAAGACCAGGAAGTTACTTACTACACGTTATCGTTTACTACAAGGAAACCTGTCTGTTGCCAATAGGTGTGAAAACTAATAAACGGATCTTTTGGAAATTTGGCATGAAGAGGTGAAATAGAGTTGCTGTCCAAACAGGCAATTTGAAGGCATTGAGCACTAAGAGCAGACGCACAACTCCTACCAATAGGATCGAAGACACTGATATATTTGAACGGATCTTTCTGATACATGTAAGATTATGTATAAGAGCATACAATTAGGCTCCACAGAGGAATAATCCACCGTGTGTGCAATATCACATACACATGATAATAATGCATAGTCTCTGCTAGAACAGAATCAGTGTGCTGCTGAAAATACTGTGCCTTGACTTTTGCATTAAAAAGATAACAAATAAGGAAGTTAAATGGCCTGTATTTACGCATCTGTAATATTAATATTTAGAAGCCCTCTTCATGGAGCTCTTTCACGATTGGTATAGCTCTTCACCCAGCAATAAGGAAAGGGTTTCAAGAATAGGGGAAAGGGCACTAGGGGTGTGAATCATGCTCATTTCAATCCTAGACTTGACACAATGCAAGTCTGCACACACCACCACCCCCAACTGTTTCTCTCCATATCCCTACCCTCTCTCTGTCAATCATTCTCTCTCACTCTTTTGGGTGGGGGGGGGGGGGGGAGATACAAGTAACTGCCATCAAAATACAGTTAAAACACTGATTTCTAAACTAATCAACCTTTTCATTTCTTGATCATTTCAGTTGTCCGGCTGTGCCATTCTTGGTGTGGGAATATGGCTGAGGGTGGACGAGAGTGCTGCCAAAGTCCTGAAAGAGTCAACCAAGGTGGACGTCATCTACACCTTAGCCTACGTCCTGATTGCCATTGGTTTCATAATCATGCTCATTGGGTTCCTAGGCTGTTGCGGGGCTATTAGGGAAAGTCAGTGCATGCTGGCAACGGTAAGACATTTTCATAAATGATCATCATATTGTAGCAGTAATGGAACCAGAGCTTGGAGGGTGTACCTGTAAGCACCTAAAATGCCGTGATCATGTGACCAAAAGTCATGAAATTTTGTGTACTGCCTCGATGTGTCACAGTATATGGCGTGGACACATCCATTTTGGACAAAACTCAGTCTTCAGTTTTGTTTATTTACAAGTTTTTGAGCGGCAAAGAAAAGATGCGTTTTCATCGAGTAAAATCAAAAAATGTGATTGCAATTCATTTTTTGCCTCTCCTTCCACATTGCTGGTTGCAAATCAACTTTATAACATCTGTGTATTTGGCAAGGAATTATGGTGTAACAATAAGCTCTATATGTCCTGCATGGAGTCCAAGAGCTGTTATCAATGTGACCTGGATCTTGACATTTGGGTATGGTCGGAAGAATTTGCAAGATTTGTCTTTCTTGGGACGGCTGGTAATAATAATAAATGTATTCATGTAGCACCTTATCATTTAAGGGGGTCTCTAGGTGTTTCACAAATTTTAACATTTCACATGAAAGTTCAAAACACTTGTCAATACATTTTACTGGGTTTAGGTTAGGTTCGGTTAACCTATAGTACCTGTCTTTGGGTGTCAGTGACCCCTTCAAGGTCATATTCATGGCAACGAGACTGTCCTCAAAGCCAAGCCTCAAGCTATGGCGCAGATTTGGCAGTCTTGCAGTGATCCGATACCGTAAACCTACATGTAATTGGAATTACAGTTTGAGTGTAGAAATTATGAAATATATTTACTGTAATTTTCTTTTATTTTCTTTTATGCAATTTTCAGTTCTTCTTGTTCCTGTTCATCATATTTGCCACCCTCCTTGGTTTCGGCATCTGGGCAGCTGTCGCCAAAGATTCAGTGAGTAATGTAGCATTTCGTCATCATCTCACATCCTGGCATGTCAGTCATGTTAATGATTATGGGGTTTTTATTATAATTTCTTTACCATTGCTCATGGTGAGATCTGTTTCCTCATAAACTAAAGTGGCGTCTCGGTATCTTAAGTAGTTTGGAAGTCATAAGGAGCAATGTTTTTGCCAAATCCAAGAATAACAGAAGTGCCAAAACTTTGAAGTGCTTTACAATAAAATGAATAAGTTTTTTTTGTATGTGTGCCATTACATGAGATGGGTGACGATTGGAAGAATTTTTTTATGTGTCAGGACGTGAGATTGGTGGTGATTTATATGACTTCTTAACAGGGTTCCTGCGCACCCCTAGATTTCCAGGGGCCCTGGAAAAAGTGAACTACCCCTGGAATAGTCCTGAAATTTGCCCTGTATGAAAAAAAAACACAAAAAAAAGCATGAGAATCAGAGTTACTGTTTGTTTTTTTTCTCTTATTTTCCGACCTTTAAGTAGCACATACTTAGTCTTCTTGTAATAATGTGCTTCTAATTTTTTCAGCCTCTCAATATAAAGTTTTTAAAATTTCTTTTTTATTTCCACATTCCAGCCCAATTTTGCAAATTTATTATTTTGCATTTTCGTCAAAGCTTTTGGTATGTTATTTGTGACCGAGTTTTTTGCTGTTTTACATTTTCCAGTTTGAGGACTATGTGACGGATGAGCTCAAGGACGGCGTGAACAACTATTATACGGACGATAAACACCGAGACTTCATGGACACTGTTCAGACATTTGTAAGTGGATCTAATGATCCAGCAGATATTGATGAAGGCTTGCAACAGTATGGAATAAGCCACTTGAAAGGACCATTTTTACATGAAATTGAAATTTGAAGGTTGATGTCCACACATAACTTTTTTATTTACTTATCAGTATGGATATATTCAGTGGAAATGTTATTATCTGTTTGGGGCCATCTATAATGTACTTATGCCCAAGGGTGGGGAGGGGATTTGCACATCCAGCATACAAAAAGTTGGGGGGGGGGGGTGTTCAACTATGATAATGGATCGCAAAACTTTGGTCATATTTACTTTTTTCAGCAAATTGAATGGATTCTAATGAAACAATGAAATTGTTCATGCAAAATCCCACTTTTTGTGTTTTCAGACATCAAGGTCTTATAATGAACATTCACCATTCTAGTGGTTGTAACTTATACGGGGGGAGGGGTTGAAGTCAAGCTTACAAAAAGTCTACACAAAAAAGATAGGAGGTTGGCCAAAAATCCCCAGAAATTTAGCTTAAGTATTTTCTGATTGGCCCCTTAACCACGATCAGTTTTTTTTATTGTTTAGGAACCTTCAGGCCACTTTGGCTATCATTTGGTTTTTGTAATAGGTTACATGTTTGACTTGTTTCCAAAGAAATCAGCTTTGGATTTTAATGTGCTGTTTGTTTGTTTCACTTACGTCACCCAAAAATAATTATACTGACAACACATTGTCACCGTTCTCTAAAACTGTTGTCACTAAAAAATTAGCAAAGTCAATTTTTATAAATATTCAACTACATTCAAAGCCTCATTGAATGATCCTGTTATAGACTCCTAAGCTGAAAACTAATAGAATAGTAAACTTTAAAAATTCATCAAAACTACACCAATTGTGCAAAAATACAACAGTTTTTTGCTTCTCCTGAAAAGTAGCCAAAACCGATGGCCACATGTTGAGGGAACAGTAACAACATGGCCCCCGCTTCCTACTGCACAGCAGCTGAACATGTGCAGTTGCAAAGATTAGGTTTTTCGGCACGGCGGCTAGCATAGGCAGCCGCAAAGAATACCTATAATCCAAAAAGAAGAAGTGAAATTCTTAGGGAAACAGAACACTTGGCCTTGGATCTCCGACGAGACAAAATAAAATTCAAAATTTCATTGGAGCACAGGTCAATGACGTCGAGTGAAACAAGTCAATTGGTCAGTTAAAATGAATAGGGAAAGAGAAGGAAATATATGCCATCAGATTTTTTTGGAAATAAATTTATCTTGATTTCCCTCAGTTTAAAGTTGGAATCTGAAGTCATGGTTAAGTAATGGTTCTATGCGTACTAAAGCCATCTATTGAATTTGAGCTATAGGCAGTAAGGAAAATGGGCTCTTCCAATGGTTTGAACAATTGATTATTGTATTATATTTGAAAGGTTTGTTGGTATATACAGTATTTTATTGATATGCTTTACATTTTGACATGAATTTCTGCCAGGTCCATTCTGTCAGTACCTTTTTGCATGAAGATTTCATCATTCATGTGACACATTACCCATAACCGGATAACCAAATAACCAAATTTTTTGGAAAGACATGATTTAAGTGGACCTGCCAACTAATGATGACTCCAGTAAGACACATCTCTAAGGAGATGTACAAAGGCAAACGGAAACTGTCCATTACAATTTCTGTTGAAAGGAGACTACAAATACTGAAATACACTGTGACACATTCAATTATTTGACATATAATATAGTGTATAATAATGTTTATTAATTAGTGTGATGTCCATTCAGTCATCACTGTCTTGTACTTAATTATCTGGTATGGCCTTCATCCTCAGGTAGCGTAAGAATTTCTTTTGGGGGGGAAAAAAACAAACTTATTTCTCGTGTCCTTCCCCTTAATACAGGACAGACCTGTAAGATAAGAAACAAGTAGCAGGTTCGCTTGACGCTTTCGGGAGGAGTTCCGTTCATGCCACACTATAAGCTTATGACAAGTATGTGACTTTAGGAGTTGAGGAGTGATATTGGTTTTCTTGGAGAATGTTTTTATATAAATGCGTGGCTTAGTGATAAACAGGAAATATGAGCCCGACTGAAGTTGTGCAAGTCATATGTGACGCAACGCGACGGTTCGGGCCAGAAGGAACAGGCCTAGTTACTGAGTAATTCCGAAACGAACTTTTCTCAAAACTTTACGTCTTAAAAAAAAGGGATAGTCATCAACTTCAATTGCTTATAACAGGGCCTAAAAATGTTCAGAATTAAATGAATCTAGCATCAAGTCCAAGGGAAAAAGAGTTCTCTTTCACTTGATATCAATAACTCACTTTACCTAAAATGTACCTTGAGGACTGAACCACCATGATGCATCACATATGATACTCCCTCCGAACTTTCGTGTTACTGATTATGATTATTATAAAAACGCTCGGTACATTGAGACAGACAGAAGACTGTAAAAAATTTGCGGTTATATCATGGCGTCACGTGAAACACACCGATTGGATATCTTGGTAAGAATATCAGGCAGTAGAAAGATTGTAACAAATTTGCAGTTTCATGGCATTGGATCTCTTTTTACAACAAAAAAACATGGCAAATTCAACTTCCGTGACGTCACATGAAACGAACATACTGGATAACTTGGTATGAATACCAGAAGGT
Organism: Onchidella celtica; assembly: GCA_963931925.1. Lineage (NCBI taxonomy): Eukaryota > Metazoa > Mollusca > Gastropoda > Systellommatophora > Onchidiidae > Onchidella > Onchidella celtica. The sequence continues at coordinate 50,902,782 of OZ007575.1, read as the reverse complement.
AGAAATTAACTCTATCAGTGCTGTTTCCTCCACATCTTACTTGGATTATGCAGCATTTTGTACTTTTATCTTTGGTATTGTTTTATCATCTGACAAATGAGAAAGTTGGTTGAGGCAATAAGTGTCCGGATGCATGTGTATGAGCACTTGTGAGGGAGTCAAATTGTGAGTGTTCAGGTGGTGAAATATAAGGCGACAACACAAAACTGGTAATGTGTCGCAATGGCCCAAGTTGGGAAAATTGAGCAAAATGATGATAGGGGCTCAAAGTACCAGATTTTGGGTGTTTCTCTGTTTAGATTATCAGGTCAGTTTTGTTTTGTTTTCAATTGACATAACTTTAAATATTTGCTCTAACCATGAGTTTACTCAGCTTTCTCCATTTGGGTGGCTTTGACAAATTGTCGATTTTGTGCCGTTGCTTCACAAATGTGTTTTTAATTGTTCATCCCGTAAGAATGACATGGTTGTGCCCCTTTTCCATCAACTTCTGAGAAATTGATGATTGAAGTGTCATGAGCTCGTAGCTTTTGATGATGCGACTTTTTCTTTTTAGTAATGCTTACAAATTACACATCGAATCCACTTGATACTTTGATGCACAAAATGAGAAGGCCTGTAGAATTAGTAGGTAGTGTGTAACAGCCAAAATGTGGAGATAGAACCTTGTCAATTTACGGAGACAAGTTGGTAATTGCAAGTTTTAAGTCTGTCATTGGTGAGACCATTCATAATTCTCTTGTAAAGGTGAAACTTAAGATTGACAATTTTGGAAGGTCTGGCTGAATGATAAAGTGCATGAAAAATTTTAAACTATGATTGTCCATAAATGAAAATAGTCTAGACACGGGTCATTATGTTTAAGAATGACTATCTGAAAAGGGCTAAGATTAGGATTGTAATTGTGTTTGCTGGGCACAATACCTTTTTTTTTTTTTTTTTTGCTGACAAAATGGCCATAGTAAACTTCTTGGAAGTTGGTCACAAATTTGACACTAAACACTAGTTGTGAGGGCTTTGCTGGATTCCCACATGTCCTTCATATCCTAAATTCTCTCAAAATTGATTTTTTAAACTGAAGTCCCTAATTTTGAACATTTGTGTGTGTGCCCGGAGAAAGGACCCAGTTGTCTCAAATTTTGGATTTTGAGATAAGGGAATATTCTTCTAGAAAATTCAATGCTGAACACGCTGCTTTTAACATTTTTCCAATATCTTAAGCAGTTTTGAAGATATGACACATTTTGTAAGACAGGGGGCAAAAACAAACTTTTGAGAAAAATAGCTTTAACCCTATTAGTGGCAGTTAATTTTTTCTCTCTCCGTGACAGACTTTTTTGGATATTGTTGGGGAAGCGTAATTCTATTACAAAGGCAAATAGGGAAACAACTGAGACAATTCCCGAATTATGATTGTTTTGTATTTCCTTGTTAGTTCCGATAGTTACTTGCATCATTTGCATGTATTTTGAAAGTGTGGGATGTATGTGTGTAATTTTTTAGATTTTCTTGTTTCATCCCCTTTTGCACCCAGCATATGAGTGGAAATCTGTATGGCAGGCAAGGGGTTGATATATCCGAGCCAATGAGAGAGTGTGGAAGGAAGAAGCCTATCAGGCAGAGCCGGATTTAGATGAAGAGAGGCCCTAGGCTATTCTAGTTATGAGGCCCCTCCCAATCCCCCACCTCCACACCTAGAGGATGATGGAAGTGTTTCAAGTAATTTGAGTAACGCCAATGATGATGATATTTGTTTCAAATTCCGCACTTTGCAATTCCCGCTCCGCCCTTTTCATTTAACTTGTTGCTTGACGAGGCTCAGTCATTCACACCTTTACCCAGACTGACCATCTTTCCATCTCCCGCCCGATAACCACGGCAGGCATTCTGAAATGGAGAGCTAGAAAAATTACAAAAGATTTGTTCAGAAACTTCAGGGCATTTTAACATCATATGTAACAACAAAAGTCTACATGTGTCACAAAATATTGTGCAGATTGGCCTGAGGCAGGGAGGCGCCCTAGTCTTCAGCCTACCTAGCTTAATGGTAAATCCGGCGCTGCTATCAGGACTTTGTGAATATAATATCAGCTCCTATATTGCTACTTCGCTTTCAGTTCAAATGCTGTGGACATACAGAGGGTGATGTTGACTACAGGGAGGTGGGCAAAATTCCTACAAGTTGTGATCAAGACAACTACGTCAAGGTAATTGCATGCTTTTGTCCTGCTTGTGTGTTCTAATCAAATGTTCTAACTTTGTGCCTCCACTTCAGTTCCACTGCTGTGGCGTTGAGCGTGGAAGACTTGATTACGAGGAGCAACATGATGAGGGTGCCCCCCGGACCTGTGCAAATGAGGATGATAAGGTAATTAGTATTATCAAAGATACACACATGAGGTATGTTTTGTTTTGGTAGGCACTGGTTGGTGTGCTGACAGCTGTTTTGTACTTGCATCGGCTTATATCGGGTAATTTTCAAATACCTGAAGTTTTCTGCTTCTTATCGTACATGCATAGCCATCGGTGTGGAAATGATTAGTACTTGGACTGGCCATGGCTCAGTATAAAAAGCTATGGATACGTATCAGGTGGGTTATTTCAGTGTGGCAATATATGGCACACTTTCCTGGTTCTTTCTACAGCGTGGAATAAGAAATGGTTATAGCTCGAGTGCTCATCCCTGGCCGATCGAGTTTTCACTCGTGACGGCAATGGCGAATATGGCAGTATTCTTTAATTGTTTAACGTCCCCATAAAGGCAATTGGAGACTGTCGGGGTATCTGGGAGGTGGCGGGATCTTAGTTGTTTCAGTCCTTGGCACTCCGCAAGTATGTGCTCGACTGTCTCCTGCGGGGACCCGCAGTGCCGGCATACTGGCTCACGGAGTGGGTTGAAACGGTTTAGATGTGCGTTCAACTGGACATGTCCCGTCCTCATACGCTGTATAATAGTCGCGTATTTACGCTCTAGTGTCAAAATCGAGTCTTTGATGTCTGGTTTGGTTTGATTATGATACACCCTACGTCCTTTATCCGAGTTTGCCCATTGATATAGCCATTTCCTGCGTCCGTGAGCGCGGATTCTGGCTCGGGCTGCTGGGTAAGACATGGGGTGCTTTGGCTGTTCGCCACTGGTCCCCTGTTTCGCTAGGCTATCTGCAACCTCGTTGCCCCGGATTCCTATGTGTGCGGGGATCCACTGGAGGTGGACCTCGACACCGTATCCGCTTATGATCTGGTGGCAGATATGTCTGATTTTGTCTGCGCCATGTGCCTCGAGCTTGTGGTTGAGCGATTGGACGGCCATCAATGTGGCCCTTGAGTCTGTGAACACAACATCTTCTGGCGATACTGTTCCGTTTTCAAAGCCATTGAAAACCGTAGTCAGTGTCCTCCAAATCGCTGTCGCCTCAGCGTCGAAGTTGGAGCCATTCGCCCCACACGGCCCATAAATCTTTTCGGTGTCGGTGCCGTCAGGGTAATAGATTATTGCTCCGTACCCCGCATTCGTAGTCGCCTGTACTGCCGAACCGTCAGTATAAGCCTTAATCATGTGTGCTGGGTACGAATCAATAGTTTCGCCAGCAGCCGTTTTCAGAATCGTGGGATTGACCTCCTTAGTCATGTTCGTGTCTAGAAGCGTGGTTCTTACCACTGGGGGTTTCAGGGAGGCGTGAGGTGGCTCTTTCGTCCATAACCGAAGAGGCATTCTCTCTTGTTCTACCCCATACTCCTCAGTTAGCCGTTTGGCTTCGCCCAGGAACGACTTCTTCTGAAGTATTCTCGGTGGTGGGTCGATTTCGATCGCCTCCCGCGCCGGATAGTCCGGCTCGAGCCTTTTTAACCTCTCATACTGCTGTAGTACGCTTCCTTCCCTTCTGGTTGCCAGTGGTTCCACATTGGTCATGATTTCGAGAGCATTCGTAGGAGTGGATTTGAGGCAGCCTGTTATGAGTCTCAAGGCGCTGTTCTGAACTCGGTCCAGCGCCGACAGCGTTCGGTCGCTGGCCATTGGTTGCAGTGGCAGGCTATACTCTAGGCCTGCTCGGACGTAGGCTAGATATAGCTGTCTGAGAACCTTCCCAGTGGCACCCCAGTTGGTACTGGCTAGCACCTTTAACAGTGTTAATCGCCTCCTAGCCTCAGTCTCAAGCTTGCTGACGTGCGTCTGCAAGTTGAGCCTGCTGTCAAGTTCAACTCCCAGGTATCGTGGTGCGCTTTCCCTTTTGAGTGTCTGGCCATTAATCTTAAGAGTGATGGTGGCTTTCTGGGCGTGTTTGCCGTTGGTGAAGAGTTGATAAACGGTCTTATCGACGTTTATCTCCATCTTCCACAATCGGCAGTAGCAGGCAAGCGTCGCGAGGTCCCGGTTAAGGTCTCGCTGTAGCCATTGGACATGCTTTCCTGTCCTCCAGATTACCATATCATCGGCATACATCGCTTTTTCGCATCTCAGGTGTTGGGTAAGGTCGCTGGTGTAAGCCGCAAAGAGCGTGCAGCTTAACGCTGAACCTTGCGGCAGGCCATTCTCCATGGTGAGTTGGCTTGAGGTCTGTCCGTTCACTCTGGTACGTACTGTTCGATTGTGAAGGAAATCTTTTACCCATGCATACAAGTTTCCTTTGACCTCCGCCTTGAGTAATTTAAGGAGTAGCCCACCTTTACACACCTTATCGTACGCTTGTTTGAGATCGACGAATACGGCGATGGTATGCTCCCGCCTATGGAGACCATTATTGACCGCTTGGGTCAATCGGATAAGCTGGTCCATCGTCTGCCTGCCACTACGGAAGCCCGCCTGGTGTCTGTCTAGAAGACCGCGCTCTTCTAGATACCAGGTCAGCCGGTAGTTAACCATCCTCTCCCCTACTTTGCAGATGCAAGAGGTAAGGGAGATTGGCCTGTAATGTGATGGTTCGGTACCATCTTTGCCTGCTTTAGGGATCGCTGTCACCACGGCCTTTTTCCAGTCAATAGGGAGTTTTCTTTCGTGCCACGTTCTATTTATTAAGGCTAGGAGCCATTTCTTTGCCGTGGGGCCCATCTGGAGCAACATCTCGTTGGAGATTTTGTCCGGGCCTGGCGCTTTACGATTTTTACACTTGCCAAGTGCTCTCTCCAGTTCCTCTAGGGTGAACTCACTGTTAAGGCCCTCGTAATCGCTGTCTACCTGCTATTGTTCGAGCTGACGCCTGACCTTACGGAGCCCCTTGTCCGTATTCGTAGCTTTGCCACTCTTATTTGTACTGGCAAAGTGTCAGTTAAGCATTATTGCACCCTTATGGTCTGTCACCGCGACCGTCCCGTTTGCCCGTATCGGAGCGACATTCTTCACTCTTTGCCATCGATTAAGGCGATTCAGGACGGTCCACGCTCGGCCACCACTTGGGTCCACGTTCAGAGACTCGCACAGGTTTATCCACTTTGCCCTTTTGGTGCTTCTAGACAACAGCTTGACTTTGGCGGTCAATCTGTTATATTCGATTCTGTCCGCCGTGCTCGTTTTTGCTTTTCTTCTCGCCCTCTTACGCTGTCGGACCGCCTGTTCAAGTTCCTTTGAACAGGGCAAGCGATTTAGGGGCTGCAGTCCTCGCGGAATACTCCGCTTAGCAGCTGCGAGCACGGCCGAAGTCAGTACGGCGTTAGCTTCGTCAATAGTACCCTGGTTGGGGTCCACCTCGTTCAGAGTTAAACCTAAAATCTCTCTGAACTCTTCCCATCTACCTTGTTTATAATTCCAGTTTAAACGCTTCTCCTTCTTCTTAGCTGTTTTAGTCTGGATTTGTACGAGGAGTGGAAGGTGGTCGCTACCTACGTCCTCGAGGACTGCGTAGCTGTGTCTGGTAACGAGGTCAGCAGATAGAAGCGTAATGTCGGGCCGACTCTCCGCGCCGTTTCCTCGATTGAGGCAGGTGGGCGCGGAGTCGGCTGTTTGTATCCGGACCAGGTTAGAACTTAGGAGGAGATCTTCGACGTTTCTTCCTGTGATGTTCGTCGATTCTGGGGCGTACCCCATTTCAGGGCTTCGTGCGTTGAAGTCTCCTCCGATGATAGTATTATTCAAGGTAGCCTCTGTTAACCCTAGGTCGCAGGTGACCTTAGGGGGATTATAGACATTCGTGATGGTAAAGGCCACGCCGTCCTTCCATACTGTAAGAGTGAGGGTATCAGTTTCACCATTGCTCGGCGGGGCGTGTTGCCTCACAGCCGTAACTTCATTACGAACCAGTGTGGCAATGCCTCGGCACTTGGTACACGAGCAGGTGTATATGCTATACCCTGTGACGTGCGCGCCTCTCCCGTTCAACAGGGTCTCTTGGAGGAGAGCTACATGTATATGTTTTGCCTTGAGGAGCTTAGTTAGCTCCAGGACCTTCGGGCGAAGGCCGCAGACGTTGAGCTGCAACATGTTAAGTGTCGCAGGGGGATCCCTCGCCACTAGGGTCCCCTTGTTAGTTTTCACACACGCATTCACACTCGCATTCGGACACAGGTCACCAGTAGCATACTTGCGTAGGGGGACCTGGCAACTGCCATCCTCCCTACGGAGGATCTGTTTGGGTTCCTCAGCCCCACGTTTATTCTTGCCATATTGTACCATCATATATTTAGTGGGAGTTTGTTACTGCTTTGACCCCTTTCAGACAAATGGAGGCTGGTGACAGCCTGAACCAACTGATTCGTATCACGTCATGACCAGAATCTCACTTTCTCATCCGCCAGCGTGCGGTCATTGTCTCGTTTAAGTCATTGTCACGTAGTGCTTGCTGCACGACTTATCGAAGGATCGATCTGATCAGTCCCCGGCCCTCAATCGGGGACTGCCACCACTGCGTTCTGCTAGGCAATTTGCCACCTTCTGCCTACAGCAACGGAAAGCTCCCAGTGTTTAACGGCTTCGGGAAGGTCAGCCGTCAGCCCATCCCTGTTAGCCAGCCCCCAGCTTGGGCTGCCCCGCTGCTACCACGTGGCGGTCGAGAAGAGATTCTCCCCGGGTCTCTCCAGACCTGGGATCGGGCTTATCCGGAGCCCGGAGGCTGCGGAATGGTCATAGGCGAAACGGTGATCATCTGCTAGTACCACTCGTTCGCATACACCTTGTACGAAGGACCCACAGAGACAGTACCAGTATTCGACCAGATAGTCGGTTTCCCGGAAGACTGCAACCGCAGGACCCTTGGAGCAGCAATGGTTATAGCTGGTTGAAGATCCAATGGGCTGGGACTTTCTATATGTAACAATATTGCAACCATTCCAAGGGGGCATCACTCTTAGAAGATACTGGCTTGCAGATTTATAAGCAGTGTTTCCATTTCGTGGCTAATCTCACATACTGGTGTACCAACACTTTCTCATATGACAGGAAAGGCCGAAAGTGGCAAAAAAAAAAGTTGCAGGAAGCAAAGCTTCACGTAAGAAATAATACCGACACGATATTAAACGCAAAGAAAAAGGGAAGACAAATCGATACATGTATTTCGGTTTAAAGCCTTAGTCAGGAAAGAAAATAAAAAACAGATGGAAATTTGAACGGATAGAACAAGAAAACAAATAAGCCTTGCTGCGATCCCACAGTTTTTCTATGGTTTTTATAACATTTCATCATTTTTACAGGAGAGTTTCAAAGTTTTGGTCATTTTTCTTGGACGTGGCAAAAACATTTCTGCTTATAACCTTCAAAAACCGTAGAAGATATCACTGCAACACTTTGTGAGGAGATAGATGTCACCATGAACCAGGATGAGATGGTCACAACTCAAAACTATCGAAAGCATCAAGTTTGTCTAATCTTAACGCTCACCCTGCACACGACGGCATAAAGCCCGCTCTCCGGTCAGTGACCTTACTCACGGAGAATCTTTTCTGGGGTCACTGACCCTTGCCGATGGGCGATGACCACACTACCACTGTCCACGTGGTTCGGTTTGTATTGATCGGTATGAAAACATTCGCTGCTATGCCTTATCACGCTTGATAATGAATTAACCAGCAAAACCTTAGTCTGTGTCACTCTAACCAGTGATCTGACTTATGATTCCAAACTGACAGCTGTAATTTTCGTGAGAACGAAACATGATAACTAGCCACGCCCTCCCAAGCCCTACACAAATGGTTTCATCCTGATTGACACATACTAATAAACCAATGTGGGCATTTGGGGCAAAGATCATTTCAGAGCTTGTTTCTGATTGGTTCTTAGATACAGACAACTCCAGATGGGGGTCAGCTTGTGAGAAAATGAGATAATATTGCAAATTTGTTGAGCAACAGTTTGCATGTCGATGTTACATCTTTTGATAGTGTGGAGAGAGCCTTTGAAAGCTTAGTCTTTGTTGATTCCGACCTGTGGTTCACTGGTTAACATGTCCAAGTCACAATGCCTTTGATTTAGAAGAGATACAGTGAAGAATAACACGGTGGTCACGTCCCAAAAAGGTCAGTGACCCGACGCGTAAACATACGGCTTGCACCTGGCACAGTCAGCTTGACCTTGCAGACTAAACCCGCCCATGCGGAGTGAGCGCTTGGGAAGTCATACTGACATTCGACGCCCTGCGCAGCGTGGGGGTTAAAATTCAGAGAATGCCCCTGCCAGTAAACTGCATAAAGAAATTGGTAAACTGGGTTGTTTTTTTTAGATGATAAGATAAGATAAGAATCACTTTATTATCCCATATGGGAAATTCGTTTTCACAGAGTGTTTAACAGCACACACGTGGTACATACATCTCACGTATCATTATAAATAAACAAACCCAATAAGTCAATAACAGACACACATGGCGTGACATGGAAAGAACCTTAATGAAATGTGGCACACATCTATCTGTAAGATGACTTGCTGAGGCGAATTGCTGAAGGCAAGAATGATCTTCTGTATCTTTCCCTGTTTGTTTTCATGTGTATTATTCTGTTGCTCTTGGATGGTCTAGAAATTTGATGAAACAGGGGATGGTGGTTGTCATTTAAGATGGACATGAATTTCTTCACACAAGCATTTGAGTATAGATGATTAAAACTGAAAAATGCCGTGTCTGTCACGTTGCATACTTTCTTGATGATTGTGTTGTTAAGTTTATGCTTGTCACTTTCTCTTGCATTGCCTCCCCATGCTGTAATACAATAAGTTATTATGCTTTCGATGGCAGCTTTGTAGAACAGGGAAAGCAGTGTTTTATCAACATTAAAAGATCTTAATTTTCGTAAAAAGTACATTCTCTGGCTGGCTCTTGAATGGACATTTGAAATATGTGTATGCCAGTCTAGATTGTGGTGGATATATATACCCAAATATTTGTAACATTCAACTCGCTCAACCTCTTCATTATCAATGCTTAATGGTGGTAAAGAGTGTTGATATCAGAAGTAATATGTCATAGTGATTGACATCAGTTTTGCTGAACTATGCTGTGTATGGAGATAAACACTTCAGAGCCTACAGACCAGTCTCAAAATCTTTTTCTTGCTTGGCTCATATCTTATTCACTATTGCATTGCACTGGGTTTTCAACTGGATGCTTATCCTAGACCTAGTACCATTTGTTTTTTTTGTGAAAGAGAGTGAGTGGAGAGAAATAGCCGGTGTGAGCTAAAATTGCACTGCAGTGTTATAAAAAAAAAAGTGCACATACCATAGCATATAATTATTTGCATTTCAAAAGCTTCATATTTGCCGGTAGTGTAGATTTGATGAATGGCAAGTTCTCTGCAATGTCTTACACTGGCCAGGGATATCGTCTTCATCCTGTGCTATTTCATTATATCTGCAATTGCTTTTGCTTACACTATGGGGAAAAAGAAAACAAAGAGACCACAAAGATGGAAACATTACAAGAATGTAGAGATTGACTCAGGGTGTTTCAGTACAAATGGCTTTTCATGAAATATAATCATGATGATAGCTAGCACTGTGTCCCCTTAGAATGACAAGGTTCTAACTCCCTTCTGTCAAATTTTGAGAAATTGATTCGTTTCCGGCACTCATAGCATGTAGTGATACAATTATTATTTCTTTTTAGTAGTCCTTAAAAATTACACACCGAATCCGCTTGATACTTTGACACACAATAGAGAAGACTTGTAGAAGTAATGTGAAGTGTGTTACTCAGTTCAGCCAAAAAATGGAGAGATAGAACCTTGTCTAAGGGGACGACTGAATATTGAAGATAACGAAGCTTTGGAATTTCCAATTTGGCCATTTTAAGAATGTGAGCTGGATTATCAATTTTGAACATGGCATTGACCCAACAGTGCTGTGGATTGTGAAATAACATCAATTCACGTGTAATACATTTCTCAGCAGTGTTGTTATAGATGATGTAGAATAAATATGGCAAAAATTTGGTCATACAAAATGAGGAAGTAGCAATTTCTGATTTCAAGCATAATTTCTCCCTCGTAATTTTTTTGTGATTTGTAACTTTCAATGGTATTGAATCTCATCAAGAAACTGGAAGATGGAATGAAATTTCAGTGACAGTGCAGCATGGGCGGTTTGCCATGTCTGGGTACTTTCTTTCGCAGTTCTTTAGAGTTTGTTTGCAGTGACACTTGCCAAACTAAGTCTGATATGAAAGTTAAGAAGCATTGTAGCAAAGGTGGTTTTAGCATCTCTGGGTACTTTCTTTGGTAGTTCTCACAAGTTTGTTTGCAGTGGTGATATTTGCCAAGCCATAAATGCAATATGAAATTTCAGTAGCAGTATAGCAAAGGTGGTTTAACATCTCTAGGTACTTTCTTCCATAGTTGTCACGAGTTTGTTTGCAGTGATGTTTGCTAAATTGAAATTAGAATCATATATGAAGGTTCAGTCTTTGGATTTTGTCCCGCAATGTGCTGTTTTATTTGTGAGTTTTGATAGACACTCTAGATCAGGGGTAGGCAACCTGTGGCCCCGGCCAGCAAGGGGATTTTGATTGGCACAAGAGAAAATATTAGGACACTCTGCTTATCCAAACATCAAACGATTTTTCTATAATTTGAGTGTTCCACATGCTCACACTGATGGATTAGGCATGGTGTCTTGTTACGCTGGCCCCAGAGTTCCTTTTATTCCAAACCAAACACTGGTAAAGACCAAATAATTTTGTAGCCTATGCTATTCCTTGATTTGAGGCAAAATGGAGGTGTACTTAAGTTTCTATATTTTGATGGTGCAAAGCAATATGACGGGCAATTTGCTGAGCGAAAATCTAGTTCCTTTTATAGAATGTAGTGGTAGGCTGGTTGCCTTAGCACTACCTTATTCTACCTCCACATCATTGTCTGGAAAATTTGAGAGGCGTCATGTTTAAAGTCTACAGAATAATAAAGACATACAATGTGTAAAGAAGGTTTCTACCAGAAAGATTTATTCTGGTTATCTTCTCATTAAAAAAGGGGTTTAGATGTATACATATATATGTTGTATATTATTCATACAAATATAAGAATATTATTTAAAGTAGAAGTGAGCCGGTACCCTTTTCATGTGTGTGTGCTTCAGTCAAGAGGTGGGTATATTTGTAAATTGTATATTTGTGTATATTGTTTTTGTCTATATATACAAATACAAATATTTGTAAATTGTATATAGTGCACCCGCTTTGGAATAGTGCGGTAACTCCAAATTTTCAAAAACTGCGATATTAATTTTCAACGTCTAATCGCCAAGGCTGAATCTCATAACTTTGCTAAACAACAAAAGTTGAATGAAGGCACAGGGAAAAAAAGATAGAGATCTGTCTGTCTTGCGCTAGAAACATGTTTTCAAAAATGGCAGTATAACTGCAACACTATTTGATACTGAAATTATGCAGCAGTGTCAGGAAATACAAACTGGACATTAAGTTATTGCACTATCTTAAACCAGAAAGAGACAAAATGTTTTGTCACCAATGCTGTCATAAAGATGGATGCAGCCCTCTTGCAAAATTGAATAGCATGAAAACTCATGTCACTGTTGCCTTATTTTGAGTTATGGTTCTATCTTATACCATTTTTATTATCGTTTTTTCTTCTGATAGAACAAACAAGTGACACAGTTTGGTAATTCAAAATATATATTAATTTTCAGGCATTATTAAGTAGATATGCACAGAAACAAAAGTTTGGCACACAGCGAATAATAATTACTTTTTTTTCACCCCATGAAAAGTTACAAATTAAGACTTACAGCACTGTTCAATAGTGGGTGTGATACCTGTAATTATTGTCTTTTTTCCTCTGGTTATCTGGTTATTGACAAAAATAATGCTTGAGATGATCAGACGCTTCACAACTAGGTATACCCGCATGCGGTATTAAATGAAAGGGATGTATGTGCCTGCTGCATGGTGAAAAATGAACGATCTGTGTTTTACCAATGTTCATTTTCCCATATGCGTGTTTTGTCAGGTATTTTCCATATTGTTGGATGTGCATTTTTGCCTTTTCGAGAAGATGAGGATTGAAAGTTTGAAAAGTTATGTAAAATCAGGGCTACATAATAAACACACATCTTGAAAAGTTTTTAACTGATTGGAATGACATTTATAAATAATATAATGAGAACTGAGAGAACCACTTTCATGACAAAACCTCAAACTTGGCAAAATGTCACATACAACAATATGGTAAATACCCCTCAATTTATTTTGTGCGTATTTCTACATGCACTCAATGTCTGTATGGCCTGGCACACACCAGCCTCTTTTGATCCTCTGGCTTGTTCAATGGTGACAGCATGACATCGGGTTTCAGTCAGACTTCAGGCAACAGCGAACTAGTTAGATTTCAATGAAACTTAATGTCGTGATGTCACCATCCAAGTAACTGACCAATCAAAAGGGGCCTGTGTGCACTTGTCCTAAATGTCCATGACATGAAATAGTTGAGACTGGAAAAGAACTAGATCTAGTTTTTTAAATCTAAAATAATTTTCCTTATTGAGGAATTACAATACCATTCATTATTGCAATCATTTCGTCATCTACTTGAAGTGCTGGTTAATCAGCGTTTTCTCATTTGACAGGAGACTGTTACAAGGTTTCGGTCACTTTTGTTATTCTTGGATATATGTAGCCACCTGACAAAATGAGGCACTTCATGCATTTTGGTGGTATGGAGATATTGATATCACCAAATAGGTTATTCAAAGTCTTTTCATTTGGTAAAAAAAAAATCTTGCTGTAAGTTAACTAGCAGAGAAGATACGGCCTCTCAAAGACAGGAAGTGACACAACCACAGTTTTGAGAAAAATGCTTTTAAAGTTTCAGCTTTCAGTTAAAATTATTGATGATGACTTGATTCAAAGTCAGTTTTGAGGCATTTACCCTTCTCAAACAGGATTATCATTTGGAAAAGGAACAGTAAAGAAAAAATGTTGAAAATGCAAAATCAATCAAATTGATCTTATGATGCCTTTTAACGATTTTCTCGAATCAGGTAGTGCCGAAATGTGCCTCATCAAAACTTGATTTGTCTTCCGCACCACCACCCAAATTTGAATCATTTTCTGGCACTGAAATGTCACATTTTGACACTGTTTCAGTGGAAACTGTTAAGTCAATTATAAAGTTCTCCCCACCTAAGTCATGCTGCCTGGACCCCATTCCAACACCTGTGTTAATTGACAACATAGATAGTTTTGCTGAGATTGTTACAGTTATTATTAACGAATCGCTCCAGTTAGGAACAGTCCCATCACCTTTTAAACAAGCAATCGTCACACCCCTTTTGAAGAAGAACAATTTGTCCCCAGAAGAATTGAAGAATTTCAGGCCCGTGTCAAATCTTCCATTTGTATCAAAAATTTTAGAAAAAGTAGTTCTTGGTCAATTGAAGAACCACCTGAGTCAAAATAATTTAAATGAAGTGTATCAATCTGCCTACAGAGAATTCCATAACACAGAGACTGCCCTTCTCAAAGTTCAAAACGATCTCTTGTGTGCTGCTGATGGAGGGATGGTTTCCATCTTGGCCCCCCTTGACCTTAGTGCAGCTTTTGATACTATTGACCATTCTATCCTCATTGAGAGGCTAGATAAGACATTTGGTTTATCTGAGACTGTTCTCAAATGGTTCAAGTCATATCTATGTGACCGTACTCAATCAGTTCTTGTAGATAGAAATATGTCAACATCTTTCAAACTACATTTTGGTGTGCCCCAAGGATCTGTATTGGGTCCTCTTTTGTACACGCTGTATACACAGCCACTTGGTTCAATCATAAGAAAGCATAACGTGAAATATCATATGTACGCAGACGACACCCAGCTGTATATGTCTGTTCCACCCTGTGACATCAAGAAACTAGTTACTTCTATAGAGTGTTGCATTGATGATGTGAAAAACTGGATGGAATCTAACAAGCTAAAGATGAATGAAGATAAGACTGAGGTGATACTGTGTAACACAAAGAGAAGATGGAATCCGAGTGATGTAGATCATATCTGCATTGGGAATGAGAACATATCTTTTTCAGAGAAGGCTAGAAATTTGGGGGTATATTTTGACTCAAAGCTCTCCATGCATTTCCATGTTCATAATTTGTGTAGAACCATCTACTGTGAGATGCGCAGAGTAGGTCAAATGTCATCTTTTCTAAGCGAAGACTCTCTTAGGGTCTTGATCTCATCGTTTATATTTTCTCGCTTAGATTACTGCAATTCCCTTCTTGGGAACTTACCCAATGAAACTTTAAACAGACTGCAACGATTTCAAAACCAAGCTGCCAGAATTGTCTTAAAGAAGAAAAAGAGTGAACACATTACTCCCATGCTTATTAAACTGCACTGGTTACCAGTTAAGTTGCGAATCCAGTACAAAATAGCAGTTCTGTGTTACAAGTGCATAAACAAAACTGCACCACCTTACCTTTCCACTCTGGTAGAGCCCTACTCACCACCTCGTTCTTTAAGATCAAGCGATCAGGGCCTTCTTAAGATTTTTAACTGCAAGTCAAAGAAACTAGGAGGCAGAGCATTTACACACTGTGCCCCGCACATCTGGAACTCACTGCCAAAATCATTGCGGGAAGCATCTACCGAGTCAAAATTCAAAACTGGTCTAAAAACCCACCTTTTTAAAAAACACTTTCAGTTGTGAAGTCTCATTCCCAATCCATTTATTTTCTCATTTCACTTTAATTTTGCTGTTTTATCGTTTAATTTCTGTCTTATAGTATGTTATGTGTGTGTATCTATGTATACAATGTTGTATAGCAGAGAGGGAGGGTGAGAGAGAGAGTGAGTTGCAGATGGAGAGAACACGACTTTCTGTAAAGCGCCTAGAGCAAACGGTTTGGATTGGGCGCTATATAAATGATCTTCATTATTATTATTATTATTATTTTGTCGGGCGGCTACACATATATGAAAAATGTTTCTGCTTGCAACTTCAAAAGTATGAAAGTTATTAATACATCACTTTGTGAGAATATAGATCTCACCATGAACAGTGATGAGGTAGCCATAACTTAAAACTACCAAGATCGTTGATATGCCAGCATGATAGGTGGACGACAGGTTTATTATCCATGTTGGGTCAAATTTAAATAACACTGAACTTCTGAATTTGAACAACAGAATTATTTAGTAGATTTAAACTGGGCTAGGTCATAATTATACATGAATGTAATTGAAGCATTCAAGGGAATCCGTCTTTCCTTATTATATGCATATGTAGTTTGTGTTTTGATTGTTTATTTCTTTTGCTAAAACTACCAATGTAACTAACCTGCTTCCCATGTAGGGGAGCAGGTGCTTAGTATAGTGTGGCAAAAAAGTCACAAAGGCATTACGTGCAGGGACGAATCTGTGTACAAGGGGAAGAGGGGAGACGGGGGATATTTATCACATTAGTATTGGAGAATAAGGGAAGAAAAAACATTTTCAGTTAATAATCCAATGCTTTCTGTTTTCATCACATAAATTATGGAGATACTATTCAGAGGTGCTAATTCTCCAGAAAAAATTCAGCTTCTTCCCATTTTCAAAGAACCTTACATTAGCAAATGAGAAAGGAAACTATTCTGAAGCCTTGCATCAAGGTTGTGTAATTTATACATGTATTAAATTAGTTCTCATGGTAAATGGATGTGTTTTTTACTTGGGGAATTTTTTTCCTGTGTAGTCTCCACCTCTGACTACCAAGTGAAAAGGAAACGTTCTTCCGAACCAGATATATATTTTACTTTTCTGATCCCAGAAATAAGGGTTATTGATCAGTATGTTCATATTATATATATATATCTTATGTTGGTCGTTTTTTTGTCTGATATCCTTTCAGCCTTGCAAAGACGCCATGTACAAGTGGGTGGAGAACAACCTGGTGATAATCGCTGGAGTTTCCATCGGATTTGCCGTTGAAATGGTGAGTTTTCTTGAAACAGATCTGAAATCAGGCTTTCAGAATATTAACCCTTCATAAAGAAAAAAAATATTACAGGATGGCAAAGAGAACTACTAAAACAATTAAACTATTTAAAAAAAATTGTAAAATATTAAACTAATGCAAGTACTTAGCTGGGAGTCCAGACTTGAATTTTTGGAGTGCAGCACCTCTATCAATGTAATGATTTTCAGTGGTATTTGCAATGTTGATTTGCCAGTGCATTAGATGGATGGCAACGTGAAAGGATTGAGGGCATATAATAATAATAATAATAAATAGAATTTCTATAGCGCATTTCTAATAAAATTACTCAATGCGCTGTACATTGCATCAATAATTCATGCATACACTTTCCAAATCTCATACTAAAACACGCACTCTCATCCATACAAACTTTCAGTTTCACACACATAGACGCTCTTAGTCATATAACACTAGCTTATACAATCAATTGTAACATCAAAGTACAGAATAGAATTTTGAAAATTTAACAGTTTTGGAGGAAAAGGTGATGTTTTACGCTTTTCTTAAAGCTTTCAAGATTCGGTGATTCACGAATGTGTCTATTTGATATATATATATTTATATATATATGTAGTAATGTATACAATTTCATGTCTTTCTTTCCTCCTAGATCCTTGGCATGATCTTCTCTATGGTGCTATGTTGCGCAATCAGGGACACAGTGTAAGTACATTTAATTGTTTATATCCTATGAGTGGCCGTACTGAAAAAAGAGCATACGTCATTGTGTGGTTAGTATTTAACAAAATGGTCAGCATATTTTGGCCCAACTGGAATAAAGCACAATATTTTTCTGGCAGCTGGCTATGAATTTTCTCATTTAGTGTAAAAATATGGAGTTTCTTATTTCTTGCTTTGAATCATCGCACATTAGTTTCTTTGTAGCTTTCTCACACAAATGAATTTACACATAGCACCCAGTTTTAATTTCTGGTCAGTTGAAAAACAAAAATTTTATTACAAAGCTCTGAAAAGAGAATGCACAGAACTTAGCCAGCCAAATGATGCCCTGTTCGTGGATGTAAACATACTGGCTGTGGCAGTGAGTTATGCTTTTTTACAGTATGGTCAAAGAAGTTAGCCTTGTTTGAAGATGTCCATAGTATATTACATGGGAATGGTGTGGCATTCCTCACATAGTTTTTGGATGGTTTTCAAATGGTTGTTCGTCCATGCAAATCTGAAGTCTTATGAAAGTCCATAACCGTACTCTAAACCTGTATGTGTGACTGTCAGACCCAGAGCACCTTTTTTCTTTTTTGGCCATAACTTTGCAGAAAGATGTGTGTGTGTGTGCTGAAATTTAGACTATTCTCCCAAAATGTTGCAATATCACAATTCATCCGCTTAGAATGACAAGGCTCTTAATGCCCATCCATCAACTGTTGAGAAATTGATGAGTGAAGTTTTCTTTTTAGGAATACATACGATTACACACCAAATCCGCTTGATACCTTTACACACAGTGGAGAGGGCATGTACAAGTAGTGTGTAGCGTATGACTCAGTTCAGCCATAAAGTGGAGATAGAACCTTGTCATTTTTAGGGGATGAATTGGTCATATCATTTTTTTTCACAAACATCAGCAAGTCAGTGTCCACTGACCATCATATCTGTTTGTTCCTATTAAGAAATACTGTTAGGCTTAAGTATTTTGGGGGTTTGTCAGGCCCGGATCCCCAAATGTAGCAATTTATTGTTGATAACTCGGTATGTCAGACCCCAAGAGGTAAGAATTATTTGTGTTTAGTTTAGTTTTTCTCTTTTTAACTGAGAAGTCTTTGTCGGACAGACCACACAAGGTATGAATCAGAATACAACCGGGAAGATTATAATAATGCTAACATCAAAGTAAACAGTTCAAAGCATAATGTCACCATTCCCTAAAACTGTAGTAAACGGGTTTTGGCTACTTTTCAGGGGTAGCAAAAACTGCTTTATGTCAGCGCAACTGTTCTAGTTACGTGGAAATTTTGAAAGTGTGCTATTTGCTTACTTTTCAGAGTAGGAGTCTACAACCGTGATCATTTGATGTGGCTTTGAATGTAGTTGAATATGTATGAAAATCAATTTTTCGAGTTTTTGAGTCTGACTTAGGGAACGGTGGCAATGAGAAAAGTGAAGAGACTTCTTTTGAAATAGGAGGAAATAACCTCTTATCGATCTCATATCCTGGTGTGTCAGCGATTTGGTGGTTTTGAGGTATCATTGCTCATGGTGAGATTTGTATTCTCACAAAGTGACGTATATTTTTTATCTTTGATCATCGTGAAGTTGTAGGCAGAAATGTTTTGCCACAACCAAGAATAAGAAAAGTACTAAACGTTTGAAACGTACTTCTGTAAAATGAGAAAATTACAGAAACACCAGTATGTCAGTTGGACGACATATTCTATCCTGGTATCGTGATGGTTAATTTCACTCAAATCTATGTTTATTTTGTTGTTTTTTTCAGAGCATAGAAAATTGGCGTAGATGGTGTACATGTTTTCATTCATCATCTGTACATCTCAGTCCAAATGCTCACGTGTGTCACCATCAAACTTGAAGATAAGTTCACATTCATCAGCCCTTGTCACGAAACACCCACCGTTGTTGGCCCTTGGATCTCTGCACGGAAAGACAGACACAGAGATCCCTAAAGTGACATGAAGTTTATATAATACAATAGGATTTTAGAAATGCGTTGTTATCACAGGATTCCTGCACAGCCCTGGAATTCTAAGGATCTTTGGAAAAGCCCTGGAATTTAAAAAGTTGAGAAAAAAGCCCTGGAATTCTCCTGGGGTTTAAAAGACATAAATTTAAGAAATGAAAAAAATCTGAGCAAAAAATAAATGAATGAATTTTGTCACTTTTTTTTGCATTTAAACCCTGAGAAAGCCCTGGAAAAAACACTCCCAAAGTAGTGCAGGAATCCTGATAATAAGTAATACCTACCTTAAGTGAGAAAGACAGAAATTTTGTAATAGATTCATTATCTTGAGGTCACCTGAGACAGGATAAAGTGGTGTTTTTGATCATTTCAGACTCAATATTCTTGCCACAGGCGGTTTTAGAGTTTATGTACTCGCAATATATTTACGATGAAAGACCTATTGGGGGCAGGGATTAAAACCATGATTGCTTGAGGCTGATTGGCAAAGAAAGCAGTTTGCTAAAAACTGGAAATTCAATTCATACGTGTAACAGGCTTTTTCTTCCGTCTGCATGAGCAAGAGAAATGTGATAAAAACATTTTGATTCCTGGACCTGAAAGAAAAAAAAAGTCTTGAAGAACAATAAATTGTTTTGCTTTATTCGCTATCTCAAATATAAAAAGAAAGGCAAAAGCGAAATCGAGAACTAATGCTAAAACGATCACCCTAAAGGGAGAACTCCAAGGTCGAGGGTGTAAAATTTTGTCTTTTGACCATTTGAAAACAATTACAATGCCATTTAGTTTTTATGGATTTTTTTTTTTCCTAACGGCAACCAGGGCTATCTTGGAACAAACCATTGGTATGGGAAGGGCTATTTGGAATTCAAAAAGGGCCAAAGAAACACATCTAGGACGTTTAGCAGAACAGCTTTGTGGAAATTTTTCAAATTCATTTCGATAACCTTCCACTTTTTATGTACGGTATAGCTAATGTGAGTCTGCATGTGATTTCATTATGACAAACCATTTTAAACATTTCTTTTTAAACTCAGAATATGGGGCTTTGCTTTTTTGCCTTTTTATCTTTGCATAAAAGGAAACAAAACAAAAAAATAACTTTGTATATCTTGATTTAAACAAATAATGAAAAAGATTCATCTGATATTTTTTACCAGTTTTCATTATACACATGTGCCTTTTCTTTTGGATCTTGCAGGGCGAAGAAGAAATTTATAGAAAAGAATATGGTGTTTATTTTTGTATGTGAGTTCTACCAATTTGGGAATATGTCAAAAAAAAAATCATAGCAGAGATCACCAAGTTCTTTGTACGACCCAGATCAGCACAAACTGTATAAGGACTTTGAATAGCCAAATAATAATTATGTAGAAAAACCTTCATGTTCAATTGCGACTGTACTTTGATTTCATCCAACTGTCATACTTTGTATATTTCACATTATCAGTGTTTGTTATTCTGTGCTTGTATATATATAAAGAATATATGGTATGAGCATCCAGTAAGTGTATACATTTTTTGTTCTTTTAGGCCATTTTTGTGTATATGGTAACATTGTATTATGTGTAGTAAATCTAAAAGTAATTTCTTCCTTGTTGGTATATCATACATACTTATATATTGATAGATAGATTTAAATATATATATATTCGGGAATTATCAAAGTTGAATATTTCTTCGTTTTATGGCAAAACTTTGGTCTGTACACATTGTTTAAACATTTCTAACAAAACCTGAATGTAGAATTGATTTCATTAAAGATAAGAATTAAAATGTAAAGGTAAGGATTCAAATGTTAACTTTAACTTGTTGGAAGTTGATGTTTTCTTATAATAAATTTATTGTTTCACTTCAGGTGGGGTTTATTTTTGTCTGTTTTATCTTTATTATTTTTAGAATTTTGAATTTTTTTTTTAACCCAGAGCTCAAGAGATCAAATGTCTCAATTCAGGTTTAGAAAGTGCAGTTCACAAGGGATAATGAAAACGATTCTATCGCACAAGACAGAATAGTTTGAATAAATAACCTTTGTCCACCTGCACTGATGATTGTATTTAAACTGTCTTTAAGCTGTATTTAAGGGAACTAATGGGTACTTATGGAGAGAACTGGGTAAAAATAGTTATTTTTTCTAAATGTTTGACAGACTCGTGCTTTGGCGTTATTCATTTCCTTTTATTTTGTTAAAATCTTTATATATTAATTATGATTGCTTCAGCAGCTGCTCCTCAAATATACCGGGGACAGAATATCATGCAGAAATCTTAAATAGCTACCAGTTTGTGTAAAAACACTGCTAATGGAATATCATCATCTACCTCTTCAATTTCTGTTCTGTATTGCCTTGCTAGTTAGTTTTTCAGTAAATCTCCTTTTTAAAAGCTGTCACTGAATTCCTCTGTGTTTCATCCTTTGATTTTTCTGTTTTTCGTTAATGCAATGTTGATGTTTTTACATTATTCTTATTTTGAAACATTAATTATGTAATGCAAGTTATAACATTTGTAAATTTCCTCATTAATGAACAGGATAATATATCTTTTTTTAATGTATTTGGGAGATCAGGTTGCACCATGTCGAAACCTATATCATTTGAGAATCAGTGTTACTCATAAGCTTAAAGACAAAAATTACCACTCTATATATTGTAGTTATAAACATTTTTCAGTTGTTTTTTTTTGTTCACTGTGTGAATCAGGTACTGTGGAATTTTCGTTGTACCAATGAATCATAATTTGTGACCATTCCAACCAAACCGACCATGGTAGAAAGGCAACCACAATTTGCGGACGGGGAAGTGCAGTTAATGATTTTAATAGTGTGTAAAAGACTGTGCTGGTACAGTGTTGAACCACATGTACTAGGGAAGTGGATGTCAGTGATGCAGACATGGATGCATCCTTGGACATGGTTGAAAAGTGTCAAGTTGTTCAAGAATTTCAGCTGTAGTGAGATTTAGTCTCCTAAGCCAAATGAAAATTTCCGTTGAGATCATCATGCGTTTATCATGTTCTAGAAATGCAGAACAAAGTAATACTGTGGAGAATGAAGTAGTATAGCGGCCATTTTAAAATGGATTCTGCACATGCAGAAATGTTTTTGTTGGTTTTTTTGTATTCAAGAAGTAGATTTGATTCAAAATGGCACAAAATCTTCCTCTAAGACCCGATCACTACTACACAGTTTATTCAGACAAAGTATAGATAAATAAACATATAAATAGTACTAATTACAAAAATACTTAACGAGCAGATGAAATGAGGGCCGACATTTCCCATCTGGCCTGGGTCTATCACCAGTTCTGCATGTTAAGGGGTCAGAGTTCAGAGGATCAAAAATATGCTCTGTGATTCTACCTGACTTGGTTTTGGATTGGGTATTCAATGTTTTGTGTCAAGTGCTGTGAATCTGTAAAGGTGTCATAATTCCATATATTTCAATATTCCTGTTGTGTGAGGAACTTGTGTTTGTTTGGGTTTGATTTTATTTTTTTTTAAATATTTCTTCACCAGCAATAAAGTTTGTGGTTTTTTTAAGTCCATTTTTAGGTGGCCCAGTGAACCTGTTTTTATTCTCACGTGTCATGGTTTCTTCCTTAGTGTTGATGTGGATTTTTGTGTAATTAGAATTTATATGTTTTGTAGGTTATAATTTGGGGCAAGAGTAAGTCTTGGACTGTGTTTGCTGTAAGGAGTAAAATGCTAAAATGGAAGAAAGTATCATGTCACAGAGCTAGGTACTGTGTGGCGTTCTTTTTGCCACCAATCTGTTTGCCCTTTCTCGGTTAGTAAATATCATGAAAATTGATATCTGTGCTGTGTTATTAAGCCATTGGGGAGAACTCCTGTCAAAAGTAATCATGTTTCATTGGTTAAAGAAAGACTTGAAGTTAATGATTTATGTACATTTTCTGGCTGAATCCTCAAAGCAAATTTGATATAAATGTACAAAATATTTGTCTAAATAGTTGTGAGGTGAAAACACTACTAGTTCCTTGACCAATATTTTATTTTTGAAGTCTTCCATAGTAACTTTTCATGCATGAACAATCTACAGCAGCACATCATCCCTCACCTGCTCTTGTCCTAGGTGTAAATCGTTCAGTTTGTTTTACACTGTGCATTTTTATTTTTGCATGTGTGTTTGACTACATCTTTGAATACTTGTAATTGACGTATGTAGCCCCATGACTAGATAATAACTCATGAGGAGCATTATGCATTAGGTCGTAGAGCTTAAATGTTCAATAATGAAGATTTTACTTTTTGACTTTTCTGTGCATTTTTTTGAAAAAGGAAACACAAGTTTCCAAACATACATCTCGATTGTATTAGTTAGTAGCTTATTTTGAACATGTATTTTGCTTTTTAAAAGTTAAAGAATTCCATTTTTGATGATGCTTGATTGCTAGACTGAAAGCCATACCTTTGTGAAAACCACCTGCATATCTGGGTACATGTATAACATTTGAATTCAGCTCGAAGCTAAGTACTGCAGTAAGATATTCACCATTAGTAACAGTTTTGTCATCATGGAGACCACTTCTCATGACCGAATGTTACCAAATCAATTAGATGCTAAAAAAAAAAAGATTACCATAATTCACTTTGCCTAAAATTCTAGAAAAGATCTGTGACCTAGATGTGTTGTTCGTTTTCTGTAATACTAAACAAAAAATGTATGGCGGCCTGCTTTTGTAATGATATGCTCTTCAATTTTTTATTTGGCTTTTGTATTGCTTAAGATTTATTAAAACAAAGTTTTGAAATAAAACAAGTCTCATCTGTTTCGATCATCATTTTTGTATGTTGTATGTGAATGCTGGACAGAAACAGAATTATGTGAATTTCACTTCTGCGGAAACAGGAATGGAAATCCTGCGGAAATTTCCTGAATTTTATTTTTTCTCCATATCTTTCCTATTTCTTCTGATTCTATAAATTTCCAGTTCATGTTTTAAAGGGAAAATATTACTTCTTTGACTAAACACTGTTTTGTGTGTTTTCCACTAATATATGTAAGGACCTATAATTATAATGTGTGTTGCATTTAGCAGTGATAATTATGTTAAATGTAACATCAAAGTTCAGGAATTTTCTGTCAGTAATTCCAGTAATTCCCATTCCTGTGAAGGATACCAAAGATACTAGATACAGCAAGATGAGGCACTCTTTTCTTTGTGCCTCTTAGTCTTAAAAAAAATCGTGCGCAGTCTGCTTGATGTAATGATAAATTAATGATGCGGATTTGTTACAGTGCTACTGCGACTAAAAAAAATATATACATTGTAGCCAGAAAGTTCCTACAGCCATTGAAGTTATAATTACAAAATAAGTGTCTCACCTTATAGTATCTGAGGATACTGCAGAATGGGGAGGGGGGGGTGTAGGTCGGCAGAACTCAATTTACCACAAGAAATACATTCTGCTCATTTCACTTAATTTTACCCTCCAACTTCATCCCAAGTTTCGTCATTAGCACCAATATCTATATATATATTTCTGAAAGCTGAAGACAAGAAATATTCCATATTCAGGGCCACATGGTAAACCATCAAAATTCGGCATTTACAAATTTTTCAGTACAAGCAAAAAAACTGAATAGCTTTCTTTATCAGGCTCAATAGTTATGATAGTAGATAAACATTATTTACTCCTTAGTTTTCAGAATTTAACCCCCTTTTTGAGGGGATTTTTCTCATATTTTCATGTCCCTGATCCTAAGGTAGGTAGGATCGAGCACCTAGTCTTCTCCGATAAGGACGAAAAATTTGGAGGCCCCATGTGCACATTGCGCACGCTAAAGATACCTTGGCAGTTGGAAATTGTGAAGAGGAGACCGGATCGGACAGGCTGCTGCCCGGGCAAAATCCTAAAAGACAAATCCCTACCACAACAAAAATAAAACAAGAAAAGTGAGGTGTAAATGCCAAGGGCAGCGAATCTCCTAAAATAAAGACCTAAACACCCGTAACTCATAACACAACCTACAGGTTGTCGAGGGCTATAAACATGCCAAATGTTTCAATTCTTGAAGAAAGCTGAGTCATGACAGTTTGCCATGTTGCCCTCGAAAAATAAAATGCAAACTTTCATTTGCCTGATATTATAGTCAACTCTATAACAGCATGTTCTTGGCTTTCCTTATGATCCATATTATATTTCAGTCTGTGGCTGTAGTAAATGTCCACCTTTTGTAAGGGATTCGCAATGATGTACAGCTCCTACATACATCCTGCTTTTGCTAGATGAAGAACAGATGTAACATCTCCATTCCTATCCCCATCATCGCTGCATGGAAAGAATATTGTACACAAAATGCTCAGAAATGAAAACATAAGGTTACAAATGCCAACTATAAATGAGGAAAATTAACATTGCACACTCTAAAGCAGCTATGTTTCACATATAAAACAGAGAGCACATAGCATTATCATTACCTTGAAGTTTTGAACAGGGTTCCACGCAGCCCTGGAATTCCAAGCATCCCTGGAAAAGGCCTGGAATTTAAAAGTTTGAGAGAAAACCTTCAAGTTCTCCCGAGGCTAAAAACTAAGTAAATAAATAATAAATAAATAAATAAAAAAGGGGGAAAAGATTTACACAAAATTAATTAGGTAGGCGAGGAATTAAATTAATAAACAACATCTTTGCTGTCATCTGGCAGCCCTGGAATTCAACATTTTAGCCCTGAAAAAAAGGCCTGGCAGTCTTCTTGAGTTTCAAAAAATTAATAAATGAAAAAGTGGAAAAAATATTCACAAAAATTTTTTGGGTAGGCCTAAGCAAAAATTAAGAAATTAATAAATAACATCTCTGCTATCATCCCCCTGCCCTGGAATTCAACATTTTTAGCACTGGAAAATCCCTGGACAAACATTCTAAAAGAGGTGCAGGAACCCTGTTTCATTTACCACCCAGTAATTTCTAACTTGCTTTGGAGAACTGTAACTGTAAATTGATAAATTCAGAAAACAAAAGAGGAATTGCACATTTCAGAACGAAATGAACATGTTAAGTTAAGGGACAGAAATTATGTTTTCCACTGAAACAGAAATGAGGTTGCCACTCTTTTGAGTTACAAGAGCCGCATTTGTATCTGGAGATACATGAAACCTTTATCAAAGCGTCTACGTGGTTCATGTAAATTTAACACTTCGGTACAGATTTAGTTTTAGCACTAAGGTTTATAGCTGCATAGAATGAAAAGTAGTTTGGCGAATGAAGAGTGGACCCAGCCTGACGAATTAAGATGACCAAGGGACGGTACTCGACGACGACATCAACGAAGGGCTACAAAATAACTAGCATTACCTCCCTTGTTAAATGTGCCGCGACGCATTATGGTGCTTGGCAAGGCGTGCACGATTATGGTTTTATACACGTACTTCACCCCCCCCCCCCTCCAATATTTCTGCGATTTCGCCCCAATTTCTTTTATCTTATTTATTATTTTAATACACCTGAGTCAGAAATCCTGTAAATAATTTTCATGCGCAACAGGCTAGCCACACACCGTGAAATCTCATCTTGATATCGCCGGCACCCTTGCTAAATTTTTTATTTTCTTAACAATGATAATAATTATTGTACCTGTGCTCCTTGATGATGGTAGGGAACGGACTTTACGAAAGAGTTGTATCTTTACTTATATTATGCAGATGTGCGAACAAGAAGCCGCTTACTCTCTCTCTCTCTCTCTATCTCTCCCCGTCTCTCTCAGCTTGCTTCTCTCTCTGTCTGTCTCTCTCCGTGTCTGTCTCTCTGTCCCTCTCTCTCTCTCTCTCTCTCTCTCTCTCTCTCTCTCTCTCTCCGAATAGTTGTAATATAAGCATGGGTTTTTCCCCGGGCAACACTGGGTACCCGGTACCTAATCCAGTATCAACAATTGTACATTTTTATCTTCCATTATTGCCAAAGCAATTAGTTTCTCGTCTGGTAGAATCGCAATGTTCAAGGCAGTTGCTGTTGTTGTTTTCAGAATTTCGTATCCAATTCCAGGTATAAGCTTCTGAAAATGAATTTTAGAGTCACGAAAATAATAATATTAACACACAAAAATGTTTCTACATGTAGTTTGTTGTCTTCAGTCTGTTGTAAATCTTCAAATAAAAAGCTGTGAAACAGTCTCCTATTCTGTCTTTCTTTAAAAAAACCCAATGGATGGCCTTGCTGTGTTCTCTTACTCATACCAGCGTACTAATTATTGTAAGTCTAGCCTTCCTCGTATGAGCAACATCCCAGCTAGCAACCATAAGGAAATGTGACACGTAGGATTTACGTTAACGTTGCACGGTAAAACTGCAATTTAGCTCCCCAAATTGTGTTGGGCATTTTCATTACTTAGTATCGATTATTGTAAATGATTTTAACAAAGGGGTGGGAGTGCATTTAGTAATCAAAGGATCGATGCCGGTACTAAGTAATCAAAATGTCAAACATTATTTGGAGGGGGGGGGGGGCTAAACTGCACTTTTACCCTTTGCACATAATAACGACGTCGTTCCTACGTAGATCAGCTGTGACTACATCGCAGCTGTGTCGGTTTGATGTAGGAAATCCACCCTTCGGTAGTCCTACCAATCGTACGGAAATCCTATACAAATCAACGTCGGATTGACCTAGGGATGCTGGCTGGGATTATTTACCTTCTCCATGCTACATGAGATTTCTAGAAACAGTGTAAAAAATAATGTCCACGCACGGCTTCAAACCCGCGCTAGTGGCGCCAGAAACGCTTATTGTTTGCAGAGCTACTAAACGACCACTTCGATAAGGGATACCTCAGGGGCATCATATCATCCAGGCAGTGGACAGGCGTACTGAAATTGCTAGTCAGTAGTGGTTTCCGTCGAGAGGAGACCTCAGATTATGCAAAACACTACAGCATAATGTACTCTGTGTATTTTCAATTTTCGCTACCCGAGGGTAGCCCTGCAATAAATACCAACAAGTTACAAGCCACATGTAATTTTGTCAAGCCGCCCAACTATGTATGGAATATGTTAAAAGTTTGCAGATCTGGCTTCACAGAATCTATCCTAGAGAGGAACAGGAGGAGTAAAAGGGGGAGAAAAAGAGGGGAGACAGCTGGGGTGGGGGAGGGGGGTTTATCTCCGCTAGTGTATACCAGTGAAGTGATATTATAAATATTATTATTTAGGTCACTGGTATGTTGCATAACACGCCAACTCAAGCAGCTCGTCGTATGAGGCCGAAACTCTGCCGAATTTTGCTGGGTCATGACAAAAAAATAGAACTTTCCAAAACGAAATCTGAACCTTGGATTTCACAGGCGTAATTAGGTCAGTGATGTGCTGCCTCGCGCTTCCTGTGCATCGCCGTAAAATTCTTGTGAAAATTGAAATTTTTTAATGTTTCCTGTAAATCAAAGCTAAAATATTATTTCGTAAATAACAAACATATGAATATTTTTTTATATGCTCAGTTTTACACCCTAAAACAAACCTTTAGATCACAGGTTTATTCTTAACCTGAGGTATTTTTCGCCTACCCAGGAGAAAAATTGGCTGATTCTGGATTTTCAAGTTTTTTGTTTTTGTTTTTCATCCTGAAGTCGAGAAGAAAATTTGAAGCAGGCCTGTTTTGTGGATGTGCTGTTATTATTGTTATGAACCTAGTCTTCTCGGATAAGGACGAAAACCTCGGAGGGCCCGTGTGCAGATTGCACACATTAAAGATACCTCGGCCGTTGGAAATCGAGAAGAGCAGGCCGAACAGGCCACTGCCCGAGAAAAATTAAATAAAATTTATCCCTACCACCCACCCCCTCGCACACCCCAAAAAAGAACCCGTCGACCGGCTCTGCACTGTGGCGACGACGTGTCTGTTCCAATTGTAACTGGGCTGCAGTGGCAGTGAGGCAAATTTCTCAAATGGGATTAAAGAAGTATACAAAATACAATATACAAAAATTACAAACAAAAATGTAAACGATGTGCTGTTTCAAAGAAGGAATGCACACAACACACAGGACCCCGATGCATCTACATGTGGTACCCCAATTTTGCATAATGCACAAGTGTTAGACAAATGTGTCTATTAATGCGAATTATAGTGTGAATGTAAGGTGAATTAGCAAGCGTGTGGCTCTTAATGTACTTGTTTGGATGCATGTCATATCGATTTAACTTCTGAAATTTTTCATCCAGTATCAGCCTGGCTAGGCAGAAAAGTAGGCTATAATGTAAAGCTGTGTTTTCATATGTAGGCATACGGAAACGGCAATATATAAATGTCAAACATCCATCAAGTAGTAAATAGAACGAATGTTTCTATGTGTACGGAGAGGGAAACGGCAATATAAACGCTAAAAATCCATCAAGTAATAAAAAAAAAAGAATGTTTCCATGTGTGCGGAAACTGCGTTTTCCTGCACATGAAAACAATCATTCTTTCTATTTCACGAAGTACTTAAAGGGTTTTGACATTTCCATTGCCGTTTCCGTTTCTGTGCACACAAAAACCTAGCTTTATGCTAGGCTCAGAGATGGGAACTGCTGACAGAAACATTTCCTGAACTTTTGATGCATTGCTCCACTGCCTACTGCAATACACTAATATGGCCAGTTCATATTGGACAACAAACAAAATAGTGCCTACTAAGAAAAAACAAGTTTAAACATCCGGAATTCGTGAAATGACCTGAGACTTCGCATCCCTGGCTAGGCCATTGCAATCATCAAATTATTAAATTATTATGCCACAATCGTCAAGCCGGAGACTCACTTTTCCCGCCACTCTACAGCCCAAGATGGTTGGCTGTCCTAACTGTTCTGTACCGCACCGATCTAATTTCTGAGACAACAAGCACTAATTTAATCAAGTGCATGTAATCGTTTTTCTTGATTTCTCAACAATTTGATTAGCCGAGTTTTGCCTAGAGAGGTACCAGCCAGTATTTTGATTGGCCGCCTCGTTGGATGGTTTGGTCACGACCATTTGTAAGTTTTAATGACACCTTGCAGGCTTGACGTCAACTTTGCACACGTATAGGAATGACATCAACCCTTAGCAAATCCGCTGGTTATAAGATCGTGCCGACGTCGGTTTGATGTAGATAAGCCGCATAGGCAAAATTAAATAAAATTCATCCCTACCATTCCCCTTCCTCATATCTCCCCCCCCCCCAAAGGACCGCCGACCGGCGCTGCACTGTGGCGACGACGTGCCTGCTCCAGTTGTAACTGGGCTGCAGTTGCACAAAGGCAAATTTCCCAAATGGGATTAAAGAGTTATACAAATACAAAATACAAATAGACAGATAGACAGTAATCCCTCAACCCTATGGAAATTCTATACAAATCTTCGTCGGACTGACGAAGGATTGGTGGCTACTGAGTTAGTCATAATTATGAGTCCTCGTGCACTAGTTTTAGCCTACCGGTGCTGTTGTTTTCTCACTGAAACTCAATGTTGTGACGTCTCCATTCAACTAAGCGGCAGAGGGCCTGTGTGCACGTTGCGCACATTAAAAATACCTCGGCCGTTGGAAATCGAGAAGAGCAGGCAGAGCAGGCCTCTGCTCTGGGCAAAAATAAATAAAATGTATCCCTTCCACCACCCCCCACCCCCAATCAGATTCGGCTGGTGTAAGTCTGGACAGTGTCAATATGGAATTACAGCAAATTACGCTCCCCCCCCCCCAACCCCCAACAATCAGATACCACGAATTCAAAATAACAGTGTGTACTTCTGTGTCCGTCTTCCCGGCCCATTTGGTGTATACGCCCATATTTTATATAATTGTGCATGTGCGTGTGAGTGAGAGCTGATAGACAGAACAAATATTTAATCACTATGGAGCTCGCCACCAACCCCCGCACCACCACACCCCATCCAGTGTATTAATCGAATCACATTCACGATATGATTTTTCTTTTCGGGGGGTTGGGGGGGGGGGGTGCTGCTGTCCGATTGTCTTGAGTTCATCTTGTTGCTTTGTAACGCCACACATCAAACTGTACATTCGGGCCGGCGTGATCACATGGGTTCATGCAAAAAAGAAACCGGACAAAAGCCTGAACTACAGGACAGTTATTTGAAACACAGTGACTACATTTACGGCAGCGGGTGAGCACAACTCACCATTTTTCTTTGTGCGGCTTTACTCCCGTTCGTACAGCTGCAGCACTTCCTTTCTTTGTTTTTTTTTTTCCATTGGGGTATGAGTGTTATCTGCCGTAAACGTAGCCACTGCCTATTTGAAATCCTTGATAATGAACCATCATTATTTTGTAAAACTTGTAAAAGTACTCTCGTTATCTTGTGCTGTGGCCAAGGTCAGGGAAACAAAATGTGCCGGGTGGCGTTGGGGAAGAATCGTTCATAACATGTGCCGATTTTACTATTTTATTTTTTCATTTTTTGTCATATCGAGGGGTGGCAACCAGCGTGTTGTATGTCCCAAGTAGTTTAAGTAGTCAAACCGAGAAAAGAGAGTTTGCAATTTGTAAACTTAGCAAACATTTACATAACTGCAGTAACTTCAACACGGTCACATGAATAATTTTATTGGGTCACATTACAATACATTAAGTCACACACTTTGTGTCTTGGATATCAACAGGCATTAAAACCAATGAATAAATTTGCGATGGACATTACACATTCTGGTTGATAACCTTCAATGTGGGGCATACAAAAATGGCATACAGACAGAAACCCCATTACATCGGACGAAATCCCCTCCGTTGAAAACTCCGCGAACAAAAACCCCATCAGACAAAGAAAGTCATTGGACTGTAACGATGTAGCCCCAACTTCACTGGGAGAAAGAGGCCTACGTGACCACGGCATTGGTACGATACGTCATTATGTTTGACAATGTATTACTTGTAGTGATGCTTCTGTCACAGGCTCCAGCCCAATGAGACGCAAGTTCTTGGAAGTTCTTTCAGGTAATATGCATTACAATTTGCACCTCTTTATGTCTTTATTCAAACCCCATTGCAGCCCACAAGTATCTCAACAACAAAACCCGAAAATATCGTTGTTATTCTTGTTTTTTCCCCTCTAAATCTCATTGCCCATCTGCTGTCAGCCCAAACAAGTCCTTTTGACTCTTTGAGGTCCAAAGAAGAAAGACAAAGACATGAGTCAAGAAGAAAACAGCAAATTGCCAAATGTCACTTATTTTACACACACAAAAGGGAATCCTGTCAGGTTTCAGGATGAAGATCACTAAAGTGCAAGACAGTGGTGACGGTATAAACATTAATGTTATGTATCGAAAATACACAGAGTACATAATGCTATAGTGTTTTGTATAATTTGAGTTCTCCTCTCGACGGCAACCACTACTGACTAGCAGTTTCAGTACGCCTGTCCACGGCCTGGATGATATGGTACCCCTAAAGGTATCCCTCATCGAAGTGGTCATTTAGCTGGCAAAAAAAAAAAAAAATGGAGAAAAATGGAGAAAATGGGGTGCAAATACCAAGAGCACGGCAGAGAATTCTTACAAAATAAAGACATCTCGCGTGCCTCTTTACATCAGGTTGATTTATTCGCCATACACACCACCCCTGCCCCTAGCTGTTCCTTGCACAACTTTGATTTTCATTTTCATTTTATGAAATTTAATTTACCCCCCCCCCTCCCCAACACACACACGCATACAAGAGGGTCCAAATTATTATTGTCATCATTCGAAAGCAAGGATTTCGCAATAATGGCCAAGCCTTCTTCCAGAATTTATTTGATTGTAAAATTACTTAATTCCAAACTGAAGATCCACATCATTCTGCAGTGGTGGTTTTGCCGTGCGCCTTTGTTTTGCATGATGATCCCACTGATACGCGATTTATGATAAAGAATTCAGTATCCTTTTAGCCATTCTGCACACAGTCGCCCATGCAGAAAGCTAAAAATACTCAGCAATCCAGGTTGACATGCTGACGTGATCAAACGCAACCATCGTTCCGAGGAGTCAGTCCCGCAAAACGAACATGCTGTATAGACTTGGCCTTAAGTGGGTCGCCTACAACAACGCAACGTGGGATCTTCTGTGTGTGTGCACATTCCCTCCCAACGTTGGTCCAGTCTACACATAGTAGGGGTGCTTTCTTAAATAAGTAAACTAGGATGTTATAGTGGAGATAATTCCACGTCTCAGCATGAAGTTAAATTATATCTAATGTAAATTTGGTGTTTTTTTTTTCAACTGCTGATTAAGATGTGATGCTTGCTGATACAACAAAGACGCCAAATTGTAAATGCTGTGTCCCCCATCTGTGTTCCCAGTTGCTTTCGCCCACCTCAGCCCACGTGACTAGCTGTTGGCTGGCGGAGGAGAGAAGCAAGATACAAGCAGTCGCCATGATCGTGAATTAAGTTCTGTGAGGATCGTAAATTACTATTTTACCATGGAAACGAAAGTGGATTTGAAAGGAATTGTTATTGTCTTACTCTAAATTCTTTAGATTATCTATCCCGTGTCTACAGTCTTCAGTTTTTGTCTTGATCACGTCTCACAATCATTTAAAGTTCAATTTTGTAGCACAACACCCTGGTCTTAAATCTGACCCCTCGAACATGGAGGGGCGGGAGGCCCGTCTATGAGAGAAGACTGACGAGTTCTACTGTTGTTAAAAGGCAGTCCAAGAAACATGAATTATTGAGGTAAACCGTGTTTAGTGACAATTCGTACAAGTTACTTGAAGACATGGCGAAAAGTTTTAAGATACAATGGCAACCGGCAGTGTTGATGTTTACTGCGTCATAAATTATGCAAATGAGCTGTCTCCTTGAACAGGTCACGCGGGTTTCGTTTTGTCGATGAAACCAAACTGGTTCAGGCCAGTAGAAACGACAAGCCATTGAGGAAACTCAAACGTAATGTAAAAGTGGAGGCAGAACTTGCTGTGTTAAATTTGTTACATGAAACATAGTAGTTGTTTACATTTACTCAGATGAAGTGAGTTGATTGTAATATTGTATGTTCGTTATGAGGAAAACCATTTGTTATTGTATTGCGGCTAGGGCAGATTTTCCCAGACTTATGAAGTCGGAAGGGTGTACTTTCTAGCCATTTTTTTTTCACTCAGTGAAGTGATCGACCGGCTCCCCGAGAAGGGCTAGTCATTTGTTCTCAGATTGTTGGAATTTGAAGTTCGTTTCAGAGTAAATCCAGCATTATATTTTTTCCACTGTCACAAATTTTAGGCGCACACAATTGTACAGCATGGGCATTGACCTTGGTCAAAACCCGTGTTAGAAAGAAAGAAAACCCCAATAGTGACGTCATCAACCATGACGTATGCACTTTTGGTGTTGACGACACACTTAGAAACGTCTTTCTCAGTGGCAGCAATCTTGCAGAAGTTAAGAATTGCCCCCCTGTCGACCACAGTCTGTCATCTTTTATAACATAAGAGAAACATAAATTGGTGCTGCTTGCCAGTAATCAATTTACGAGTTTAGTCAAAGCGAATCTACCTTTTCTCAAACACCCGACTTCTCTGCAAGTGTATTGTTGGCACACTCATACCCCTTTCTTGTAATGTAAGCTAATGTGTGTAAACTTGTCCACATTCAGCACTTTCTCATGATTGTATTCATCTTCTACTTGGGTGAAAACATCAGGCAGACGTGTGCTTGGTGAGACAATAATTGCTTGCCGTACACCGCACAGTGAATTACTGTTGTTTTACCAACGGCATACGGTAGGGAGAAGAGGTTCGTTTCAAAGTGAGGGCCATGAAGGCATGATCGGTGTATGTAGGCCTGTTTGACGTCTGAAATACCTGTATCCACAGTTACACAGTAGTTTGAGCAGGCCTACCATTTTCATTATTTTCGTTGACATGCCATTTGCTGTATGAAAAGCATGATGTGTCGGTATGGTCCACCAACGCTTAGAAGTAAGGATTTTTTCCCTCTGATCTCATTTCTCAATAATCGCAGATGGGTGAGTCTTCCGTGGTCATGACTTGAGACAGAACAAAATTCCTTCTTTTTTTAACCCGGCCCCAACCCAGACGTTACGATGTCTGCAAATGCAATTATATCCATAGATCGAAATGAAGTTGACTATTCATGTGTACTGCGCCAGTCAGATTTCGATCGAACAGTAATTGTAAAACTAGTACTAATAGCTGTAGCACTACGGTAATACACTGTCATTTTGTGTTCAGTTGTCAACGACCCAATCAATTTTCATTACGTATACTCCGTATAGTACGAAAACGATAGTACGCCAAGCATGCCGCATACGAATACGAGCTGTCCTAAAATTATATTTAAAAAAATAAAAAATTCGGACGTTGTCAGAATCGGTTACCATTATCACATCAGTCACTGTTTTGAGACATGACCATGGAACACGCCCTAATGCAAAACGGAACTTGCAGATTACTATGTGTGACAACTGACATGTACACCTAACTTTACAGTGCATGTAGAATGTTAAAATTATTATGTATGTGGAACTGGGTAAGGCCGCCTAGATAGTCTTGTAGTGCGCGTCATCCTCTCAATGATAGTCTTATCGTTCAATCAATCAATTTCAAAAATGCGAAAACTTAAGTGCCGATAGTTCAGTTTGTTCAATTAATAAAATTGTGACCACTAGTGATTGATTTCACGTAGAAGAAATGAGAAAGACATCCATGAATCACGAATGTATTTCAGGACACACTTCGCGAAATTATTTTTGGGTGGGTGTTCGAGATTTTTGGGATGGTGTTTCGATCAAATTTAATGTGTTCAAGAGTGTGTTGTATTATCTGCAGTATCTGGCCATTGTTTTATTTTCGTGGAAAACAAAACAAAACGCGTTACCGACGTTCATCCTGTTTCCCAATTCGGCAACCCTAATGATGATATATATTGATAGTGTTTTCATATTTACTGATTCACCAATACTAGTACTATCCTCCTTCATCGCCCAAGCCCAAGGCCTTTTTTTAAAAAAAATTAGAAAAATTTCCTTGGCTCAGAACAGGAACTTGAAGAAGTGATTATTTTCTACTTTGTGTGAGAATGTGGATAATCACTTCTGGCAGTGAACCGACGATTTTCAAGAAATGATATCGTGTCGTAGTTTAAAAAAATGAATTCTGAAAAAAATGGAGGTGGGGGGGGGGGGGGGCAACAAAACACTATAGCAAAGCAAAAAAATCGAAAGTCTGCGGTAATGTAATTTTTTTTACGAATGTGAGATTATCAGGCTGACACAGTGACATTTCATGAACAGCACTGTCTCCTGTTTGAGCCCAGTTCATAACACTGTCGGTACTAGTTGTGGGTGATAGATAGTGAATCTATACTGATAACTTCCTCATTCCTGTCCATTATTTCACATTTGCCCCCCCCCCCCCCCCCTCCAAAAGCGATCCAGTGACAAGCCATTCCTTCTACATTTTTTCAACATCATGATGTTCCAGTCCACAGCACACGCGATAACATGGGAAGTCCCCTGTTCGCTGCGTTGCTTTACGAGAGGAAACCTAACCAGTTGGCCTACACATGATAATGTACCAAACCATAGCTAGCAGCACATCGCGCTGAAAGCTGACATGTTTGAGCCAGGCTGGGCTGAGGTTGGCCTCCCGCCAACTCCTATTTTTATCTCCCCACAAAGCTGTTGCTTTGCCGCAGCCGTTGGCTGTGGTGCGCTGGCCTAGGCCTAGTTTTGTGGAGCTGGCGAGCTCCGGCAGAATCGATTTTTGGTGTCGGTAGCCTGGCCTTTCGGTGTAGCGGGCTGGTTTGTTCATTCCTATCCTCAGTTGGCTGAATGTTTCACTCCACTATTCTAAGGTGTGAAACCAGTGAAAGTTTTGGAGAACAGTATACATATCATAGACGCCTAGACGGACGGACATAACTTCCATTATGTGACCAAGAGATGAAAGAGCAACATACGGTAGTCACAATGAGACAACAGTTGAATTAGATTGCACGAATTCAGTCTTTGATCATCGCACCAAATAGAGGTGATCCGCCTTTCTTCTGATCGGGGAAACTGTGATCGAATGCACAACTGAAACATCAGTATCTTTTCCGTGTTGGGTACCAATATGTTGGTTAAAGTAATGAGTTATTTTAGCTGAAAAAACTTTCTCCCAAATTACAGATACAACCCATAGTTTGTGTGTTGCATACTGCCGGCCTATTGTCAGTAATGTCCATGCTATACTATGTTACATGTATTTGTAGCAGAGAGAAAATGTATGGTATGGATACAAGGTAGGTTGAGAGATGAAAAAAATTGGACCTCAGGAAAACTGTTGCAATGTTTAAACAGTAATTTCATTGGGCTTGCTAGTTGTATGCACCCACTCACTAAAATTTTATAATTCTTTAGACCCTGTAAGGTAGCTGCCCAGGTTTAACATTTCTCAAGTAAAGGGCCATTGTAGGAGCCATGAGGGCTATATAATACACTTTCGAGAGCAAGAAACGTGTGCTATGCTGCTAACATCTATCACAGTATCACTATCAGCATTATTCTGAGGAAGAGTTGAAACCAGTGGTTTACGCCTTTTCTGTCCGGATATTCCATCAGGCTAAAAACGTACAAAAATCGTGCAGTCACGCAGTACATGTATTATCGTTCATTTCGTTATTTTTAGCACTGATTAGACCGACCGTGGGCTTCCATACATAAATTATGATGACCTTGTGGGTGGCTGAAATATCGAGGATTTACTGTAAGCGGCGGGTCAAATCTAGGTCACACAAAATCGATGGGCGTTCAGGCTACAGCTCTGGCCTATTTTCATTCGCGAATTTTAGCATCATTGGCAGAACCTGCGCATTAAATTTGTGTCATTACAAGCTACTGCATATATCGATAACCAGTTTCATTTGTGGTACACAGAGTAAACGAACGTTGCTCGTTATCGCATGATATTGGCGGGTTTATGTTAGTGGAAGGTAGAGAAGAGCCTAAGGCCAATTTCGGTACTAAACTTTTTGGTTTACGTCAAAATTTATACACACCAGAACATTGAGTCTACTTCGTCCGGGCGCATAAGTTGCTAAATTTAAATCGATTTATTGTAGGAGCTAACACCATAGGGAGAACCTTTTAAAACAGGCCACGGGTGAACATAATGTAACTTAAGTATGCACCGGCATGCAAATCGCCATAAACTAAATACTGTATCAACTATCATGTGGCTCTTCTGATCTCAACAAGGTGTGTCAAGATCCTGTTTAATTTTGCAGGTTTTTAAAATACAGTAGTTTTATTAACTATCGTTAGGATAACGTAAACAGGATCTCATGCATATCGCCACCAGGTGCCGTGAAATGAACACACATCATTTAAAGTACCAGATCTGGTAATTCCATTGGTTTTTATTATACATTGTATACAGTGTGAAATTAACGAGTGGGATAATCTTCTCTGTCAGTGTCACTGTCCGTCTGTGGCAGCATGTCTCCATTACAATAATTACATGCATGTATTAAGCCACGTCTGTCCCAAATACACGCTCACGAAGATCCCACTGGGGTCCCCAGCATGCTGCTCGGGTTAGCCCTCTTACTCTTACACGAAGTGACTTGGCCTTGGAGACGCCAGTTTACAGTTAAGAGTAGATGCAGTTTTATTAGCAGCTGCCATGGTTATTTTAGGCAATCGGTTACTGGTTCAGTGGTTGGTAGCTTGAAACCCGTGTGATATAAAAACATATTTTACCTACCGGTACTTTTAAAATTATAATACTAATAGTGTTTGAGCCCCATTTAAATTTATCTGGATACAGCAGGCTACGTGAAGACGACCTACGGCTGAGAGTGAAATCCCAAATGCCTGCAAAGTGCATAAGACCTTAACATTAAATCGCCGGTCAACATAATAATTATATTATATAGACGCTCAGTTTGCGCCGATCAGCACAATTGTCCTCTCGGTTTCAGTCACTGAGTCAGTTGACAGAGGATAGATTCGAGGGAGGCAATTTGAAGACTGGGGACTGCAATGTCCTGTGTCTCCTCCACCCCCCTCTCCCCAAAGTCATACTAGGAGACGGGCAGAAATAATATCAGTTGATCCTTTCTAACTTTCTAAGAACAGACTAGTTGACTATACCGGTACCCACTAAAACACAAAGAAGTGATGAAGTTCGCCCAGTTTTTACACTCCTTTTTCTGAACAAACTTTCCCACCCTTTTAGGCTGGCGGCGCACTGAGTCCAAACTGCTTTGTCTCGGTTTTAATGTGAGATATCATGTGGTCTATTCACTGGAATTAAGTGAAATGGTTCCACGGCCACTGGCGAGACCGAAATAATAGGTCTGATCTTACTAGCTCAGGCTCTTGAAGACTGTCTCGGATCAGTTGGCGGAAATAGAGATCTCGCGCCCGGAGTCAGAACAGACGCAAAGCAGACGTGACCCAGTGCGCCACCAGCCATAGGAAAAACTACTCAAAACGGTTATTCTAAGGGAGTTACGAGTGTGTGGGAGTAGTGCAATCCGAGTGTGTGGAAGTAGTGCAGTCCGTATTGTCCAGATCTTGCAAGGGCGCTGTTGTCAAAATGAAGCCTGTAGCCAATATGAAGCAATGTTTGACTAGCGAAATTTAATCCCCAGGGTGAGAACAATCTAACGAATGAGAGGAAACAATGGCCGAACAAGATATGAAGTCTTCCACGGAGGATGAACATTCCGCGGTGAATGCAGCAGTGGATGAGGGTGTGCATGTCGAAAGGGAAAATGGAGATCGAGCAGAGGAACATGAAGTAGACAAATCGTTACCGACTCACAGCAGTCGGACACGTGCGGAGGATGACGATGGCAAGGAGGGCAGGGATGGAAAGCGATCTCGCTCCAGTTCGGATCGCCGACGCCATCACCACCGTCACCATAGCAGCAGCCACCGCGACCACCGTCGGCGCCGCTCCGGGGGTCACAGTGACGCCGATGGCGACCTGCAGGAGACAGAGGAGGACAACCGAGGCAGACGTCGATCTGAGAGCGCGGCAGAGTCAGACAATGCGCCTGCTGACAAGGCAGGTCACTCTTCCCCGCGAAAACACGACAGGAGAAGCAGCCGCAATAGCGGCCACTCCCACGGACATTCCCACCAACGATCCAGACATAGTTTAGAAGAATCTTCTGACAACGGCGAATTGTCCGATTCCCACGAAGATCCATTACCCTTTCCCAGAGACCCAGTGAAGTCCGGAAAAAGAAGTTCTATGAGGGAGAAGAAAGATTCTCATCGGGTACCAGTAGGGGCTTTGCCTGAGAGGGGCGAGGCTGAGGATGGAGAGATTTTAGAGGATGGGGAGCTTGATGACGACGAGGAAGAGGTGGGAGGTATAACTGTAAGAGGAGAGGAAGCGCACAGAGATGAAGCTGAAG
This sequence comes from Onchidella celtica, assembly GCA_963931925.1. Lineage (NCBI taxonomy): Eukaryota > Metazoa > Mollusca > Gastropoda > Systellommatophora > Onchidiidae > Onchidella > Onchidella celtica. Next base: position 50,862,404 of record OZ007575.1, on the reverse strand, counting down.
GTATGCCATCTATTTTTTTTTTAATAGACCAACCCTTCCCCTCCCCACCCACCCCTTAACTCCTCTATTTTGTTTAGTCTTTACCCCTCCCATTCCCCATCTCCAGCATGGCCACCTTTGTTCAATAATGTTGCATGTACATTATATATGTGTATGTCATTGTCAAGTAATTGTCGTGAGCAATGGATCCCAGTGTCATCCACATCTTTCTCCACACCCACTTGTCAATGTTATTGGCCACTCCTGGCTTTTCCGGTAGTCAGATTTACAGTACACCTTTTTTCTTACGCCGGACACTACTGACAGTAGGTTGATAACTTCTATTTATCATACATGCCCTAACAGTCCGCTAGCAGAGCAGATAAAATGTTGCACGACATATGTAGTAAGCTAAGGCCAATTACTGAATTAGTGTGTAGACATGTAATGCCGAGTGTTCAGATCGCGAGCAGAGCAGAGCGACACCCAGTCTGCTCAGCCTGAAGTGAAAGCGAGAGGGTATATTACTTATATATATATATAGCTCAGATCATCAAATGGCAACAGTCGAGTCACTTGATGTGTGCGTTGACTTTTGCCTGCTTCGGTACTCTGCTCTGCTTTGCCCGGCCGCAGTCCAATGACAGCCCTGCTCTGCTGGCGGTCTGTACGGGCCTTGTTGACTTGTTGCACCTATCACTGTAACAGAAATAGCAAGCGATTTCTCATTTCAAGATGGTGGGCAGTTTTTTCCGGAAGCTGGGAATGGATATCCAGGCTAATTATTGTGATTTGTAGAATTTCAGTTTAAAAATTTCGCGGTAATCAACATTGACTCTTGTTTTGTCTTTCTCTATGTGTATGCTTGAACTTACAAAATACTTTTTTTTTTTTTTCCCCCGACAAGAAGCAATAGCAATGAATGCAACAGTTAATGCATCCCCTTTTCTGGACATGCGCCTGCAAAGCTGGCACCGGTACTAAACTCAGGCTTAACACATGGGAAATGTGGGCCCTCACTTCAAACTGCTCATTATGTACTTTTGTAATTAATGCTGATAATGCTCAATTTAGTTGTCTTAACAGTTTATCTGTTTTATTTAAAATTTATCTGTGTTAATTTTGTACTAACCTCCCCCCCCCCCTCCCCGACTATATTTACATCCCACCCCACCTGCCCCCAACCCAGTCGATTTGGCCTGCCTGTGTAACGCGTTCCCATGGCACAATATAAATAAACCCCATATTGGCACAGAGAAGTGATTGCGTTTATTTGAAAGCCCAGTCTGCACAGAAAATCTCAAAACAGTAGTTTGTAATACATACTCGAAGTATTATAATACACATGTAGCACACTATTCATCAGTGCATTGAAAATACATACAGTAGAAACTTGAAAAAAAAAAAAGAACTCTTGTACTGTTCACGGGATAATCAGATATGGCGCTTGTCTTGGGATTTATACTCGTTTTTGTTTTTGTTTTTATCTTGCAGTACAAATTGCCCGCCCCTTGGTCGTATCTCATTAATTTTGTCAGATTTGATAAATGCACAAGGTGAAAGTGAGAGAGAGGTGAACAAAAGACGTGCATACAGCGAATTGGCAGATGATGAATACTTCGGCGATCTTATACATTATATGTACATAATTTGATCGGGTTTGAGGGAAAGCAAGACGCTGTTAACGTGTATGAGACATATCAACTTGTAGTATTCAAGTTTTCCCCTTTTTTTACTTTGTAACAATAACATGGCGAGCACCGCAAAATGCACCAGGTCTCCTTTGTAGTAAGGCCCGGCGCATACCGGTACCAGCCGATTTTGACCGGTCAGCTAGTTGGGTGGTGACATCATGACATTGAGTTTCAGTGCGGCCGAAGATACTAGAATTGGTAAGATGAGACAGCTAGTGCTTTTAGTGTACACAGATTTGGCACTGCCACCTAGCGGCTAACGCGCAGAAGTCATGAAAAGTGCCGTATTTTACAAAGCCAAATCGGGAAAGTATTGAATTTTGTTCATTGGTCATCTATCGCTATAGGCCTAGATTGACGTTACTTATTGTGGAAAATTATAACCTCAGTCGCTGTGGGAAAAGTGGCAATTTTTTTTTTTTAGTCCAGTAGCACTGTCACAATTTGCACCATAAATTTAGCATTATGTCAAGCATTCTTTTCGTACTATGTATGCGCCATGGGCCCCGCCCCCGATCAGCGCGCAAACTGTGTGCACGGTTTTTTTCAGTGGTGTGAAGAAGACATTGTCTCATATTATCGTTTCTAGTATCTTTGATGCGACTCCGCACCACAAGATTGTAGAATTTTGATCTCGTTAAACTCAGTCTTGACGTCATCATCAAGCTAGTCGGCCTATCAAAATCGAATGGTGCACGCCCAAGTTAACGGTGCGGATTTTTGCCGTGAACTTGATCGCGGACTTCAGGGCCACCCCATAAGTATGTACCGGTACTCGCGGTTTTGGTCAACTTTCTAACCCCCTCCTCGTACGAGTGCACGGCTATTAGAATGGTGCATGTTTACAGATGAAAAGGCCTTGATGTTTCAGAAGTGAAATTTGCGCTTTGCATGTCGCGGGTCTAGAGCAAAATTGTTGTATCTCCAGGTTTATGAATAATTATTGGGCTTCATAATGGCAATACTGTAATAATGGCAAGCTGCTTCTTGCAATTTTTTCGTTATTCCACTGTCTTTAACCAGTTCCAAGTTACAGAGAAGCGGTATTGTTGTAATACCTCCCTTAAAAATGAGATAATTGAGAGCAATATTGTGGTATTTCCGACAACCAAACCTGGAGGTAGCCTACAACAATTTTGCTTTATACCCGCGATGTACTTTTTTTGCCTTTTTCATTATATAGATCAAGATCTGGCCTATTCGGTATTTCCCGAATGTTATCATGTGCAATTTTTGTTTTAAAAAAGTAAATAAGACGAAGCCTTTCAATTCATAGCCATAATTGAAAAGCTTATGTACTATCGAAGTTCACCCCCGTCCCCGATTTTCATACATTGGGATCAGTCAGTTTGGATTAAAAAATTGACATGGTGCAAGTCTCCGATGTATTGTTCGGTTGGCGGGGGGAAGGGGGGGGGGGTGAATTTCGAGGACAAAGGAGAGAGTTTTATACTGGATATTGCATTGGACTCCCTGAAAATGCAAGTGGCCGCTATCACACCCAAATTATATCCGAAGTGCCGCGCTATTTCAGTGCGACTGTCGTCAGTCAGCATGCCCCCAGTGCAATACACCTGCTTCACACGCAATGGACACAAACAAGCGCTGTCTTACAGTTTCATTAGAAACATGACTTACTATATAATCTAACAAGCTTTTGAAAAGCTTAGGGGGGGGGGGGTTGTCAAAATTAAGTGCACAGACTTTATGGGTGGCCCAACTGGAAAAAAAAATGGCTGGAGAAAGGGAGTTTGGTGGCAGAAGTAAAAATGAAGAAATGCTGATCAAGCCAAAATTGTGTGTGTGGGGGCGGGTGTTACTCGGCATTGCCATGTCTATCGGCTTTTGTGTCACCTCTCCATAAAGTATGTAGGCACTGAGGGGAAGGAAGGAGCTTGCCCACAGCATAAGAAAAGCTTTCATGGGATGGGTGGATTTTGGGGGGGGGGGGGGGGGCGTATATAGCTTGTCAATTATGGTTATGAATTAAAAAGTTTGTTTTTGTTTAGTCTTTTGGAGTGAAGTCAGCACTTGGGTAATCATTCATGTGTCATGTTTCTAAAGAAATCAGTCAAATAGTACTCACAGTAGGCAAAATGCTTTGTAGACTTTGATCATCAAGGCTTTATCATGGACATTCAGAATTCTAATGGTCTTGCACTCCTGTAAAGGAGGTTGGGGCCAAGCACATGAAAAGCATACATGGAAGGAAAGGAGGGGAAGGGGTAAAAAAATTGCAAAGGTACATAATGGATGGCACCTAAGTGAAAAAACAACAACAAGTAGTGATTGGAGAACAGGAGTTTGGTCATTATTTTTACAGCAAAGTAAAAGTGAAGAAATTCTGATCTGTATCTGTCTCAATTACTATGTATCCTTCATTCCCAATACTTGTTGGAAGGGGGGGGGGGGCAGGTGGGATACTAGGCATTGCCATTTCTTTAGCTTTTGTGTTACCTCTCTCATACCAGGAAAGGAATCTCAAGTAGATTCCGGGGGACTTGCAAATTACATGTATATATTTTTCCTTCCTCACTGTCAGTTCAGCTTGATGCAATTTTTTTACGTGGACCATGATAAGATTACAAGAACTAATCGTCACTCCAGTACTGCTTTATTTTCTCTCCACATCAGTGTGTTTTGAGAAAAATTGCTTGTAAAGTATTGTAGATAAATTGTTCAAAGTGTTAGATCCATATCAAGGGTTAACACTTTTGAAATCTTCTCTCAAAGTTCAGATACCGGCATGAATTTAATAATAATAGAGATGAAGGACTACAACTTTCAATTTTAGTAAAAAGTGGAGAGAAACTAAAGCAGCACCAAGGTGACATAATCTTACAAATTTTGAAACCATATCATTCTCTTTTCTGTCACGTGCCTTTAGTCTCTTCCGTGTGTTTGCCCCAAACATTATGTGAATTTATATAAGGATTGTATGTATGCTACTGTTTCACAGCTCAAGGGTCACCAAGCAAATCCCATAGTAGAGAAGATAAACATGAAAGAAAGAAATCTGAGCACAAAGAAAAACGAAAGAGAGATTCAGATGAAAAGGTGAGTTTTTGGTTTTTTCTTCTTCCAGTTTTGAGATTATAGAAATCCTCAAGTGGTTGTGCAATTTTAGTTCAAGTTGGGGAGGGGGTTTCAAACGGAAGCAGTGCTGAGCTTTAATTAATAGCACAGGAGGCATAAACATAGGTTTCACATGCCAAGAAATAAAAATCTAAAGCATGTGTTTTTAATGTACAATATAATTTAAGGGGGGGCGCGGGTCCTGAAATCGAAATTTGGCTTTAAAATACCGATATCGCGATTTTTGTACTTTTCGGTCAGTTTATCCATTTAGGAACACTATTTTACCAACCAAATGTCAATTTTGAATGTTTATAACCCTGAAATATCCCTTTTAGTGAGGTGGGGGGTCAAGAAAAAGGCACAAGAATCATGCCATTGGGCTGCAAAATTAGCCCTAAATAACATCTTAGTGTCGCTATGAAAACCCCTACTCCTCCGTACACATCTGTCATAAGCCTTTGGTGGTTTGGAAATCATTGTTGAGGCTCAGCACACCAGTATTGATGACTTTAGCCACGTGTAACACGTTTCAATAATTTTTTTATTGAAAAAAACTTTCAAATGCGATTTTCTCGAAATTGCACTTTTGATCGGTGATTTGTAAACTAGTTTTTTATTTATTGACCAATTGGTATAAAATTTGGCTAACAACGTTTGAACAAATCAAAAAATTCATACAGAAGGAAATTTGTTTAACTTTTCATGTTTTTTATTGGTTGAATTTTTTTGTGATAGAAAATAAGAAAAAATGGAATTCCGCTCCATACCATTTTCAAAAATTTATAACAAAAGATCTGTCAGGGATATCAAAATTCCCTTCTGTATAAAGTTTTTTATTGGATTGAATAAGACATAAGAGAAGTTTCAAATAAATCCAGTAAAATTTGGCGAAGCCTATCTATATTGAATTTGGTACTTTTTGGGGACTCAAAATCCAAGATGGTGGTGCTTCCATGGCAACAATATGACAAACAAATTTTTTTTACATTTTTTTCTGCTAATTCAGACATCATGAATTCGATTATGATAGTTAAAATTGTCTATTTCTCATAATAACAAAAATCGCCTTCTGGACCCGCACCCCCCCCTTAAGTTTCACCCACCAGAACTAGGTTTGAAAAATCTGGGGTATTCCATGTGCTTATGTTGGGATAAAACCCATTTTATTTTCTGAATCTGTGCCACTTGTGCCATTCAAGAGCATCTCTATCATTTGAAGCCGCACCAAATAGATGCCATCATTTTGATTTCATGTTTATCGTCTTCAATGCTAACTGTTTCTAAAGAATGTGCAATAGGTACGGGACCCATCTAAAATAACAAGTAATCTATGAATCTGGTAACTAAGTTGTATATTCCAAGAGGTAGGCTGGGTGCATGGTATGGTAAAAAATTCATTTTTCTTGTATGCATTATGGGCCATGTTTTTTTAGAAGTTCTGTTGGTTTTGTTAAGACAGTCTGGTAGTATGTTTTCAGGAATTACCTTCAAACACTGAGAATCTAATTGTCATAATTTTTGCATACAGAGAAAACGCAAGAAACATGCGGATGTGGAGGAGCCAGAGGCAGAAAGTGCCCCAGCACCTGCCTGGGGCTCTGGCTACCAGGGACCAAAGCCAAAAGTTTCACCTTATCGTAATAAACCACAGCGCTTTGGACCTGGAAGCAAACGTTATCAGAGTCCACCTGGCTTGTACGATAGTCCATCATACTCAGAAGATTCGGACGATGAGTGAGTTGAAATTTTCATTATATCAGAGAAATTGGATGGAGTAATGCGAATCGTTTTCCATCTCATGTACTGCGTGTCATCAATTTTCCCATTTTATAGAAAAGTGTTTCAAGGTTTTGATTAGAGAGAGATTTCTTATGAACAGACAAACATAGCAAAAAGGTTACTCCCTGTAACTTCAAAACTATTAAAGATATCGATAGACACTTTGTGAATAAATATCTGACCATGAGCAACGATGTGGTAACTGTAACTCAAAATCACGAAAAACATGGATACACCAATATCTGAGATGAACAGTAAAATTATTCTTGGCCATTTTTCTGTCAGCAGTTAGTACATATTGTGAATTTTCGTTTAACAACTTTTGACCCAACTTAGCAAAAAATGCCCATCAATTTTAGGGTACCACTTTCAGGGCCCAATGCAGCATCATCAAATGCTACTGTTGCTTTGCTGTTATATACATGCGTTTATAGTTGTTGTTTTTTTTTTGCCTTGGAAGAAATGTAGCTTGGGCTAATAGTAGAAAACTGTTCGGATGATACATATTGGCAACAGTTGCATATCCACAGTTTTTATTTGCATGATACATTGTTATATTCAATATTGATCAGAATTAACACTGTCAATGGGAGGGAATTATTTTGAATTATTCATATCCTCAGGGGTGCATGCAAGGTTCTCATAACTGAAGGATATATAGATGCTTCTGTTGCTGCTGATGAGAAAGAGGTAAAATATATTCTTCCTTAATACTACAGTCCAGTCCAAGTTTTCGACATGTATATTTCTGTCAGTGTTTCCCAGAGCAACGTGTACCTAGTAATACAACACAACAAACTATAAATAAGATAATCTTGATATTTAAAAAAAAAAAAATATTAATAGGAAAATATAATATGTTGACAAAATTGATTATTATCTTAAATGTATTTGATCAGTAACAGATGATTCTCACGTTTTAACAATTTGAATTTAGAAACTAGTCAAAAGTTGGTTTTGTGCTGGTGTTTTTATTTTTCACAATGCTAATTTGCAGGGTCTCTTCAACCACAAAGTTAGCCTTGGAAAGAAAAAGAAACGGGAGCGATTGTATGAAAAACCTGACAGAAAAAGGCCACGCATGATGGACGGCAAACCCGATGGTCCACCTCGGAAGAAACCACTGGTGGACTTAGCCATGTCTGAGAGGCCAGTCTGCAAATTTTATGTGGAAGGGAAATGTGCAAAGGTGAGTATGTGGGAATCAGGAAATTATAACACTTACAATTTAGGTAATGGAGTTAAAAAATGTAGGCCTTATGTACAGGAGAATTTGAGAATGGTGATATCATTGCCTTTATCAACAGTAGTGACAGCAGCAGCAACAAGAACAACATATTGATCATTAACACTTTTCCATCACATCCCGCCGATCGGCGAGTACCACGCACTTGTCCTCACATCACATCCCGCCGATCAGCGAGTGCGTACCTAGCGATCATAAACATTGTTGTAGTAGCCTCCCTTCTTGGTTTCCTCTTTTGGACTACTTTGTTCTATATTAGGATGTTTATTGGATCTTTTGGCGTGTTTTTGTGATAGTGTACCTCCACTGACAGCCGTGAGAGGCAAAAACGAATGCGTCAAACGATCAGTCAGTTTTTCGACATGACAGCGATTCTGGCGAAGACTTGCATGATACTGCGAGTGATCATTCATTCGCAAGTTTTGATTCAGGAAGAAATAATGGTGTGGAAGGCATAGATAGGCGCATGAGAGATTTCTCTGATGATAATTGAGTAGCAGAACGGGGTCAGAATCAGATGGTGACGTCGGTGACGATGAAACCCAGGCCCAGGGGCCTAGACCTATACCAGATCAGCCTAGACCTAACCCCAATGGCTTAATCTGGGATGATTATGACTATAGGGACACATACAGCAGAGGAAGAAGAATTATTATGTATTTGAGAAGTCCTGAGAGTTTCGTGGAAAAATATCACCCCTTTGTTGAGAAATAAATATTTTTTGACTACCACCTGATTTCACTTCTTGACAGCTTTGAGCCATGTTACAGAAAGGGAAATTCCCAGAATTCCTATGTGATGGAAAAAGTGTTAAGAGTAATAGGCACGAATATTTAACAAACAAAATAACAAGGAATTGCCAGATGTCGCCATTTCTAAAAGATACAACAAGAATGTCATTCATTCAGTCAGCTTTTCTTTCTGCATGTCTGTATTCAAATTACAAGTTTGAGTCAAGTTAGGTTGCTCAGCAAATCATTTGCTTCCTATTGAGCTCAATAAATTACTATTAAATGATAATGTGATAAATTAAAAATATATATAAATAATTAATATGGACTACATTGTATCATGTTCATCATATACTGGCCATCAAAGTATCTATTTATGCAGATTAATTGCTTTGATGAAATGGAGCTAATGTAATTGTGACATAAGGGCTAATTTGACATGGCTTGTGTAACATTTGTGACAATAATTATGTTTGATACTTTACAGGGCAGTGGCTGCCAGTTCAACCATGATGTGGAAAAACCCAGGAAAATGGAAGTGTGCAAATATCATCTTACAGTCAAAGGATGCCACAAGGAGAGGTGTCAATACATGCATGATATCCTTTTTTTCCAAGCACTTGATTGCTTTTCCATAAAACTTTCATTTGGTTTACACTGCAAATGGATCACACTCACCTCACATATATTGCTTTTCACTCAAGGGGGAAGATGCATGTAATTGTGAATTATTGGTAAACCAATAAGTTTAACTTAATGGGCGGTTTCCTACACACCCAAGTGATGTACTATGCCTGTGAACCCATAGAACATTTATTATCTGACAATGACTCGCAGCACTCCTTGTCTTTCTGCACGGAGGCTGAAATCAGAAATCTATTGGTTAATTCAAAGGTATTTAACAGATTTCAAAATTCAAGCCAGAACTATACAAAACTTTTTTCAAAATTATAGAGAGAAAAATATTTCATACAGGCCTTCGGGTGTTAAATTTTTATTTGTGAAATTTAAATTGATCAAGTTCCAAAAATAAGCTACAAAAAAATACCCACAAAACTATGAAAGGTGCAAAGTGGCCATTATTTTTCTGACCTGCAGTCAAACCCAAACTGAAACTCACAGTGCCTAGAGTAACCCATTGCATGGGTTAAGTCTTTCAGGACATCAGTGTTAGGGGCTTCGGTCAAGTCTGGACGTAATCAATATTTTCCCACTTTGGCAAAAAAACAGCATGGTCCAGAAAACGCCCACAGAAAAAAATGTATTGATAGTAAAGTAAAATGCTATATGTCAAATAAAAGAGAATTGAATGTAGAATACAATATAAATCGGCGATACGTCCAAACACGTTTTTCACTGGCACGGATAAATCGGTGATACGTCCCGAAAGAGTTATTGTGAAGCGTCATAATATATAAATATAGGGTTTTTTTTTTTTTATTACTGCAGCATTTGCATTTTTGTTTGTGTTTCATAGAGAGTTAACATAGTGAGCAAATTTGCCTCTGATTCTGTGTTTCAATATTCCTTGACTAATCTCACAAGATTTCCCATGTAAATATTACCATACCGGTGCCAAATGTTACTCTGGTGACAGATGCAAATTTTCTCATGATCCACTCACTGAGGGCACAAGGAGGGCTTTGGAGATGAGGGTTGCAGCTGAAGATGTAAGTTTTATCTGATTTTCAATATTGTCGGTACTTTTTGTGTCTGTAATTTGCCTGACTTTTAACCATTTGTTACGAGTTGTAATTACTTCGGCTGTTGTTAGGGGGACGTAGTGTTTTATATCAAGAGCTAGAGATGGACAGTGCACACAACTCTGTATTTTCTCTTTTTGGCTTTGTATTGTAGACTACGACTCTCTAACATCATCCAATCACTTCAGGAATCAGATGTATCAATGATACACAATGATACATTTGACAGTGATGGAATTCTGACTTGATTTGGTCAAGAGAAAATGTGTATTAATCTTATTCTTAAATGTAAGCTTAATCCCTTATTATTTTCTGAATTTCGAATTTAGAGCAAGAGTGCCCTGAGCTTTTCAAATGCATAAAATCCACAGTCCTTAGGCCCCTGGCTTTTATTCTGCCAGAAGAGTTTCAGATACTTTTTCCTTTCCCAGTTCCATCCCTGATGTGAAGAGATGGCGGCATATTAGAACTGTCTCACATGTATTGGTTATACTTTTTCATATTAATGAGATAAATTTCAGGAAAGTACATTCTATAGCAGGCATAAATCTCATCAAAATATCAGAATTTGTGTGTAATATCAGTTGTGACAACCACATTTCACTGGTAATTGGTATGTTTTGTGTGTAATTTTCCATAAGTACAAATTTCATTGGTACCGACATGAACCAAGACAAGAAACTGCTTTGAATGACTCGGAGTAACTATCAATAGAGGGTAGAAGGTCGTGCCCAGTTTTAGACTTTTCCAATCCAGTTGCCATCCGGGCTTGAGCCCTTCGACCTGTTGGTGTGGCAAAGAATTTTGCAGGTTTTCGGCAGTTGTCTTTTTTCTGCACAGAGCATATTCCCCTACATTGAAAGTTACCCATAAAATAATCCATTATTGCAATGAATGGCAGCACTTCACATCCTGTAATTAGTCTTGTTCCACCAATTTTCAGATTGTTGATATGGAGGACCCATATTATCATTACGAAGACACCAGACCTCGAGATTTTGAATCGAGAACTAGACCAAGTCTATTAGGTGAGTATAATAAAAGTATTTAAAGTAGTGCTGAATGTGGGGAATTAATTCTGTACAGAACTTGTCAACCTTGATGTTGAGTATATGTTCCATACCAGATTTGACAAATGGCTTAAATGTTTCATTTTTGCTATTGATGTTGCCATTGACAGTTAATGTAGGTTTGTTTCAAACACTTGTGTAATTCGCAACAAGTTTATCGTAAAGAGAGGCAATTAAATCAAATCGTATTTAAACATTAAAGCCAAATTTTTCTGTAACCAACATTAAATGTCTCTCTGTGACATAGTTTTCAGCCTGAGTTATTGATATAAAAAGTATGTAGGCCATTATTTATTATTGCATTACTGCGTAGCCGATGCTCAAAGGAAAGCAACATTTATGCACTTTATACTTGATTGAACATCTGTATCTCCACAACTCAGGGTCCCCTCCAAGATTCAGACCAGAAATGAAAAAGATTCCTTCTCTCTTTGAAATTGAAGTGCGCCCTCCTGGTCAGTCGCCGAAGCCATCTCCCCAGGCAGTCAGGTAAGGTTTCTTTTAAAAATTATTTTTGTTTTGTTAAGTACATTTCAGTTGGCATATAAACTCCAAAGTTGCATGACTTCAAGGAAAGGACAGCAGTGTATTGTTTTCCATCTCATGTATTGGTGTATCAGCAAGTTTCCCTTTTTACAAGAGTACATATTGAGAGGTGCCTGTGCAAACACCATTTTCAATTTTTGTTTTTTTGCATATTCTGTTTCACCTTGGTAAGTACCATATTTTGACAGGATACGAATTCCATTTTCGAATTAATTCACCAAATTATTGATGAGAAATTAAAGGTTGTAACAGACATTTGATACTTCATGTCAGATTTTCAAATTGCTCTCCAGTAAAATTTGCAAAACTGGCGATATGGTCTTTGCGCAGGCACCCCTCGATATCAAGGTTTTGATGAGAGTGAGGTTTCTTATGTACAGACAAGCATGTGGCAAAAATGTATATAATATGCTTATTATTTCAAAAGTAGTATGAAAGATATCGTTACATCACCTTGTGAAAACATAGGTCTCACCAAAGCCAGTGACTAGGTAGCCTTAACTAAGATCCACCAAAATTATCAACAAGCCAGTTTGTGAGATGGACAACAAAATGTTACAGTACAAAATCATGTTCTTTTCTGTTCAGTTGTCAGATATAAAGGTTTACTGACTTATTTTGCCTATCAAATTTATACAAGTTTTGAAACAGTATATGAAAATTCAAAGCCCGTGTTGGAAAATTTTGTACGGTCAGTTTTGGTTTTGGAAAAATATTAACTGATGACCGCCATGGCTTGTCCTGGAATTTGTTAGATCTGTTAATTAGCCAAAGATCATTGACACTGTCACGGGATGCAATATTCAATTAGCTTTGTATATATACAAAGAAGCTTGTGTTTGACTGATTTCAGTGTTAATAAACAAACATTTTCACTCGACAGACCATCTGGCTTCTACAATGAGACAAATGCATCCCCTAAGCCAGGAATGGGACCCCCTGCTTCGTCTGGTGCCCCGATGAATAGTCCAAACATGGGTATGATAAACAATAACGGTCCCATGAATCAAAACAATCAGCAAGGGTTTGCCAATAACCAACAAGGCAACATGGGAGGTGGTCCGGGACTACTTCAGCCTCCCGTGAGGTCAGGCAGTGTGATGGGAGGGCCTATGGGCGGCAACAGGCCTAACATGATGGGCAACCAGCAGGGCATGAATCCTCAGCAACAGAGGCCTGGCGGAGGCCCACCTATTCAGTTCATGGGGCCAAGCCAGCAGCAACAGCAACAAGGTGGTAATTTGCCCCCTGTCCTGAACATGCTAGGGGCCATTATCCGAGAGGCCGCAATGCATAAAGGTCCAGGCAGCGGTCCCAATAACAACATGAACATGGGACCAAATAACAACATGGGGCCTGGAGCCATGGGCCCACGACCCAACATGGGACCTAATATGAATAACATGGGCCCAAATATTCGGCCAGGGAATATGGGTAACATGGGACCCAGTGGCAACATGGCACCCAACAACATGGGAGGTATGGGGCCAAACAATATGGCAGCAAACAACATGGGAAATATGCCCGCCAACACCATGAACAACATGGGACCTGTGAACATGGGCCAGAATATGATGGGCCCCAATAATAACATGAACATGGGCAACATGGGCCCCAATACTATGGGTGTAAATAAAATGGGCATGAACAACAATATGGGCCCACAGAATGTGAACAATATGGGCCCACAGAATGTGAACAATATGGGCCCACAGAATGTGAACAATATGGGTCCCAGTGCTAATATAGGACCTGGTAATGATGTGAACAATTTGGGCCCTAATAATGGCATGAACAATATGGGACCTAATAATGTTGGTATGATGGGCAACAACAGAAATCCTGCTGTGGGCCAACCCAACTTGGGACAAGAAGTGGGAATTATGGATGTGGATTATAGGGTTAAGAGAGACTTCGAGGAGATGGAAGAGGCCAATCAGGATATCACAGAGCTGGACAAACTGCGTCGACAACTTAAAGAGCAGATTGATAAAGAGGATGCCGAGGGTGCAGAGGACGAACATGATGATGCCACCGGAGAGGCGAATGATGAGATGCAGTTGCAGATTACGGAACAAAAACTTGGTTCAGACAGATCTGAGAGTTCCGTAGAAAGAGATGGTAAGTTGTTATAACTGAATAAGAGCTATTCATCATGTCATTTGCAAAGCAAAATGTGAATACCTCATCCACTACTGTAGGGAAACATTTTTGGAAACTTATTTCATGGGCTCAGTGCAAGAAGTGATTTTTGTCAGGACTTATTTGTGACAATGGAGATTATCACTTCTTGCACTGAGCTGATGATGTCTTTGTCTCTGTAATGCTTCATGTTGTTCAGTTCTTACCTGCTCCATCTCATAACAAAGTGAATGAGAGAGAAAGTTAACGCATGTGGTTTATCATAAAACAATACTGAGAAACCAAGGGCCTTTTTATTATCTCAAAGCAGGATATTATATATATATATATATATATGAATTACTCTATCTATAATGCAGATCAAGCTAATATTTCATTGTGTGCAAGTGTATGTTTTTTTCTTATATTATATCACTTTTATAGAAGATGTCTATAATAATGAGATTTGAACAGATTTATTTTTGGAAATATAGTGTTAAAATCACAAAACCTGTTTCTGTTCTTCCACAATCTAGACCAACTGATGACCAGAACTGACTCTGTCCATTTTTGTCGATTTTCCAATTAAAACTAAAATTGGCTTTTGATAGTGGTTTTCCATATCTGTGCTGTTGTCTTTCAAATAACTTCAGAAACCCAATTTCAGATATGTCAATGTCCCTGTTGAAAGGCCAGAATTGAAAGAGTTTCTCAAAATGCTGACAAAATAAAAGAAGCTGTTTTTTACCACTTTTTAAATATTATCAAACATTTTATCTATAATTTATTACATTTTGCCTACCCCAGACTCAGGAGACGGTAAAGCCACCACCAAGGGTAATGTACCAGCAGAGTTAGACCAGATAGAGGTTCCGGCTCACTTACCGAAGAAACAACGTGAACTTTTCATGAGGATACAGCAACAACATATCCTGAGAGAAAAAGAGAAGGAAAAGCTGGAGGCACAGAAAGCGGCAGAAGAAGCTGAAGCAAAAGGTGAGAAAAGCAAACAGTTTTAACACTGGCAGTTCAGACTTTTCTGTCATCCTCGAAATCTTACATAGTCTTTATTTTCCTCACATGGTATTGATGTAGTTCTTGTCTCACTATGATCTCCAGTTGTAACATAGCTCCTATTGTCCTTGGACATAAGAGAATACTGCCACATCCATTAATCCAGAGCCAGTCCAGCCTGCCAAGCAATTTTGGTCGGTCCTTTATGTTGATTGAAAATTACATACGATTCTGTTCTGATCATCACACAATGCCAAATATATAATAGTCTACTCCTCCACTATGCTCCCCTTCTCTTCCTATCCGACAAGAAATTTTATCGTAAAAATCAACACAAGTGACATTTTGTCAATGAAGGATTTTAATACGAGGTGAGAGTATCCAGTCCTCTGCCTCCTCATGTTTTCCAGGTGTGGCCATTAGGATTATGAAAGGTTGCCCATGTCCATGCCTAAAAATGTGCCCAACATTTTTATGTCATCAGCATTAAACATAGACACTTGTTGCAGCTCTGCATTCATTGTGTTTTCTGCAATGAAACCCATGGCTGACAAAAGTTCATAGCCCTGCATTTTTCTGTCTTGTCTTGCATGGGAGAAAATTTGGCACAGAAGCATTACATTTACAATTTTTCATAGTTATGCACTGTAATCACCTGATGTTAGAAATCTTATGTGTGTAAGCCTAAAGATTTGAGAAACCTTAACCTTATACAAGACTTAACCATTTCAGCTGAAGTGGATGACTGGTATTCCAGTGACGAAGATGGTGAGGGAGAAGCCAAACCGAAACTGACAGATGTTCTTAAGAAACTGAATCAGGAAGTGAGTACAATTAAATGTGCTGTATTTGAGGTTCTTTTTTGTTCCTCAAAGCCCAACTTTTGTTGCATTTTCCCCTGTTAAAATGTGGTTAAAAAAAAAAAAAAGAGTAAAGGTTGTATATTGCATTAGTCCAAGTAGAAACCTTAGATAAAATGTTCAGTAAACTCTACAATACTTTGTAACATGAGTTTTTTCTCTTTTCTTGCCACGTTTTGACTTTGTTGTAAGTCTTGCTGCGGCCCCACAGATTTTCTGGTTTTTTTTATTGCTAGTGCTGAACTGGTTCAGTGGACAGGAATAAAAAGGAAGAAATCTGGAACAAATTCACAAAGATCAGGGTCTGTCATAAAAAGAGCATATATGTGTCAAGTACTCATGGTTCATTGTGATTTACCGCCATAACAATATTTTTTGCCATGAATATAGTAAGGTACCTAAAAAACAGTGAAAGGCGAAAAGTGGTCTTCATGCCAAAATTCTGTTAAATCACTCACAAAAACTCAAAACTGTGGCCATTTGCTCATTGTGTTGATTTTCTCTTCAGTCAACAGCATCAGCTGCTCCAGCCAAGGAAAACCAGCCATCTGTTCCATCATTTGCATTGGGTGCACTTGGCTCTACAGCGTCAGTGACATCTTCCACCGCCTCCACATTCGACATCATGCAGATGATCAACGCCATTAAGAAACAAACCACACCAGCCACTGGGACTTCCTCTACCAAAGCAGCAGGAGCATCCTCTTCTCAAACATCCACTAAGCTGAGGTATGTAAAGCAGACCTGCCAGCTGTCTCTTATTTTATGGGATCATCCCATGTACAGGTGAAGATTTTCAAAAATGCCAAGAATCCCGTGTAAAAATACCAAGATGAGCTTAAAAAAATCTGAAGATTTTTTCCAATCCCAAAAAATGCATTTAAAATTCATAATGTAGTTATACACTGAATTTAAACTAAACAGTGTCAGTGACTATCTCGCCAATCACACAGAGGATCCTCTCAGGCTGGGAATCTCAGACTGCCCCTTAGTCCATTTGGCTTTATTCACCTTTTATGTCGCAGTTGGTTGTGTGGGTGACAAGACAGTTTTGTGGGGTTTGCTTTTAACAAAGAAATGACAGCAAGTACGCAGAATTCCGAAAAATCCCAAGATCTAAAGAAAAAAGATGCCAAGATCTGAAGATAACCCCAAAAATCCCACGATCTTGGGAAAAATACCAAGGACGGCAACACTGATCGGGAAGAAGGATGTTAGGAATAATTTTTTAAAGAAAGTGAAATCCCTGCCAGATCTGAGGATAAGGGCCAGTCTAGTAAATTACAAGTCAGTGGTGACAGTATGCACATTATACTAACTAGTAACTACCCCATTCTTCGAATGGTAAAAAACAAAGCTCACCACTCCAGACCGAAAGGAATCAGCACAAAGACATTGATGTCGAGACACTTTGGGTCATCCACATAAAATCGGCGATCAATTGATAAATAGGATAGTATTACAGTAGTGCACAGTAGTGCGCACCGAGCATTTTTCATGGGCTCATGTGTTCGTAAAAAATGATCTAAATATTTACGCACAGTTTTCTTGGTATGAATGAATGGCACTCACCTCATCTGTATAACACTATACTCGGTATCACTATCAAAGTTTTCTTGGCGTGGCTGGATCGTGAACTCTAGTTTACATTTCCGGTAAGAGGCGGAAATGACGGAATTGGCGGAAGTACATTATCACGTCGTATTCGCAATCATGAATTGATAACTGATAATTATAAATGAATTTCTGGGAAAAGTAAAGAGTGTCGCGATGTGGGTTAAGGGGAAAATTCGACTTACACTCTTACGAGGTCCGCTCCCACAATCGACGAACACACAAAGAAAATACTTTCATTCTAAAAACTAAATAAATCAATTGATTTGAATTTCGGCAGAACTGTAGGGCAGTTTAATTACAGTATGTAACAATGATGGATATAAATATAAATATTAATTCAAAGGCAACTGAATTTCTAACTAAGCTGTGGAACTAAAACTTTCTATAATGCTGGTAACTTAATCTCATTATTTGCAGCTCATATGAAGCTTAAATACCAAAAAAGGATCCGCACACGTGGCGACGAAAAATACAATTTAAATTCTATTATTTCTTATCTCCAATGAGACATGTTTAATATTAAAGTTCCTCAGTACACGCCATGGAGAATCCCAATCACACGTGCTTGTACAATAGTGCGTTGTCTGGCGGTAGCTCTTCAACAGTCTTCAAAGTAGCTGGAACGTTTCAATTGCATTATGACAACTTAGTAATTGACTCTCACCATGCGGCCCTCACTAAGAGTGAGAGCGCTGGATATCATCGCTGTGGGTTCATATATCAAACCAAGTGGGCTTAGGCTCTGGAGCTTCAATGGATCAACGCTCCTCATAACATGGACTGCTTAACTGCATCTCTATGTCTCTCATCTGGCTGAGGACTATCGCCGTCCACTTCGCAGATGGAAATGTCTACATGTGGCAACTATCTAAGTTCTGTACGTGTTTAAATACTAAAGTCACATCTGCAACCTTCCGTCCAGATTCATACATTTGATTGGTGCAGCCACGCGGGCTCAGCCTGCAGTATTAATTTATTCTAGTCACGGCCTTGCGCCAAAATCAAGGTCAATTTACCTAGACCATAAAATTTAAAATGTGAAAAATAATTACTAAAATCTTTAAACTTCGTGCTTCTACTCTTATGCACGAATTTCTGAACGCCAACTAAGCGTCAAAATAAAACTACCCTTACTCGCCCCTTCTCTGTGTTAATCAAAATCACGGGGTCGAGAACTGCTCTGTCGAGAAAAATAATTACTAAAATCTTTAAACTTCGTGCTTCTACTCTTATGCACGAATTTCTGAACGCCAACTAAGCGTCAAAATAAAACTACCCTTACTCGTCCCTTCTCTGTGTTAATCAAAATCACGGGGTCGAGAACTGCTCTGTCATTCCTAGTTATACATTTAGTCTGTCTCGCCCCACCTTCTCTCCATCTATAAGAAAAAAGTGTTTCAAAACAAACTGTTCACGAGAACAGCTCAAGGACAAATTACACTGGTTATAATTAACAAGATCGTAAAAATTAACTCACTGAAGTCGTGACCTAGCACGGCCTTTATAATACTAATCTGTTCCTGACAAAGAGTTTCGGGAAAATATGAGCTCGACATGTACAGGCTTAATAAATTTTACATGCATGTGCCAAGTTTCATTTCCCTACGTTGCGTAGTAAAAAAGCCTTTGCGGGAACAAAGGTGGGCCCAAGCTCCATTATTATATGATATACAGTGAGAGTACATTATGTGGTCTATGAAATGTGTCACAGTGTTTCGTTTTGTGTTCTTCTTTCTGTAGAAATCATAACCTAAGTGACCAGTTCAATTTGCCTTTAAAGGCCATAGGCATACAGGCCCCGTGAGGTGTCCCTTATTAACCCTTAGGCTGTGCCGGACGTTTGTATACGGTTTCCGGTTCCCAACCGTTAGTGGTGATGGGCGTGCAAAACACAGAAGGGTCAAGCTAACCATGCAGCGTGGAAGCCGTAGTTTCACGTTCTAGGTCATTGACCTCTTTGAGATGTAATTACCATCTTATTCCTCACTGTATCTCTTCTAAATCATAGGCATTGTGTCAAGAACCTGCTAACCAGTGAATCGCTGGTTGGACTCACAAAGACTAAGCTTTCAAAGGCTCTCCCCACACTATCAAAAGATGTAACATCTACATGCAAACTGTTGCTCAACAAATTTGCAACATTATCTCATTTTCTCTCAAGCTACCCATCATCTAGAGTTGTCTGTATGTAAGAACCAATCAAAAAGAAGCTCTGAAATGACCTTTACCCCAAATGCCCATGTTGGTTCATTAGTATGTGCCACAGACTAATAAATAACCAGACTGGAAACACAAGCTTCGGGCTGTGTCGTTTTTTACGGAAGTTAATGAGATGCGGCCGCATAACCAACGTGGCCGCCGCTCGGGAAATTCCGATTTTAGTTCTATCTGCATTAGAAATTTCTTTTTATTTGTCAAGATTGGTTGTACATGTATTGATAATGCATTGTCTTGCCTATCCTTTCATTTTATTGTCTACAGCTGCCTTTTTTTTATTGTTATAAATTATGACCGTCTGGACTTTTAACGACCGCTGCATTGTAACTGTGCTGAAGCGTCGGTCGCAACCGTAAATCTAATGTGGCGAATGGTTCATGACCTTTCGCTGTTTTGTGACGTCACACAATGGGATCATCCAGTCTGTTTAATTTATTAGTCTGTGGTATGTGCCAATCTGAATGAAAACATAATTTGTTTAGGGCTTGGAGGGCATGGCTAGTTATCATGCTTCGTTCTCACGAAAATTACAGCTATCAGTTTGGTATCGTAAGTCCGATCATTGGGTAGCGACTTGGAGACAAAGGTTTCTCTGGTTAATTCATTACCAAGCGTGATGAGGCACAGCAGTTGATGTTTTCACACCGATTCAATACAAATCAAACCACATGGATAGCAGAAGTGCGGTCATCGCATATCAGCAACGGTCAATGTGACCCAGATAAGATTCCTCGTGAGTTAGGTCACTGGCTGTCAGCGGGCTTGACCAGTAGCACGCGGCTTGGGGGTTAAACTACATGTTTCAACTCAGTTGGAAGATCTGGTAAAGTGCTAGACTACCGAGCAGTTGCCAGTCTCAATGTTTCAGATTTTTTATCTGTCTTACAAAAGTAAAAAGGGTTGATTTTCAAACCTAGTTTCAACATTACCGCTTTTCTTTTGGCCTTGCAAAGTAGTATCATCTGATCTGTTGAAATAGTATAATACACTGTGGGGAAGTGAGTATTTGAGGTGGAAATCAAAGTAAAGAAATGAAAGAACAGATTTAGATTATTTAAGTTTACAAAATTAAACAAGGTTTTTTTGTTGTTGTTGTTGTTTTTTTCAGGGTGATTTACTGATGAGAAATTGCCGCATTTTAATCTGATAGATAAGATATTTCACAGAGATTGATACTTTATTCATTCTATCTCCACAGCCCATCAACATTGGATCAGTTTTCCCCGGCTTCACCGCCCTTATCAACTTCCTCCATCAAAAAAGCAGATGGGGAGCATCCTTCCATGCACCTCCCTACGTTGACAGTTGATCCGCCAGTCGTCAGTGCCAAGCCTCTGAAACCACTTGTATATAACATTGTGAAAATCTCGTTACCCTCAGCAAAACCTTACACACAACTACCAAATGATGTAAATGCTTCAGATCCGCATTTTAGACATGATCCTCGTGTGAAGTGGCACCTACAATATTTGGAAAAACAGATTCAGAAGGAGCAGCAGAGAAGAAGTAGCACAGAGGCTGATAAATCTCCGAAGACATCCGATCCACGATTGAAAAAGGCACCTGTTGACCCGCGGTTAACAGCAAAAGGGGGTGATTCACCAGGCAGCGGTAGAGGTGATGGGTCAAAGCCAGCTGACCCCCGGCTACAGAGGGCACAGGCACAGCAGCGCCCAACTGATCCAAGATTAGCCCGTCAAACTGCTGGAAACCTGGATCCTCGTCAGGCTGGTGGGAACTTGGATCCTCGCCAGGCTGGTGGTAATATGGATCCGCGTCTTAATCGTCAGAATAGCCAAAATAGTCAAGATGGCAGTAACTTTATGGGTGGCCCCATGAACAGTATGGGAGGTGGGCCAATGAACAGCATGATGGGCAATCACATGGGTGGTCCTATGGGTAATCAGATGGGTGGGCCAATGAACAATCAGATGGGTGGACCAATGAACAGTCAGATGGGAGGACCTGTAAATAGTCAGATGGGGGGACCCATGAATAATCAGATGGGAGGACCTATGAATAATCAGATGGGAGGACCCATGAATAATAATCAAATGGGAGGACCCATGAATCCCATGGGTGGACCAATGGGGGGCCCAATGAATAGCATGGGATCTATGGGCAACATGGGAGGCCCAATGGGCAATCAAATGGGAGGATCAATGAATCCAATGGGTGGCAGACCAATGCAGGTTAGTGGCTCAATAGGTAACAATATGAATATGATGGGTGGAGCGCCCATGAACCAAATGGGTCAGCTTAGGAATCCCATGGGTCCAGGTCCAAATTGCATGAACAGAATGGGAGGCCCTCAAGGTCCAGGGATGGGTGGTCCTGGACCAAACATGCTGGGTGGAGGAATGGGGCCAAGAGGCCCTGGAGTTCAACAAAGCCCATCAGGAAATGATCAAGGGATGTTTGATCCTCAAATGAAGAGTGGTCCTGTTGATCCTAGACTGGGGGGTCCAAGACCCAATGATCCTCGCAGTGCAGCGGATCCAAGATTCAGGAACAAAGTAGGGGATCCTAGAGAACAGAAGTTAAATCCAAAAGACCCAAGAGCCTCCAGGAGAGACCCTCAAACTATTGCGATGGGTTCTCCAAATAGTGAAGGCTCAAATGACCCACGGACTTATGGTGGTACCATTGACCCTGGACCCTTTCAAAATACCAGGTTACAAGATGATTTCCAGCAGAGCCCAAGTTCTGTACAATCAGACCAGCCTTCATTTGGTGGTCAGGGACAGTATAAAATGCCTCAGAAGGGGGGAGAATGGATGCAAGACACTGATCTTCGTTTGGAAAACGAGGGATTGCCACCAATTTCGTTAACATCCACAACACCATTAGCTATGCAAGAACCCGACACTACAACGTCAAAACCTGCTCCTAAGTTTGATCACCGAAATGATCCACGTTTTAAAAGGGTTAAAAGATTCACAGGACAACGTAAATCGAGCATGGATTATAGTTCTCCATTAGGAGGAGAAGAAGGACAAGTAGGCAGTGATGATGGTGGAGATTCAGGATACAATAATTATAATCGCCCAAAAATGACCAGTCGGGACCCTCGTAACAGAAACATTGCTCCCAGCCCCACTCTACCGGACACATTGCAAGACTTTGATACACCTGATTTGACCCCTCCAACTGAGCCTGAACCAGATCTGAAAGTGAAAGATTTGTTTAAGACTATTGATCCTACTGCATCTCCATTTTGCTGACATCCCACAGACTTATATATTACTTTAATATGTTCTCACATCCATACTCATCAGATGTTCTTACCTTGAAATGCAATGTCTTTATTGTAAGTAAGACTGTCTTGAATACGAAAGGCTTCAAATGGACATCTGAAAGTTTCAGGCTTTGAAATGATTGTACTATGTTAGCCTGTTAGTGATTTCATGTATTCAGTTTGCAAAGCATTAAATTGGGAACATTTTTTTTTTGTTGTTGTTACTGTACTTTATCATTTCTAATGGCTACTGCAATCAAGTCTTTCAAGATCACTAAATGTATATATAACATTAACAGTATGTATAAAAGAATCTAAAGTGTTGTTGCCAGATTCCGTGATGGCCGTTGTGTTCTTCCACATAAGATAGGTGTATTTTTAAGGCTGCCCTGGTGTAGCTGAGACTGTGACACTGACAGGTGGTTGTCGCTGCAAAATTTTGTCTAGTAAGTAGTATCAGATTCGCAACATGTGAAGAGTGTGATTCAAACTGGAAATTTTCCTAAGATAACAGCACCAAGTTATTTTCCTATCATATTTCTTTAATATCCTTTAAAATTAAATACTGATTTCCAGTGTTTATTTTGCAAGTTAGACTGGGAAAGACTTCATTGAAAATCTCATCCATGACTACAATCTCCTGTCACATTTTCATTTCTGTTTGATGTGCAGACATGCGCCCAGAGATGTTTCCCTGCTCATCCTTTGATATATGGGACTTGTAGATGTGTTGGATCTGCATAAGTATAAAACATGTATACCCAAATTGATTCTCTGACATGACAGTATTTATGAGATGTGCATAGACAGAGAGTGGATTTGTATTTGATGAAAATTTCATTCTTTTCATTCTTTCAGTGTTGCTGCTGTTCAGACATTAAGTTGCTACTGTGCCCACATTAACTCAAGCAGACAAATTGCCACTGCATTACTGCGTATTCTATGTCCAGTTTTGTAATTAAACTGTATGGTGTTAGAACAACTTTTTAGCGCTTTAGAATCTACTCCAACAGGTGAGATACTTTCACAATTTTGGTAAGAATGATAGAATACACTTCCATAGGCCATCTCGTGGCCTTATCTCAATTTTTGTAAAAAGTGGAGATGGCATAAAGCAGTTTTAGGGCAACAACATTTTCAGCACAACTCAGCAGCTTGAACTCATAAATCACTGATGTGGCTTTCTATGACAGGTTGTTAATTAATTTTTGTTGATCCGTAGGTCCAGTAACAAAACCACAATGTAAATTTATGTATTTTCACTCCTGGTGTTCCTAATTAGGGAAAAAGGATAAAAAATGTTTTGTTTGTCACTTTGGCTTTAAAACTATTTTGTGACATGGAGACTGGTTAGGCTATTACACAGTTGAAGTTAAATAAATGATTTGAGTAACTGCATCAGTGCTTAAATTATGAGTAATCATTTGTTCTGTTTCTTTCTTGTTTTTCTTGGTTTTTCCTGGTTTCCTTCAGCAGTGCTGAAGACTGAATGATAAAAGCACATAATTAGACCTGAAATTTGCAATATGTATCCATCAGTTACTTACTTACTTATCACTGGTTCAGTGTAAGAAGTGATTATCCCCATTGTCACACATAAGGAGATAATCACCTCTTGTGCTGAACCAACGATCTGTAAATCTTGCCTCGCAGTTCCATATTTTATGTGTTTGTGGGGTTCAAATTGCCCTACTGGCTTAAATATAATGCAGACCTGCCAACTGTCTGGATTGTCCCGTATAATAAGTAGGACATTGGGAATGATGTGAGAAGTATATTTTTTTGTTCTTTTTTCACAAAAAAAAGAAATTCCCGCTAGATTTAAGGATAAAGGTCACTTCAGAAAAGTGCAAAATAGTGATGACAGTATGCACATTATACTAATACACACAGAGTACCTTCCAGGACCTGTGAGGTGTTGTAATGTTTTGTATATCGTCACTGCTCTACGATAATGGGATATGTCAGACTTTTGCCAAAAGGCAACTGACAGTTCATTTGCGTTCCTGAGCCTGAGAGTTATCAGATAATATTATAGAAAAAGAAATGCACCAATAGGAAAATGTAATAATCCAAGACAATCAAAATGGCATGTGTCACTAGATGACAGGAAAAGGAACAGTATTTTCTTAATATCTCATAAGTGTCACAAATTTCTGTGGAAATCAAAACTTGCTGACAGTTTCAATTGGCCTTGGGCATGGGTAATAGGAAGATGTCCCTTATTAAAGTGGTCATTGAGTTGGCAGGTCTGGTAGTACATGAATTTATTGTGTGCAAGTCATTAGCATGTTTGAGAACATTGGTGATGATTCACTGGGACATGTAAGCTGAAATGTGCATTGCTCAAAAAGTTCGGAAGCAAATTCTTGAATTTTGATCATTTTGTACAAATTTTTTCTGTATCTAAACTTCACACAAGGTCAAGTACTTAGTTCTTCATCGTCTTCCTTGTTTAGTTTTAAATACCCAGGCTAGACCCTCACACAAGTCTTTCCTTTGAAGTCCGCAGTCAGCAGCAAATCTTAAAACAGAGCTGGTTAAGCTTCAAGGGGGGGCTGAAGAAAGTTTTTCATGAGTGAATTTTGGAGGCTGCTCTTTTGTTACTGGTTGCAAAGGGGCCCCATGACAGTCCAAGCTTCAGGGTTCCAAAAAGCCACTAGCTTTGCCTGTACGTCAGTCCAGCTCACATTCACATTTTAGCATCATTTTATAAAACTAAATGTGCAAAATCTGTCTAACTGGACTATGATTCTGTGCCACTAGGAGTTTCTTTACCTCATCAGAAAATACAAATTGAATGAGGAATAAAGGTGGGGAGCACGAAATGCGAACATTAAATTTCCTGCGTCTCCTTGCCATGTGCTGTCTTCTTCTGTAAGATGGCAGTGTACATGTGAGCATTGAATACTTAGTTCAGTCCTTAGTATTATCAGTTGCCATTGTTACGCTTATATTGTGCTCCAGCCCAATTGAGGGGATCAGCTTTAGAATGGTCAAAGTGCCAGTTGCACTTAAATCCCTGCTAATTCTGACCACCTAATTTATGCCACATGCACTTAGACCCTATCTAGTTCCAACCCCATCGGTTTTAAGGATGTTGTTTTGTAACCCTTACATGTATCTGAGAACTTTTGTCCAGAACATGTCCTCAGCAGATACAAAGTAATTGCAGTACCTTGTTACTTGTTAACCAGGGCTCATTATATAGGCTACTGCTGGATGATTGTTGGATGAGGTGATCTCTCCAGCATTTTGATTTGCTTGTATCCTGTACAAGTTTGACCAACATCATTGCACTTCTTCAAAATTCGGTATTAAAATTTGTACTACATGTATTACTTCTTAGCTGTCTGATGATCAGCAGGAACTTTTTGAAGATGTAGGAAAATCATAGATAGGGTCCGTCATTAAGGTAAAAATATGCTCGAAGGGGAGAGCAGAGGTTTACTGCCAGCATATGAAAAGCATACATAGGGGTTAGGGGAGTTTTACAATGGACCATAATGTATGCTTTTCAATTATGTCAGTGAATTGAAAATGAGTAGAAAAAAAGAGGGAAGGAGGGACCAATCGGTGGAAGGAGGGACCAATTGCCAGTAGATTTTATTTGACCTGAACATTTATATATATGAAAAGCTTTACTGTCTTTCACCTCATAATTCTAAGAGAAAACAGAGTGACCATGAATACCTTTTCTGTTATTCTGTATTTCTGAATCATGTTAAGCCAGTTGCTATTCACTCTTGCATGTACATGTATTTTTATTTTTATTTTAACAATATGAGCATATTAAATTTTTGGAAAATTTTTCTTTAATAAAATTTATTCAGGCAGCTGGTGAACATAAATCAGAGACTGAAATTGTGTCCCATTTAATTACTTAACCACCAAAAGGAAGTTTTCAGTGCTATAGTACAACAAATCTTAATATCAACCCTGACCCAGAAAACAGAATTCTTGGGGTGTGTGTGTGTGCATGTTTCATTGCAGGGAGATTGTGTGCAAGTTTGTTCTCATATGAGTGTGTGGGGAAAGATAATGAGTTTGGTGCTATTATTTTCCAGTCCCCTTCCACTTAACTGGGAATCTGCTCAGATCACTTTTGCATGCATAAACAAATTGCATTATCTTATATGATGATTGATGAACAGTGAGAAAGCATGAATTCATTTGTGGTCAGTGAAAGAGCTTGCCATTGTTAATGCGTACATATGTATATTATGCCTACATGAAGGCCTGTCCACATGTATGACCTGAGTGTGTGACCTGCCTGAAACATTTCATCATTCATCCTCTTAAGTACAGACGTGTCAACAATTTTCCCATTTTACAAGAGAACATCAAAAGTTCTGCTGAGAGTATGATTTCTTGAAGGCAAGCATGTGGCAAAAATATTTCTGCTCTTAAAGCTGTTAAAAATTTCAAGGCCGATCTCTCCACAGGCAGTGATACGGTAGCCATAACTCAAATCATTGATAAACCAGTATATGAGCTGGGTGAAGACTTGATGTCACATGACAGAGAAATGATGAACTGAATTGATTTGCCACTTCAGTGTAAGATATTCTGATGGCATATCCAATACAAGATCACATTAATCACATGTTTGAGAAGGCATAATAGAGAAAGAATGGGTAACGTGGCAATGTTGTGTCTTGGGAGAGCAGATGCAGGCCGTAGTTGTGGCGGTTGTGTGTATAATTTATGATTGAAATGCCATGTACATGTATATATAGATATATGATTTTTCGTTGATTGAATCAGATCTCAACTCAGTCTGATTTGTGCTCCATGCCATGTTTACAATCCCAACTTCCATTATCTGTTTAATAATACAGTTTCAGTGACCTCTTGCTGATAAATGGTTTTGTGTTCTTTTATAAATTCAGTTTGTATTTCATTACGCTTGTATGTCTGTATGTGAAAGATGCAGAATATAATTGAAGTAAGTGCATCAGTAGAGACAGTTTCCAAGCGAAACAGAGAAAAAAACTTGTATGTATGTGCGCTTCTACGTCTCTTTCTCTTCTCTGTCTCTCTCTGTATGTCCATGCATGTATGTTTTACTTTCCCTTTGTTTGTATGTATTATTGTGAGAGAGATGCAAATTAGGGGGGGAGGATTGTTTTGTTTTTCTTCTTGGAAAGGGGAGAGGTCTCAACTTAACTGTGAAGAGAGCTTTGACAGAGGCTACCAAAGTGAAGTTTCAGGGGCCGGGGTTTCATCAATCTAATTTCCTTATTATGATGTTAATTACAGAAACACTAAGCATTTTGTTTGTTTTTGGTTGCTTTTTTGACGAGGGATTTAAAATGGCTGGTGGTGACAAAAAGAATTCTTTGTAGCAGCAAGATGAGGCTCGTTTCAAATAGAGAATAGGATTAGGAAGGTAGCTGACATGAAATTCATATTTTCCTTTGCCAGAGTCCCCCATAATGACATTCCACATCAACAATCATCATATTATGTATCACCCTCAGCAGAAAGTATGGGAAAAATTTGGTTGCTTACTGCCCCCCCCCCCCTTCCTTTTTTTGTGTGTGTGTTTTTGTTTTTAACCTAAAGAAAGAAAGTCTCTGATGTCCACAAGCCTGTCCTTTCCTCTTCGTTTATACTTCTTTTGTGATTTACCACATAGTTTCT
This sequence comes from Onchidella celtica, assembly GCA_963931925.1. Lineage (NCBI taxonomy): Eukaryota > Metazoa > Mollusca > Gastropoda > Systellommatophora > Onchidiidae > Onchidella > Onchidella celtica. The sequence goes on along the minus strand of OZ007575.1, from coordinate 50,833,865 downwards.
TTACACGTGTATTTATTCAGGAATGTACATATCGTCACATATGTGCAAATAAAAGCATATTTAGCCAACACTAAAAAATTCAACATTTAAATTTGATCATCGAAAATAGGCATCAAAGGATAATGCAAAACCATTATATGTACTAACTACTATGATAATATACACTTACTAGATGAGCTACCGGACATTGCCCAGAATAAACAATCATGTGATTCTCTCTCTCCCCCCCCCCCCTCTCTAGTATAATAAAAGTAATAAACTACAGTCTTGCTTCAGAACTCATGCGCACCACAACATTACGCACCAAACTGAGCGATTGATACGGTTACTTTTTATGACATGCACGGTACTATATTACGAAACAAACATGCAAAAATACAGATGTTACATAGCAATAAACATTGTTATTTTTTAAAAATACATGTTTGAAGTAAACAGCTTTTAATTATAGCCATCATCTTCCTTATCTCAATTGCCACCTTCCTGCCAAATTTAAGGCCTGAAGAGTGTATAGTTTGGTCAGTTAGTCATGCCAAAGGTTGCAAGTTACTGAAATATATAATAGATTATTATGAGTAAAATGAAGTATATGTACAATGAAACAGAAATTAAAAAATTAGGGTTAATTCCAGTTGAGTAAACTTTAAACTGCAATTTGCTGAGGTAAACATACCATGAGAATAATTTCAACCTGAACTATTTAGTCCATGTAATAGTCTAATACAAATGTGAGAGGATGAACGACTTTCTATTTTTAATGTGCTTTCATGGTAACTCTGGTGCGTGAGTGAGGGACGGCCACTCATAGTAGTTTATGGACACTTTATGGACCATTTATTGGATTATTTCCCTTGTAATACTAGCGCGGGACCCGTTATTCACATCACGAGGAAAAGCGCGCATTTTGATTGGTCAGTTGGAAATGTTGACCACCGGGCTTCCAACTCTTATATCATGGCTTTAAGTTTCCTACAACTCGCTCCTTCGTTGTTATCCACTGACAGAAAGACGGGAACCCGAATTCATTTTTGAGAGTAGACAATACCCTATCGGTACAAAATAGGTACTCATGATAACGTTTGTTATCAATGGAGATACGTCGTATTAATGGACGAAAGTATCCCGCACAAAATTGTCGAATGTTGTTAGTCCTGACACTTTGAAAATTCATATTAAAACTATTACCGGGTTTCTGGTATAAGTAGTCAGTTAGAATTTTAGCAGCAAGTTTCTACTTTATAATGGTACCAATTTTGTTGTACTTTGATGCACATGTCCTATTGAAATAATGAATAAGAGGATCTCGGATTTAAAGTAAGCTATGAGTTAGACGCATGTTATCCCCGATAATTCCAACCTGGGTTAAATTTATTCAATTATAGCTGGAGGGGACCATAGAGTAATTTCTGCAGTTTACTGGGATACCTAATTGACTTTTGTGCACCCTTTTAACCGTACTGTAAATTCGATTGTGTTAGGACCCTAACCGGTTATGTTGTTCGGCTGGACTCAATGTCCGAGCCTTTCACTTGTCCATCCATGGACTACGTAATAGCTCTCTCGGACGTCCGCGCTGGCTCATAAATAAGATGCGAGTTCGAGTGGTCAACACACTCCATCAAAGACGCAGAGACAAGAGCCGACAGCACAGTGAACCCAGACCAGCAACCCGGGCCCGTAGCAGCTCAGAGGCTTGCCGACGCTTGCCATCGCCACCCCGCCCCATAAGGCATGAAGCGGTAGCACAGGACCCGGAGAAACTTTGGCTTATGGCTGGTTGGGCTTCTTTTCTGGGTTTCTTTTCTTTTTCTGGGTTTCTTTTTCCTTTTTCTTGGTAGGGTTTTCCCTATGCCTTTTGGTAGCGATACCTTTGTTAGGCTTTTGAATAAATAAGATTGCCAGCAGAACCCTGTGTTTGTTAATCCTGTGTATCCTTAAGGGAGTTACTATTGAACCCACGCAGTAACCACATTAGCCACTCGTAGTTCACCCAACACAAAGAGATGAGATTTTTATTTTCGCAATGCTGCTTACATATCTCCCAGTCTCAAAAGCTCACACATCCTAGATCCAGACATATTCTTTTCTCTGAATGAGTAAATATTCAAGAATGAAAGGCAGCATAGAATCTAAGGTAATACAAATACCTTTTTCTTAGTTTCTTTATTGCTTGTTTCTAACACAGAGCTTTCCAAAATAAAACCGTTTACTCTCTCTCTCTCTCCTTCTCTCTCTGTGTCTCTCTACCTTCTTTGCCACATTTATAAAGTAAACAGAGCTGAACTCTTTCAAAGAGTAGTAGGCCTGTACCAACTTGGTAAGTATAAATTGATCTGGTCCCAAAGGATACTTAATGTGAGAGGACTCATTAATGTACAATTATGAATTACACTGTACATATTGTATAAATACATGTATGGGCAAAGCAAACTATTTCATTTTAATTTTTCTGTACTCCTTAACGGTGAAAGTTTTTATTTAATGTAGCATTTAAAATGTCATTTGATACTTTTGCGGGGGGGCTACTTCGCAATTAGGGGTGATATTTCCCTAAAACAGAATAAAAGTGCGATATATAATAGGCTACACTGTATCAAGGTCTTGACTCCAAAAAACTCTTTTGCTTTAAAGGTACGTGCTGTAATAATATATATAGTTTGGTTATGCCCCTTACCCTTGCAAGCTCGTCTGCTGTTATGCTGTGCAAAGTTACGGTTAAAAATCATCGTATATTGTAATGGCAGGTATTATACATTATGGTTGAAGTCTTTCCGTAGGTGGTTTTAATTAAGGAATTTAACTGCAGTATCATACCACAACCATTCCCAGTGTCCCATGAATTATTCTTTTTTTGTTCTATGTTCTAGTTAGATCTAGATCTAGATCTAGATCTAGATTTAGATAGATCTAGAGTCTAGGCTATATCAGTGTGAAACAGAAAGCCGGAATTCGAGGAAACGGATGCTTAAAAAGTCAAATCTGATTTTAAAAATATTAACGTCACAACTCACCAGAAATTTGGATGGCAGGTAGATCTAGATCTAGATCCACTAATTATTTCTAGCTTATACAATATTGAGAAATACGGAGAAGAAATTCTAGATGTAGGTAGATCTAGTCTAGTGTTTGTAGCTTGACTCAGCCCATTCAGTAATGAAACAATGATTCTTGGTACAGATCTACACATTACTCCATTAGATCTAGACGTCTAGAGCTAAATCTAGATCTGGGCCTAATAATTGTAAGTTCAGGTTGTTTTTGAGAGATTGTACATGATATTGTAGCTTGAGATCATGACATGAGGACTTGGAAATCACATTGCAGTGCAGGGAAATCCAAATTTTAATTAATAAATTAAATTAGGCTAAACCACAAAATCCGTGTTGTCTTATGGCCAGCAATCTAATTTAGTGGGCTAAAAGGGCTTAGGTTTTTCTTAAATTCATTTTTGATTATTTCATATCACATATTATATATTAATTTATTATATAATCAGGAATTAGTTCTACTCTCTGCAGAATTGGAAGTACTGTGTAAGACACAGCAGAATAATTTAAAAAATCTTACAATGAGCAGCAGGCAAGTAGGCTAACAAATCTTGATTTGCTTGGTGAAAATTCCTCAGCAAAATTCTATGGATGTAATATTTGCTGTATTAAATTAAAATGTCAGAGTGAATGATAGGTGCCCTGTACACTTAAAAAGGCAGCATCTTTTTTTTGTACCCCCAACAGCTGGCTTTGGACAGACACAGCGACAATTAACAGCAAATGATGTTACAAATCAAGGCGGGTATTTGCTGGATACCTTTATCCATGAGCGAATGCAGAGAGATGGTTATGAAACTGGACCAGCCTCGGAGCAGTTACAAGAGCGAGGCACACCAGGGGGTAAAGTGGAGGAAGTGTTCGAATTACATCACTGATAAAATTGAGAATACATGTATTGTTACAAGTTTGATTTTTGAACTCTCTTGTTTATAAAAGTTCTTCTTGGAGTTACATTTAAATTATCACAGTGATAAGGGTAGTGACTTTTCGCTTCATTAACCAAAAATGTATCAAAGTCCCCAATAAGGACTGTTCTTTTATGGAGGAATGATCTGAATTTTCAGCCTCCAATACATAAGAAGCTGAGGATAAATAGTGAAAAAAAAAGTCAGTGATTGATTTTAACAAGATGGTTTTGTAGATTATTTGTACTGGCACATTGCGGATAACCAGCAGACGACACTGCTTGACTTTATAAATCCAAGTGTCTCAATGGGCAAGCCAACTCACTGTTTTATTCATTTTCGCATGTCAGGCCACACAGGGGAACATCTGAGGGAGATTGGGAGAGCTATCAAACTTATTGGAAATGAATTAGATGAAGATCAAAGACTAAATGAGTGAGTACTCAGTTTTAGCATGTACTAGAAATGATGTTCTTTTATACTTTCATGTATATTTCTGATCTCCTGTATTTATTTAAGTCTTTTTTATTCATTATTTTCATATCCGTAATTTGTATAAATTTATACCATACACTGACTAGCTTGAAAAAAACAATTTTTGTTTTCAATACGAACTCAAGAGCAAAAAAGACCCACATTTTGATATGGGACATTATTATTTGTTGTGTCAATTTCATGATAAAATTTAGGTATCCACAGAGAATGATGTTAAGGGCGCGAGATCTAATTACAAGTAGAGAAAATACTTAGTTGTGTTCATTGTTCAGTAATGGCTTATACTGTAAAAATACTTGTTGCTCCTAACACAAGCCATCCACAGAAAACTATAGGTCACATTTATTTGATTCTCTTATTTAATTATCACTTCATGTGATTGATTTCAAGACACTCTTTTATCTCACATCGAAATGATTGTACCAGTTGTAATGTTGAATTACTCTTTTTAGAGAAAATATATACAGTGTTGATCTCGTGAGAACATAGGTGGCCAAGACCTGTATAATATAGTACATTAGTAGTTGTTGTTGGGATAATAATAATAATAATGTATAGCATTTATATAGCGCATATCCATTTAAAATGCTCTATGCGCTTTACAGAAACAACATGTCAACCACAGAGCAGATACGTGGTCATATGCTTAATTTTATAGCTATTGAAATACATGTATTAGTTGTTAATAGAAGTATTAGTTGTGTAATTCAAAATTTTTGTTCAGCTACTTCAGATGATGAAAAGTTTCAGCATTCCTTGAGTGATTGGAGTGACATAAATAATTATATATTCTTATTATATATATATATATATATATATATATGTGAAAATGTCATGTCAAGACTCAGACATTTATAAGTTGCAGTGTTTTTTTTATTTGTTTTGTTTGGTGTTTTTTTTTTGGTTGTTTGTATGTTTTTGTTATTGTTTTTTTTGTAACTTTGTGCACCTTTTATCATGTAATATAATTATTTGCTGCTCTTGTTTTTCAGGCTTGTGTCCAGAGTGCCACCAGAGGCAGAGAGGCAGACAATATTCAATGTCGCATCAAATATATTTAGGAATGGAATCGACTGGGGAAAAGTGGTGGCCCTTTTCTGGTTTGCTTACAAATTGTGTGTGAAGGTATGAGAATCTTTTCCCTTCAGTTTGATACAATAGTTCCATGTTTGCCATGACATACTCTGAGAAACATACTCTTAAACACGTGTTTCTGTAGTTTTCTTTTTCCACAATAATCATTCCCATCACTATTTAGATAACCTTCATCAAAATATCACACAGAAGTAAAACCTAGGAGCAGGGCTAGACATCTACATGTAATGTTCACTATAACTGAAGGGGAGACTCCTTGAAACATAGTATTATTGGTATGTGATATGAATAAATTGAAAGCGGAGAGTCTGAAGTCTGTTTTAGCCAATTATCTTGGCTTTATTCAACATTCAACTGTAGTAGGATCAGAAGCATGATCCAGTTATAATCCTTCTACCGAGCAATGGCGCTAGGAAGGACGAAATCGTTTATTGCAACGTCTGTGACGTCATCTCCGCACAGTGGTATTCATTAGTGGTGCGTTATTGTTCAACACAAGCAGATAGCAGATAGTTAGACAAACAGATAAAACAAACAGTACATGACGAGCGATTAAAGTAACACAAAGCACATAAACATAGCAACATCACGACATTCTTCCCCCCTCAGGTAATCGGGGACATCATTAAACACGTTTTCAAAATTACAATGACCCCCAATTAATACTAGCAAACAAAAATGCAATGAAACGTTATTGTCACAAATTGCATCAAGTATGCATAGAAAAAGTCCTGGTGATCGTAGAGTTCAAGCTTCTCTGTTCCGTAAGTTATAAACCCTGGTCCGAACAAAAGGACGGCGTTTTGGACTAGGTCTACTTTCATCAGGTGCTTCCGGTTGAATCTCAGAGTTTTCTTCTCTGAGAGAAGTCGTAGGGTTACTACCTGGGGTGTTCAGAGAGTCTGTTAGATTCAAGCTACGATTTTGCGTACCGGTCTGCATAACAGCTGGTTCAGGAACAAGCATTATCTGATTTGTCTGGTCATTCACATTTAAGTCATTATTTGTCGGCGAAGGAGCCGCTTCATTCGGAACAGTAAGCGATGTAGACATGTCTCCAGGTGGTGCCAGGTGGCGCAGAGCCACTGTTGTCTCCCTCCCATCACGAAGTCTGACTTGAGCATACAGAGGATTGCAATCCAACAGTTCTACCTCATCTACCAAGGGGTCATACTTCGAAGTCCTCACGTTTCTTCTCATGAGCACAGTACCGGGAGTAGTTAACCAACTTGGAAGAGTTATACCAGTTGTGGATTTCCTGTTATAGCGAAATATTCTCTCGTGCGGAGTTTCGTTTGTGGCGGTACATAGAAGAGATCTTAGGGAATGAAGTGAATCTGTGAGAACGAGCTCCCACTGATGGGTCTCTAGGCCACGAGACCTCAGCGCAAGCGTTATTGTCTTCCAGAGCGTGCCGTTCAATCTTTCCACTTGCCCATTAGCTCTAGGGTTGTACGGAGTAGTCCGACTAGTAGCTATACCTTTGTTGTGAAGGAAGTCCTTGAGCTCACTAGACATGAAGTTAGCGCCCCTATCAGAGTGCACATAGGATGGCATTCCAAACAGAGAGAAGAGTTGACAAAAGCATTTGATTATAGTTGAGGCGTTCATATCAGCACATGGAAAAGCAAAGGGGAAGCGGGAGTACTCATCAATCATTGTCAGAAGGTATTTGTTCCTCGAGGAAGAAGGCAAAGGCCCCTTAAAATCCACGCTAAGGCGTTCAAAAGGCTGAGTGGCCTTGATAAGGTTAGCATCAGTCGATTTGTAAAAGGAAGGCTTTAATTCACAGCAGATTCTACAGTTTGCACACACTCTCTTCACTTCATCTAGTGAATAAGGGAGGTCCCTGCATTTGACGAAATGCATCATCCTCGTAACCCCAGGATGGGATAGTGTGCTGTGGAGATCTTGCAGTATTTCGGCGTTCGAGTTAGCAGTAGAACAGTACCCCCTCGAGAGAGCGTCTGCTGCATGGTTTTCTTTGCCAGGTCTGTATACTACGTCATAGCTGTAGCACGACAGTTCAATTCTCCATCTCTGGATTTTGTCATTTTTCACCTTTCCTTTCTGAGCGTTATTGTACATAAAAGCGACGCTTTTCTGGTCAGTCACAAGTTGGAAATGTTTTCCAAGCAAATAATGTTTCCACTTCCGGAGAGCCTCCACAATGGCATATGCCTCTTTCTCGACAGATGAATGTTTCCTTTCACTATGATTTAGTGTTCTTGAAAAGAAAGCAACAGGTCTCCCATTCTGATTCAGGGTAGCTGCTATCGCTAAGGGGCCTTTGAAAGTCATTTCAAGTCCTTTGTGTTGATCTAGAAAGTCGTGACCCAGTATTAGGTCAGCGCACAATCCTGGTAGAACAGAGAGCTTTATTCCTTGATAAGTTTCGCCATTATATTCCAGAGTAGCAAAACAATGGCCTTTGGTTGTACTTGAGAGATTCGTGGAAGCCATGGAGATCTCTTTTCTAGACTTGAAGGTCTTGAACTTCATAAATTGAGCTTTGTCTGCTGAGATAAAACTTTCAGAGCTTCTTGTGTCCACCAGTGCCCTCAGAGGAGTGTCAAAGACCTTGACTTTTATAATGGCTTTCTGAAGACTTAAGGGGGCCGCAGCAGTGAAGGCCGAATTAAGGATGGGATTAGCAGCAGAGGCGAAGTCATTCCGTTTTCCTTTTGATAGACACACCTTTTGATAATGTCCTTTCTTCCCACATCCTTTGCAAGTTGCCTCTCGAGCAGGGCATTTTGATCGGGGATGCCGTTGAAAACCACAGAAGAAGCATTTGGAACTGATTGCAGCTGATAGTGTATCACTCTCGTCGATGGCTGGAGTGGTGGTACTGCCGCAGGGCACTGATGATGAAGCTGGTACATTGTTGTATGTCTGGGATTGTTTTTCGGCCATTTCTAGCGATCTAGCTTGATCAAAAGCAGTAGACAAGTCTAATGTCTTATTCTCAAGGAGTCTTTGTCTGATTTGACTTGAAGAGAGGCCACAGATGAAAGCGTCTCGGATGAAATCATCCCTGTTTTTGTCGGCTGAAACAGCTTTGAACTCACACTCTTTTGCAAGAATCTTCAGTCTCTGTAAGAATTGGTCAAGTGTCTGCCCTGGTTCTTGTTTGGTAGTTGTTAAGATGTGCCGAGCGAATATTTCATTTCCAGGTTTAACATAAATGTTTTTCAGGACTTCCACGGCAGAGGCAAAGGTGGGACAATCGATGATGTATTCATATACAAAGGGGTCAACGAAGTTTATCAGCAAGTCAAGTTCATCAAGAGTAGGAGTGGAAGATTGTTGTCGTAGAGATGACAGGAAATTGTTGAAAGTTCGCAGCCAGTGATTCCAGCGTTTGGATGCGTCTGGTGTGTTTGGGTCCGCGTTGAACCTCTCAGGTCGGAGAAAACGCTCCATGTTGAAATGTTGAATAAATTGATATGAATAAATTGAAAGCGGAGAGTCTGAAGTCTGTTTTAGCCAATTATCTTGGCTTTATTCAACATTCAACTGTAGTAGGATCAGAAGCATGATCCAGTTATAATCCTTCTACCGAGCAATGGCGCTAGGAAGGACGAAATCGTTTATTGCAACGTCTGTGACGTCATCTCCGCACAGTGGTATTCATTAGTGGTGCGTTATTGTTCAACACAAGCAGATAGCAGATAGTTAGACAAACAGATAAAACAAACAGTACATGACGAGCGATTAAAGTAACACAAAGCACATAAACATAGCAACATCACGACAGTATGCATTAATGGAACAAATCTAGAAACACCTCTCAGATTGCTAAAGAGGCTGTGGAAAAGTCAAGTCAGGAATTTTATCTTAAGGCTTTGTTATCGTTTTGTCTTTTGATCCAGGCATTGAACAGAATACAGTCAATTATTAACTTTTTTGTGGACTTCATGAGAGAGCATGTTGTACGATGGATTATGCAACGTGGAGGATGGGTAAGTTTGCTTCTTTGCGTTGCCAGAAAAAAGCAGGGTTTAGAAGAAGCGCACATGGGCAGCATATTTTTGGGTTTTTTTGTTTTCCTTGTTTGTTTGTGTGTTTGTGCGTGCTGGCGCAAAAATTAGAGCAATTAACATGATTACAAATTGTTCCACTCAAGGAAATGGCTGCAATTGAAGTCTACATAGAAACCGGGTTCTTTTTGTTGCTGTATATATAACAGGTTTCTTCACGATCACTGAAAGTGGTACAAGTCCACCTGGAACAGAGGTGTTGAAATGAAAGAATGAATTAAATAAACCAGTGTCACATCAGTATCTTATTATAAAAAAAAAAAAAAGTAGTGGCAGGAGTATTTCAATGTGGTACAATTTCGCCTCTTTTTTCACTCTGCACGACAGCCCAAATAACAGTCTGAAAAGTTAGCGAGAAAATTTCCTCTTGAACGTTTGTGACTTTATGTTTACTGGGGAGGGATTAGAAATGGTTTTATGTGAAGGCTCACGCCACTCAGATGAGGAAACTGAAGTTTTATTTGACATAGATGAAACTGAAAGTTATCGAGGTGAGGATTTATATTTTTAGTATAGAGGGAGGGTAACTTTAACAACTTAATATGGAAACACCCTTCAAATCATGAGTTTGAATTATATATCGATGAAAAGATGGAAGAATGACCTCTCATTTGGTGTATAATATTAGCCAAATGTAAATCTGGACAGCACATAGACATAATAACCCTTTGGAGACAAGGGTGTTTTGGATGTTGCTCATCCAGAAAGACAGGGGTTCACAGAACAAAAAATAATTTGTTTACAACAGGAAGATTCACCATTGTACAGGTCCACAGATTTTATGAAACAAGGCTACAAGGCCATGACAAGACTAATCAGAACTGCTTTCTCAATCAATGGGCCAATAATCAGCCCATTCATCTATGTAACAGTTGATGCAAATTTCAGCACGTTATGATGGGGAGAGTCAGATGAACTGATTGTTTACCCCTTAAAAATGAAACTGTCTCAAACTGTTGTAGAAATAAATAACAGGATCCGATGAACACTTAAGACTAACGTTTAATGACTGTAAACAAGAGCTGATATCCACAAGTTACTCACACCTAGCCGGGAAGGCACTTATACATCTGACTACGACTGGATTTTCACTCCTCCTACTCGCCTGGCCCTCCTTATATATATTCTGTCCAGGAACGTTCAGTAAGCGGCTTAACCGCCCCATAAGCATGAGACAGACCTAGATCGTTCGGGACACATACAAGCCACCCAATCGTACACAGACACGTCACAGAATTACATCACTCAAGGTCGACCTAGCGTAATCTCGGATACTGCAGTATCTTCTAGACCTTCTAGATTTTCTACAGTGAAACAAACAAGCCACACAGCGAGATATCAAAGAGAAATACCGGCCTTGCTGGCGAGGGGGGGGGGGGGGAAGGTCGCCGAGTGCGACTCGCCATACAGGGGTGAGAAAATATCGATCGTCCAACTAGTGGGACGCCACAATCTATTTCACTAGAATGCAGTTGGGCTGATGATCGGCCCCATCATCTTTTTTCATTGTAAAATAATTGGGCCAATCATCGGCCCTACTGTCTACTAGGGGTTAAAAATTAGTATAAAAGCTGCAGATACAGGGGACCTGCAGGGCCTAAAAGCTGCCTAGGAAATCACTTAATCTGGCCTCAGTTTTAAGATATATTAGAAGTGGATGGAGTTAAAGATGATGCATCCCAAAATATTTCATAGGAATGGTTAGGAATTTGAAATTCTCTGCTTATCTTTGAACCCACAGGAGACCATTGAGGAATATGTTGGTACCCCACAGAAACAGTTTGGCTTCGTGGTTTGTGCTGGAGTGGCTGCCTGTGCTGGAGTGTATGCTTACCACAGATGGTTTTCATAACTTGTGAATATCCTCACTTTGTTGATCCAGCCTTCCTGTGATTGAATTCTAATTTATTTTTTTTAAAACTCATTCTAACTCAAGGCCAGCTCCAATTGAAGAGCATTTTTCCAAAACTGACTATGGCCCCTTTCAGATAGTCATTCAAAATTTGTCAGATGAAGACAGGACATAGCAAGTTTTAACTGAACACTTACACCACATCTTACACCAATTTTGAATGACTTTTTGAAAGGGGCTATGACTCATGCAAAATTTGACTTACCCAGTTTTGGAAAATGCACTTCAGTTGTGCATGGCTGCTGCGTGAGTAAGGGAGCTAACTCTAATTACTTCATCATAATTAAAAAAAATTTTTTTCAAACTTTGTTTTGGTACTTAAATGTCAATATATTCCATTGAAATGAAAACCCTGTCGCAGAGAAATGGACAAGATGTAAGAAAATATATAACATGTTGCTTGAAAAATGACATACTGCTACACTTAGTAACGTTTCGGTCAACTGAGGGTTGACATTGGCTTCAGTTTGACTTATGCTTTCATGTTTGCTCCTCCATAAAACGAAGCCATGTATTCACTTTCAGTCTATTGCAATGAAAACTATAAACAGTGTATTAGTTTACCGTACTTCCATTCATGAGAGGTTGGTCCTAGGGTATGGGTGTAAGACAATGGCCATCTCCAAGACGCATTAGTTGTGGGTGCCCGGTTGCGGTCGGGAAAGATGTATCTGGTGGCAGCAGATTGGAATGAGTTACTGTTGACATTTTATGTTATGTAAGAGCCTTGACTGAGCTGATATAATTATGATAGTACTGTGTCATATATGTATATATTTTTTTTTCCCATTATTTTATTTTCCATTCTGTATGTAAATGATTGGGTTTATCAGCTTTAAAGTCGTTGGGTATTTGCCATATTGCTGCATGTGCATTTTTGAGAAAATGAGGGTTGAAGTTTGATTGGCAAAAGAGCTAAAATGCATAAGAGACTACATCAAAAACTCATATTTCGAAAAGTTTCTAATAGATTGGAATGACACCTATACGTAATGAAATTAGGAGTGAGAGAACTACTTTCATGACAAAACCTCAGAATCGGCAAAATGTCACATATAACAATATGGCAAATACCCCCTCAAATAGCAATCAGTAAAATTGCAATTAGGCATACGTTATACCTGTATCAGTGATTTTTTTTTTTATTGATGGCCATATAGTTACTGCTAAGTGGAATCTTAACTGTATTTTCATATGTTGTTTGGAGAAGTTTGTTGAGAAATAGTAATTTTACAAATGTTTAAGGGTCATTGACTGTTGTTTTGGATGCAAAGTGTAAATTGGGTCTCTGTGCATATTTCTTAACCCTCGTCCTGCGTTGAGTGAACTCGTCCACGTAACGCCCCGTGCGGGGATAGCCAGCGGCCAGTCAGCCGATCGTTTGCGTGTTGCCGATAACCTCGGCGGTCGGGTCAATCGGGTCCGTGTGAACACCTGTATCGCATATACTTCAGGACGCAATAACAACAATAGTGGTGGATAAATCGTAAGGGACCCCTATGATATTTGGATAAAGTACTTGTGATGATATGCAGTAGGTTTTATTGTGAAATGGAAGGCCCCAAATCAAGAATTTTCTGCATTTACATGCCGTTTAGCACATGTTTTGTCATGCTCCCAAGACCTCTGCACTTTTTCTGTCCCTATGTCAGGCCATTCAGGTGAACAAATTATTTTTTAAGCCATTCGCTTAATTTACTAACCACATGTATCGTGACATTGCCTTCTCCCTCCTCTACTATGTAAAGCGTTCACTTACTATAATGTTAGTTTTAGCGAGAGATTTGATTTCCAGTTCCAGGTCATAGAGCACATACATATACTGAAAAGCGGTTTAATCAAAGGAACACAGTAGCTCTCTAATTACCACATCAAATAAAGACAACGACCAACAACAAAGTCGGTCATTTTCTCCCAGTTTTCCCTGATGAAAAACCTACTGACAGACGCCTTTATGCAGCATGCCCTAACATTACATCGGAATTCACAATTACAGACGTAAAACGGCGTCTCAAATACGCACATGGCCCCTTTCTTCTCATTTCACATGTAGGCGACAACCAGCATCAAAGTAAAAGTTTCCCCAAGACTTTCCCCAGTTCTAACTTCAGACCGTCAGTACTATTACACGAGTATGACGAATAGTTGCGAATAGTTGCATCGTAATAAACGTAATCAGACGATACCATTTTGTTAGATATAGTAGGGGTGACAGGATAGATAAACACGCGAAAATAGTGTGGAAAAAAAATGTGAAAAAAACAACAACAACGACAGCCTTGGCAACCGAATAACCAAAGCGCGAGGCGCACCGTTGCTATACAAAAATGTGGCCTCCCGCAGGACCCGCGGTTAAGCGTGTCGAACAAAATAACGGCCTCCCGTGTCTCGCGTGTTGCGCGGGGAGGCCAATATAGTGGCCTCCCGCAGGTCTAGGGTTAACATTTTTTAATGACAATTATCTGGCTTTTCCAGTTTAAAAGTTTTCAATCAGTCAGGTCTTTCTAATAAACAAGGCATTGGAAGCCCAGGCCTATCAGTGTTATTGCCAATAGCATGCCAAAGTGAAGCAGCTAAACAAATAGAAATTATGCTTAAATATCGTTATGGAGATGTTGAACTTTTCGATTAGTTTATCCATACAGGAACACTATTTTACTAAGCATATGCCAATTCTGAATGTTTATAACCCTGGAATATACATTTTAGTGAGGTGGGGGTCAAGAAAAAATCACAAGAATCATGCCATTGGGCTGCAAAATTAGCCCTAAATAACATCTCATTGCCGCCAACAAAACCACAAGTTTTAGTGAATACTTTGTATCGAGACCTTTATTTATATGTTGCCTGCATATCTAGGTCAAGGTAATAGGCCTGAGACATCCCATTCCCTTTTATACAAGCATACAATCCCACTATACCTGCATGATGAACGCTGACCTTCACCTCGCTTCTACTTCACTGATTGGTCAACTGTAAACGGAGCAATAAATTGAGCCTCCTCATTGGCTGGGGCAAAGGTCATGCCGTCCATATTTAGCAGATTTAGATCGTGACCTACATAATAACCTAAAGAATACAGTGTCAGCTGACTGGACAGTGCTTTTGTTTCAAATTTTTGTTTGTGTAATGTTGCACTACGACAGGGAATTTGTGACCATTTGTGAAAGATGCCCAAGAAGAAAGTCACTTTGCATTCCCTGCAGTTACAAAAAGTCAGAGGAGATCTCAAGAAGGTGTAGACCAGTAACAGAAAAAGAGTGCTGATGATGTCATATTGTTTTTATTGTGGATAGCTGAAATGAGCTGTAATGGGTTCAAAAGTTAGTGGAAAGATGATAGGTTCTTCATTAGTCCTTTTAGTACATGTTGTTGTATAAGTTCATATGATACAAGCCCGCACACCCCCTTCCTCAGTGTATCCCCCATTCCTGACCGTTGTTTACCCAGTTCTACCCTATAACTTATAGGCCTACTATTCCCCCCTCCCCCAACACCATCCCTTCTGTCCCCGCACTCCTCTGTACACATCTGTCATAAGCCTTTGGTACTTCGCCAATCATTGTTGAGGCCCAGCATACCAAGCAGGGATGTCTGAGGCATGTGTGACACTTTTCAATATTTTTAATGGAAAAAACTTTCAAATGTGATTTTCTCGAAATGCCACTTTTGATCAGTAATTTGTGAACTACTTTTTTATTTATCGACCAATTGGTTTAAAATTTGGTTAACAGCATGTTTGAACAAATCAAAAAATTCGTACATAAGGAAATTTGTTTATCTTTTGAATTTATTTTTTTTAATGATTTTTTTTTTGTGATAGTAAATAGGGGAAAATGGAATCCGGCTACATACCATTTTCAAAAATTCATGACATAAGATCTGTGGAAGATAATCAAAATTCCCGACTGTATAAAGTTTTTAATTGGATTGAAGAAGACGAGAGAGAAGTTTCAAATAAATCCAGTGAAATTTGACGAAGTCTTTCTGTATTGAAGTTGACACTTTTTGGGGACTCAAAATCTAAGATGGCGGCGTTTCCCTGGCAACCATATGACAAACAAATTTTTCTACATTGTTTTTCTACTAATTCAGACATCCTGAATTCGATTATGATAGTTAATATTGTCGATTTCTCATAATAACAAAAATCAGATTTATCATACTAAATGGCTGGTACTTAATCAGGCCTGTCCAGATCAGGCAGATGTCAGAATATTAACAAAGCTCAATATTTCTTTTCTTTGTCATTTGACAGTGTCATAGCACAGTACATAACAGCTTGTTGTTTCTGTCACTTATTTCATAAAAAAATGTTTTTTGCTATGTCATGTACACTTGAACTTTTGCCTTTTAGGTTGTTAATCAGTTGTAAAGATAATCATAGGACACCTTGAGGTTTATTTATATTATTTATGACAAATTACTACTTCAGTAATGATCTGCTTGTTGATTCTGTCAGCTGTTTCATGGAAAATGGTTTTTGCTATGTCGTGTACAGATGAACTTTTGCCATTAAGGTTGTTAATCAGTTGTAAAGATAATCATTGGACACTCTTAGCTTTACTTATGTTGGTGCTGACAAATTATGTACTTCAATAATGGTCTCATTTGTGGGAGAAAAGAAGCCGTGGTAGACATTTGAATTTATGCCATCCTACTGTTTTGAGTTGTGCATACAGGAAACAACAAACTGAACATAAATTTGTAAACAAATATTCACTTTTGAACCCTGGGTAAATTGTGAATTGATCAAAAGATTTTGCTCGCAGATAAATGAATTTTAATAGTGATTGAGAGAAAAAATGTGAAAACTAATTTGTTTGTCACCATGTGTTTACCACAGCTTTCCTCTGTATGATGACTGTACAATTACCATCTGATTCGTTCTAACCTCAAGAGGCAGCCAAAATCCATGCACAAATCAAATACAATAACAGTTTTTATAAGGATTGTTTTCAGTATAAAAGGAAAGAATGAGTTTTGTTAAAGACACATATCTTGGGCCAGCTGTTGGAACCTTGTTAAAACTGGCCTTTGACGCTGTTGGTAGGGAAGCGAAGTATTTTACCTAGCAAGCTATAGGTAGAATGCGCATATTCGCCATCTTTAATGTAAGGACCCACGCATCAGCATGGCGATTGTGGCATTGATTTTGATTCGTTAGCTGATTTGCACTGCGAGAACGGGAGACATCATGAACCAACCGACGGCGAGCTAAAAGTTGTTCACTACAGTAAACAATGGCACGCGTGTACATGTTCAATGGGAGATGCTTGGTCAATTCTTTCACTTTGTTTCCCTTGTTTACGTGGATGGTAGGGAATCTGACCAGCTTGGATCCATCCTTTCCACCCCGTCATAACAATCAACTACAATGCAACCAGAAGGCATTTTAACCACTTAGACATAATCTCGAAGTTACACTAATCAGCTGATCCACCAGCCATCCTTAGTGTAGGAAGATCAAAACAAAAACACTCTGTGAGGTCATGCGCATTCTACCTATAGGGACAAGGTGGTCTAGAGGCAAGGTGCTCGCCTCTCATCCCAAGGGTACCGGGTTCAAAACCCTGCCGGTGCAGGCATGTTGGAAGTTTGGGATTTTTCTCCTATTTTCGTGTCCCTGATCCTACTGGGATTGAATACCTAGCCTTCTCGGATAAGGACGAAAAAATTCGGAGGGCCCATCTGCACGTTGCACAAGTTAAAGATACATTGGCAGTTGAAAATCGTAAAGAGCAGGCCGAACAGGCCGCCTCCCCGGGCAAAACTAAAATTAATAGATTAAATTTATCCCTATCACCACCCTCCACCACTAACAAAAATTTATTATTCATTATTAAATATATAATCAAATATTTTATACAATTGTGAGTTGTGAACTGCGCCTAACAGGCTGCGTTACAATTTGCTCTGAGATAGAGAGAGGTAGAAAGAGAGGGAGAGAGAAAGAAAGAAGATGCAAATCAAGAGAACAAGACTTTCTGTAAAGCGCCTAGAGCGAACTTGTTTGGATTAGGCGCTATATATAAATGATCTCCATTATTATTATTATTATAACTGAGCAGGAACACAACTCAGTATTTTCCCCAATTGGCTCAGTAATTAGACTGCGCTCCTCTAACACCAACCTCAAAGGCTAGTTTTGACAAGGTTCCAACAGCTGACCGGCAATTTACATTTTCATGTATCTGCAGGACTGTTGATCATTTTAAAAAAAATTTTTTTTGTTTTTAAAATCCTGAATTTCCATAACAACTGTGAAGTAACAGCAAAGAGTAGGTCATATACTGCAGCTGTCCAAGTTGAGAAAATGGAGCACACTAATGTTTGGGACGAAAATTTACCATATTTGTTTATAAAAAACGGTAGCAGATATAGTTTAGATAAACACAACGAAAAAACGTTATATTTGAGCCCCAATCTTCATTTTGGCCAGTTTCCTGAACTTGGGTTGCGGCAACACATTACTGATTCTGTGCCGTTTCACTTTTAAAGTTTTTGATGTTACAACTAAATCACAATTATTTCAGCCCGCTGTACAGAGAAAGATATGTTTACATATATTTCTCTCCCTCTGGATTAGAGAAACCCTAGAAAATTCTCAGCTATGGAAAGCATGAAAAGGCATGATGAAAAAATGCTCTTAATGCCATCAGAAGTATTTATCTATTTCATTATAAAAGCAGTTGTTTTTCACATGCATACCTTAATATATTTTCCTCAGTATTGTATTCTTTGCCCATGCCACAATTATCCAAAGACATCAGAAAGATAACTTGTGATCATACCACTTTCAGGAAGCTTGCCACTATGCAATGAATTTTTTGTATTGACCATGAACTCAAGTTGCCACAATTGGGGCATCTGTTAAACATGTATTTGTAGCAGTGGTACTTAACAGCTGATCTGTGATTTACTTATTATATTCCGCACAACAGAAGAAATATGAATGCTGAATTTGACGATTTTTTACCATTAAAAGTCCTTGATGTTTGAAAAACTGAAGTAGCATTTTGCATGGATAATTTGACTGTATCATAGATGCATAGCCCATGTTTAATTTTATATAATTCTACACCTTTTTGGTGGAAGAATAAGTAAACTAAACCAAACTTTTTAATTAAATACAGTATATGCACACTCTCCAGAAACCTTCTTTTCCCCCCTTCATGTACACTTTTTGTACCCTGGGATCACAAACCCCGCCAGTGTATATTCTTTGTAGATGGCCCCATTAAAAGATAATGTAATCAACCTTAACTTATACCCTAATGTTGCTCTGGAAAATGTATGGGAAGAGTTTGAGAATGTGATTTGCTAATGGCTTTCTTCTCCTCCCCCCCCGAGTGAAAAAAGGAAGGGATATGAACATGATGAAAAAGGCACTTGGCGAACAAAAGGTCATATCATTCCCCCTTTCACCCCCGCTCTCCAATTCAACAACTCCCACTGTAAGGTAACCAGCTGAGAGAGAAAGTAGTCGGCGGAGGTAAATCCAAATAAAAGAGGATAATATGTTATTTATTATGTATACATAAATATAATAAAATAATATACAGTATTATATATCATATGTCATAAAAATAAATACAATATATTTTTATAAATTGTCTCTCTTTGTATTTGTTTGTTGCTTAAGGGTGGTCAAACTGCTGACCTCAGGTGGCTGAAATTTGGACCACATCGGGCAGTTTGACACAATGGTGCCTTCTGAATGGAGTGGTCAACCTAGTAGTATATGAAAGTGACATATTTGTCAGGACCATCTTGACTTTTTTTTTTCGCTCGCTTCACTCGTTTCGTAAAAACATCAAGATCATCCAGACATGTCACTTTTTATACTACCATTTGTTTTGTAAAAAAAATGGAAAGTTTTAAAATATGCAACACATGTTTTGTTCAAAAGCCACTTCATCTAAAGAAAGGAAAGTTCTGGAGCCAACCTTTTATGGGACATTTGCACTACTACAGTCACAAGGAGCCTAAATTTAGTAAATGTTATGTATAGAAGGTAGGTCAAAACCATAATGTTATACATTTTTTATTGTTTTTTAAATGGACATAAAAGATTTATCCTGGAATGAAAATTTAAGTGAAAGAATTAATAATCCTTTATTACCTAAAAGCATAAGGGGAATCGTCATAGGGAGAAATGGTTGTGGAAAAACAAACCCGTTGTTAAATTTACTTCTTAATGAAAGATGGTTAGATTATGATAATCTTTTTGTTTTCGTGAAATCATTATTTCAACCCGAATACAAGATTGTTGAAACAGGTTTTGGACAAAAGTTACCTTAAGTGGTAATATTTGAATTATTTAATGAAAAAGATTACTGTCATGATGAAAATATTTCTCTGTGTCAAGTTTTAGAAGAATTTGGACAACAGGGAATTATTAACTGCTCGCCCATCAGAATCAAAATTCAGTTTTATGAAAACACAGATGTTCCACATCCTTGAGACTTAAACTCAACGCATAAAAATTTAATGGTTTTTGATGATCTTTTACTCGATAAACAAAATAAATGTGAAAATTATTATGTTAGAGGAAGACATGGTAAAATTGATCGCTTTTATCTAGCTCAAAACTACTTCAAAATACCAAGACAAATGAAAAGAGAGAACTCAAACTTTCTTTGTCTATTCAAACAAAAATCTTAATCACATTTATAATGATCATGTTAGCAATGATAAAACAAAAGAACTGTTTCAAAAGCTTTTTGAAAAGAGTTGGGAAAAAGCTTAGCTCATGTATTTATCGTTATAGATAATTCTAGCGAGAAATAAAATGGAAAATATAGATTTAACGCTTTTTATTTACCTTAAAAATGGAAGATATTTTAAAAGAAATCGTTAAAAACACAAGACAAAAATTGTCGTATCAAATTATTGTTAGGAGGAATAAGATACGATAAGATAAGATATGACTTTATTATCCTGTTTCCAGGAAATTTGTTGTCACAGCATTCGTAACACTAACAGTACGAATACAATATCTAAGACCTACAGGTCTTTAACGCATACCACACAATTTAGAGTATGATTGGAGATGCTCTAAAACTTGAACCGAATAAATGTAATCACACTTTAAAATCCATTATAACTATCAAACCGGTGTAACAGGCCAAAATATACCCCCAGCCCAGACTATACCCGGGGGTTAAACTGGCCTAGCCCAGAATATACCCTGGGGTATATTTTGGGCTAGGCCAGTTTATACCCCGGGTATACTCTGGGCTAGGCCAGACTATACCCCCCCAGTCCAGATTATACCCCCTACATTAAAAAAAAAAAAACAAGTCAAGACCACAGTTTATTTCAGCCTGTTCTTTATCACTGTCATCAGATATCATTTTAATACACACATGAAAACATTCTTGACACCCATAAATCATAATACAATTTAGAGGAAATAATAACAGTTTATTTCAGCCTTAGTTTAAATTGGTGCACATACATACATTCTTGCCTCCTGTATATCATGATACGAGTACATTTTAGAGGAAACAAACTTGCATTAAAATACAATGATATACAAAAGGATTGAGTATCCATTCAAATTGATATGATTAGACTTCAGCATTAATTTTACCCGTGTCTGTTGGTATTATTATTATTATTATTTTGATAATTGGTTGGCCATGAGTAAAATATGCATTGTATTCTTTGTTACAATGATGCAGAGAGAAAAGGCCAGAAAAGAACACATATAGAAAAAAAAAATTAAAACAACAATAACCCAACTGACAGATGATACAATTCCATCATCCAGCAGACATTAAATACTTCACATAAAACTAAATAGGCACTACATTTTTTTCACCTGATGAACTCCACCTGTCCAGATCCACTTGAAACGTTACAGAATGCTAACAGTAATATACAATAATAACAATAAGAACACGAAATCATCTTATTTACTCTTGAAAATAAAGAGAAATATCAATATCAGAATCATCATCTTGGAATAATACAAAGATAAGAGGGAATATGAAAATGACCTAGGCTACACATCATTCTAGAATCTATAGGCCTAAGCAGCAATATGTGTGGTCAACTACATGTAAAAAAATGTGTTAAATCTTGTCAACTATTCAAGCAGAACTGGACAGAAAGCTTTAGTAAAGCACCTTTGATAGTCGCTTAAACTGAGAGATTAAATCCACTGAGACAACAGTGCATTGTAGAAAGTAATTGCAGTACGTTAAGGCAAAAATTCGATGTGTGAAAAACATTTCGTATGTGTTTAGTTTTGTGTGAAGTATTTAATGTCTGCTGGATGATGGAAATGCACCATCTGTCAGTTGGGTTATTAAAATGTTGTTGTTTTTCTCTCTGTGTGTTCTTTTCCGGCCTTTTCTCTCTGCATCATTGTAACTTTGTATGTAGAACTAATTGTTCTGACATATCAAGCACATTTCTGATTTTCAAAAATTAAAATAAAATTCAGATGACTTTACACTCATGAGTCTTATAATCACTAGCCGACCCGCGCAAGATAAATCTTGCAGATTCTTTGTTGGAAGCCCAACCCTATATCTAGATCTAGGCTACATTAAAAGCTGCATATGGATTCGATGGAGCGACTAATAGCACTAACGTAGAAATACACAGGTGTGATTACGTTGATTTTCGACCACCAATGTGAAAAGAGAGGTCAAGGACGAAATTTCCAATCATGACTTTTTATTCTACTCCACTAAAATGCGTCTGTGTTTTTGCGGCCCAAATTTTTTTAATACAAATAATAGTAAAGACTGGGTTTTGTTCAAAATGGATGTATCCATGTAACTCTTCGTCAAAAATTGATGCAGTACACCAAGTTTCCTAAGGGTGGGTTCACAGGTTTATCCCGGATAATGCCGGCGGCGACATGTCGACAGTCTTTACTAAGCGCTGTATAAAATAATCACCGAATCAGCATCAACAGAAGAGTAGCGAAAGGCGCGCTGCAATTGTCGTAAGGTTTCACTTTTATTAGTAGGCCTATAGATAATATGGTGATCATCCTTCTGTGGTCCACGTAAAATAGTAATGCTTATAAATAATATTGGCTACATAATCCATAGCCTGGGTAATGCTTAATTGCCATGCGGCCTGTTAAGTATTACTTTAGAACAGTCCCTGTGTTTTGGTTAATAATCTAATCAGTAATATAGATGCTTTTAGGGTTAGGGGCAGTTCCCTGTGCATATTGTGTCGGGTAGCACTTGTTTGGAATTTGTCATCGGGCCGTAAGGGGCGCCCTGATACTTGTTAGGATGCTGGGAAAATTAATGCTCGCTTACGTTCCCTTGCTACTTGTCATTTTTATTTTTATTAGCCTTGGATGTTCATTAGTTTCTGTATAACATACAATGTGTTCATGCTGTATTTAATAATATGACGTGTGCTTATGATGCTTTATTGTTTTGTCTCTACTGCCTGAGCCGCTGTGTTGGTTCTCGGTTGGTTTTCTGTTCCCTTTTTTTCTTATTTCCCTCTTGGTGTAGTTTTATTGTGCTCGGAAATAAACGTATAAAACGTTTATGACCCCTCTTGTATGCAGGTTTATTTGTTGTCCGACCATCATCGTCTGCTAATACATATTTCATGTTCTAGGTGCTAATCGATGAGCAGCGCATTTACTATAAAAACATCCATCTAGAGGACTAACTCGCACCCGGGGAGGGGGGGGGTGGTGGAGCAGAGCCCCCGTGTGACCCCCTGCTCACAGCCGGTTCTAACGTCGAGTCCTTGAAATACATGTATCTTTATTGTGTGACTCAGTGAACTCCTCCCAAAGTGTTTACTATATTATTTGTGTTTTGCTATAATTATTACAAAATAATGTCTATCTACTTGATTGTTCAGTCTTTGGGAACATTCCATACATGTCCCCCAGGATCCTGCCATTGTAGACACATCATCCATCGACCCATAGATCAATCCATCCACTCTCTTACTCATCCATCTATCTACTGCCATCCATTCATCCAACTCACTCATCCGTCCACTCACCCAACCATCCATCTACTCATCCATCCACCTATCCACCCATCCATTCAACCACCCACTCACTCATCCACCCATCAATTCCCATCAGCCATCCACACATCTTGTCAATCTTTGTATCATGTCTCAACTTTGCTCGTTTACCTGCACCTACCTCACTGCTTGTGAGGCAGAATGTTGCTAGACTGCTCATGTTTTAGATCTGTACGTTAGTTAAGTGAATCTGTGTCTTAGCATACATACCGTTACTGTGTGTGTGTGTATGTGCGTTCTATATTATTAGATATTCTACATATTGCGTACACTCCACCGAACAAAAGCACCGAATCCAGTGTTCGATCGTGTGCCGTCAGAGAGACAGAGACACACAAACACAGGAGGAGAGAGAAAGAGAGAGATATATTATATATATACATAGAAGATTCAAAGGAGAGAGAGAGAGAGAAAGAGATACATACAATGATATATACACAGAATATTGAAAGGAGAGAAAGAGACACACAGATTGAGAGAGAGAGAGAGAGATACATAATATTATATATACAGATTGAGAGAGAGAGGGAAAGAGATACATGCATAGATAGATTGAGAAGGGGAAGATACTGAAGGGATGCTGAGCACCTGGTTGCGGATGATACAGATTGAATGAGGTAGGCCTACCCTGACCAAAGCAAATAACTCTAACAAAGCTCAACTGTTGTGATGTAGCACAGATCCACTTAAAGTTTACAACGCATGAATGATTGAAAAGTGCAGCGATGTAAAACAAAATTCAGACATATGCGCGCACATGAAACTATGTCACACAAATTGTGAGAGCTATAGATATCAAAATTGGGCAAAAATAAAACGTTGTAGCGAAGCCCTGCTTGAGAAATAAAACCCAAACGATACAAAGCAAACTAAAGAGAAGACAGAAAATACACAAAAGTTTCAGCTTTCGCCTTTGTCAAGTGAACAAAAAAAATAAATAAAAGACTTCAACAGGAAATTTGCCCAAATTTGACATTGCTTATAGCCCTGCTGCGACCCCACAGTTTTTCTGTGAGAGCTATAGTACCAAATTTCTCAACACCTCCACCGATCCCCTTCCTCCTCACCCCTTCCCTTGTCAGTTGCGCTGATTGGACTGACAGTGTGCGCTCACCAACATTAATTTGACTCACTTTGTTGGTATTGACCTCCATTGTTCTCATATAAACATTCATGAGACTATGGCCATGTCTACACAGATCCTCCACACATATACTTTACGACGACAGTATCACCAGTTCTTCTTTGCGATATTCGGGTCGTATAAGACCCGATCACCTTCCCCTCTTTAGTTATCGGGTCACATACTATGCTAGGCATGGAGATCAGTGCCGAGAAGACAAAGCTCATGACAAACAGTGCCCAGCCAATCACTACGAAAATCACAGTCAGTGGAAAAGAACTTGAGACTGTTGACCACTTCAAGTACCTCGGAGCCATTATTGGTGAAGAAGGGTCAAAGACCGAAATCCTCGCAAGAGCTGCACAAACAACAGCAGCACTGGCGAAGCTCAAGCCCATCTGGAGAGACCGAAACATCTCTCTCAGGTCCAAGGTCAACCTTCTGCATGCACTAGTCACCTCCATCTTCCTGTGTGCATGCGAATCCTGGACACTGAATGCAGAGCTACAAAGGAAGATCCAGGCAGTGGAATTGAGATGCCTCAGAAAACTTCTTGGCATCTCATACACAGACCACATCACCAACGAAGAAGTCCGACAAACTATCACCCGACAAATAAGGCACTATGAAGACCTGCTGACCACAGTCAAGAAAAGGAAGCTCAGATGGTATGGGCATGTGACAAGATCAGATGGACTCTCTAAGACCATACTACAAGGAACAGTGCAAGGGAAGAGAAGACGAGGCAGACCGAGGAAGAAATGGGCAGATAACATTGCGGAATGGACCAAGATGAGCTTTCCTGCAACCCAGACACTCGCCCACAACCGCCACAAATGGAGCCAGCTGGTGCAACGTTCATCACTGCAGCGCCCCTACGACCCCGGCGGGTTATGGGATCAGTGACAGTGACAGTGACAGTGACTATGCTAGGACCCGATCACCATTTGGGGGGGGGGGGGGGGTCGTGCTCAGAACCCGCTGGTCAAGCGGGTGTTTGTGTATATTTTTATTTGATACTTGGCATACGTTAGCAAATGAATTTTAGAAAAAGTTAAAAAAATGTCCAGAACTCTAACTGCATTATTTTATAGGCAAAATGGCAGCTGTAAAATTGGGTCGGGTCATGACGCGATCACCACAACAAGGGTTTTAGGCCCATTGCGGATAACGGCCATTTTAGTTCTCAAGACCGACGCCTCACCATGGCGATGGCAGCATTGACTTTGATTCGTTCGCTGATTTGCACCGTGAGCACTTCAGGCGTCGCGAACCAATCGGCGGCGAGCAAAAAAAAAAAAAGTAAACAATAACACGTGTGTTCACGCACATGGGAGTTGTTCGGTCAATTCTTTCACTTCCTTTCCCTTGTTAAACAAGTTGTTTACATGGATGGTAGGGAATCTAACCAGCTTGGATCCATTCTTTCCACCCTGTCATAACAGTCTACTGCAATGCAACCAGCAGGCATTTTTACCGCATAGACATAATTATCTCGAAGTTACACTCGTCAGCTGATCCACCCGCCATTTTAGGTGTCGGAAGTACAAAACAAAAACACTCTGTGGCGTAATTTGCAATGGGCCTATAACTATCAGTGGCACACCATACATCAGACCACTTAAAAAGCAAGAAGACTTAAATTAAGGACGAGCCAGTCGTGACCTAGTTTTTTTTTAATGATAACCTGACACCATTGTGATAGAGTAAGTCACGCCACACACACTGCTGATTGCGGCCAGAAGTTGACATTATACCATCGGCACCGGCGGCTTTCTTTGATCTCAGCGAATATTATTGATGTTTTCTCTTGGTATTTGATTCTTATGACTCGTTGATTGTTTTTCAGCGTTTTGTTAAAACTTGTATCTCAACATGGCTACTCGTTGGGGGATATGCGGCACTGGCAGAATTGCGAATGACTTTTGCCTCAACCTGAACTCGTTAGCCGATCATAAGGTGAGTACACCAGCATCATAATAAAAACATGAGCCAGTTCTAGCCTATTCCAATCTGGCCTGTCAACCAGTCTCAGAAAAATTTGGATGGGGGGGGGGGGGGGGGGAGGGTTCGTCTAATCACTGCAGTCAACCACAAGAGATAAAGTAGAATAGATGGATGGATGGATGGATGGATAGATTGATTGATAGATAGATAGATGGATGGATGGGTGGATGGATGGATGGACGGAGATGGATGTAGATGATGGATAGATATAGATGGATATATAGATATAGCTGGATGTAGCTGGACAGATATAGATAGATAGATATAGACAGATATAGACATATAGATAGATAGATAGATATAGACATAGATAGATAGATATAGATAGATATAGATAGATAGATTCTGACATACTACTACTATTTCCTGTTGCACCCACTGGTGCTTAGGGCAGCAACAAAGGATCTCCAGCCCTGTCTGTCCTGGGCCATCTTTGCGAGAGTTCCCCATGAGTGATTGAAGGATTTCATCTCTGCCTCGATTGTTCTCCGCCAGGTTGCCTTGGGTCTGCCTCGCTTGCGCCGTCCCTCCGGTGTCCACTGAAGTGCTGTTTTGGTTATAGAATTTGCTTCCTTTCGCAGCACGTGTCCAAGCCATCTCCATCGTCTCTTCGTGATGATGTTGGCTATTTCTTCTTGCTTGCATCGCCTTAGTAGTTCCTGATTAGAAATCTTGTTTGGCCAAAAGATGCGGAGAATCCTACGAAGACATGTGGTGTGGAAGGAAGACAACTTGGCGAGGTCACCTTCTGTCATTCGCCAACACTCTGATCCATACAGGAGTGTGGATAGGACACAGCTTTGGTACAGTCTGATCTTGGTGTTGATGCCGTAATGTGTCGATTTCCAGATGTTGCTCATACTTTGAAAGACAGCCCTTGCATTTCCCAGCCTACTTTGGATGTCCTCCTTTGTGCCACCCTCTGGTCTGATAATGCTACCAAGGTATTTAAATTTGTCCGTCGTGGTGAGGTTCTTGTCATCTACTTGCACTGGTGCTGGAGTGTCTACATTTAGGGTCATAATCTCTGTCTTCTTCTGGCTAATCCGAAGGCCTACTTTGCATCCAAAATTATGTAGTCTCTGCGTCTTATCTTGCATGTGTTGGTGACTATGTGACAATAGCGCAAGGTCATCCGCAAAGTCCAAATCCCCTAGGTTGTCGAAGAGTGTCCACCTGATGCCTCTTGGTGCATCCTCTGTAGTTTTCCGCATAATCCAGTCGATTACGAAATTAAACAAAATTGTTGACATCACACATCCTTGCCGTACACCAGTTTTCACTTCAAAGGATGCATCACTGTTTCCGACACTGCAACTGAAGTTCTTGTAAAAGCTTTTGATGAGTTCAACAAGCTTGCTGGGAATCCCATAGTGCCGAAGAATGCGCCATATACTCTCTCTGTGGATGCTGTCGAAGGCCTTTTCGAAGTCAACGAAGTTCACATAGAGCTGCCTTTGCCATTCTGAACACTGTTCTATGATGTTTCGGAGTGTGAAGATCTGGTCAATGCATCCTTTCCCCTTTCGGAATCCGGCCTGTTCCTTTCTCAGTGTCTTGTCCACAGCATCTGACATACGTTGCACAATGATCTTGGCAAGGATTTTGCTGGGTATAGAAAGGAGAGTGATACCACGCCAGTTGTTGCAATCGCTGAGTGCTCCTTTCTTGGGTATTTTCACTATTCTGCCTTCATTCCAGCTCTTTGGTACTGCTTCTGCTTCCCAGATAGCTGTGAACAGTGGCTGAAGGATGGTGGCTGACTGATCCGGATCTGCTTTGAACAGTTCTGCAGTCAAGTTGTCTTTTCCTGGGGCTTTGCTGTTTTTTAGGCTCTTTATTGCTGCCACTATCTCTTCTTTCTTTGGTGGATCTATGTTGATGTCAAGGTCTTCAGCAGCATCTTGTATTATTATTCTATCTTCAGGTGGTGGCCGGTTTAGTAATTCCTGAAAGTGCTCTGTCCAGCGTGTATCCTGTTCTCGTTCTGTAGTCAGTAGTTTCCCATTCTTGTCTTTGATTGGAACACTTGGTCTTCCACCGTACTTGCCACAAATGCGCTTAGTGATCTTGTGGAGCTTACCCTGTTCTCCTCTTGCTGCTGCCTCCTCCGCATCTGCCGCTAGCTGTTCCATGGCTTCTCGTTTATCTTTCTTTACTAGTCTCTTCACTTTCTTATTTAACTCTGTGTAGCTATGTTGGTACCTCTCTTTCAGCCTTTCCGATTTCACTTGTAGGAGTTTCTTTTTCATGACTTTCCTCTCCTCGATCACATCCCATGTTCTTTGTTGGATCCACTCCTTGCTTTTCCCTTTCTCATTAAATCCAAGGCAGGCTACACTGCTCTCTGTGTACACTGTAGTTACTCTTTTCCACTCTGAATCGATTCCTCTTTCTTTAGGGTTGTTCTTATCAGACTCTCGTAGAGCCTGGAATCGGTTCTTGACTTGTATGTTGAAGGCATTTCTAACACTTGCATCTCTCAGTTTCTGAATATTAAGGTGTCTTTGCTTTGATGTCTTGATTCCGGTCTTGTTCAGTTTAATTTTGATAAGTGCTGCCACTAGATGGTGGTCGCTGGCTACGTCAGCTCCTCTTTTCACTTTCACATCTAGAAGGGATCGTCTCCACATACCGTTGATCATCAAATGGTCTATTTGGTTCTTGTCTCTTCCATTTGGAGAATTCCATGTGAGTTTGTGAATTTCTCTGTGTGTGAAAAGGGTCCCTCCGATGACTAAGTTGTTCAAGGCACAAAAATCCACAAGCCTTTCTCCATTGTCATTCCTTGTTCCAGTTCCATGTTTTCCCATTACTCTTTCATAATTTATATCATCTTTACCTACCTTAGCATTGAGGTCTCCCATGACAATGATGAGATCATGCCGTGGCGTCATGTCCATTTCCCCCTGGAGTTGTTCATAAAAGTCGTCTTTGTCTGTGTTGTCGTTTTCGTTGGTTGGTGCATAACATTGGATGACAGTGATGTTTGTGTGTCGTCCTTTCATCCTCATCCTCATCAGTCTGCTATTGACTGGTTTCCACTCCAACAAGCATTTGTCCAGTCCTTTCTTTAGGATGATGGCTACTCCTTCATGATGTTGGTCATCCTCTCTTCCAGAGTAGAGAACGGTTTCTCCAGTGGATGTTTTGATCCTTCCAGATCCAGTCCATCTGCTCTCACTTACACCCAGGATGTGTAGGTTGTAGCGCCTCATCTCTGATGTTACTTGTGCTAACTTACCCGATTCATACATTGTTCTAACATTCCAGTATGCAATCCTGGTCTTGGTTTTGGCGGTGTTCAGTTCCTCCTTCATCCTGCTAGCAGTTTCCTTTCGGCTTTCACTACTTGCGTTCATACGAGCCGCGAGGTACTCAGAAGGTCCATCACATCCAGAACGTTGGTTTTTCCATGTTGCTGTTTCCGTAACGATTTTTGTTTCTCCAAGTAAGGTCACCCCAACAAGGATTTCAGGGTAGGGTTGTTAGCCCTACGCCCAACCCCCGAACCTGGAGGGCCGGTCTGTTCAATCTTGTCTGGTCCTCCCCCCATGACCTGTCCAGCTTGCTTAAAGCTATCAGGGGCACGAGGCCTCCGCTGGCTTAGCTCCTGGGATCACTGGGACACGCAAGCCACTCCTCCACGTCAAGGCATGAACAATTGGAGCAGAGATTCTGACATAGATATAGATATATAGATAGCATGCTAGGTCATGCCAGGGTGAAAGAGTCGTAAGGAAAATGACCGAAAATGTTACTAATTTTTACATATACTCCAAAATGTTAATTTTCATATCAGTCTACATTTATCATTCTACATTTTCATCATTGAAAAACAGCACATGTGTATATATAATATATAAAATGTAATATTATACCATTTGTAGAGATGTATTGTGCCAGTTTTCTTTCTCTTTAACAATCCACCATTTTAATAAATTCTCATCTAGTACGTGTGGTTATTCAATGGTTGTGATTTGTAATGAATTTTTACATCCACTGGCATTTGCTGAATATCCTTTTGTACACTATACCATTTTGTGTACATTACCTCTAGTATTTATTGTGTAGTCTATTTGTTTCCTCAATAAATACATTTTAATATTAAACTTTATGATCTCAGGGCTTTCACTGGCTAGAAGAATCAAGTTGTGCATCATGGTAGAGACATAATTTTACATTACTGTCCTCTGGCGAGAATATCTTTATTGTTATGAATTAGGATCTTCTCTTTACCTTTGCAATTAAAAAACAAGGTGGCTTTACCACAGTAACATACACATACATTTTCATATGGGGGGTGCAAGGCATATACATATAATATTTATGTACAAGATGTCTCAAAAAGAACTGCTTAATGTTATTTGCAACTCTATCGAACACTATTGTCATCAGTGGCTGACCCAAAACGAGCATCAGTTTGAGCAGGAGTGAAATTAATTGCACATCAGAATCTATCCTGTCTAAATTGAATTGTAAACCTTGGATGTATTTTAATGACATCAGTATTAATAAATATTCAAAGTGTGTATAATAATGCATTTTTTGAGACACCATATATATTATATATATTATATATGCCAATGTTTTGTTTACTTTCAGTTGTTAAAAACAAAATATTTTGAAATACAAGACAGGTGTACCTGAGGGTATAAAAATCAGATGAAAATCATACTGTGACATAGTGTGTTGTCATTGTTGTTGTTTCTTAATATAGATAGTTGCTGTAGCATCCAGTCAGAAGGAAAAAGCAGACAGTTTTGCTTCAAACTTCAACATTCCTAAAACATATGGAACTTATGAGGATCTGGCCAATGACCCAGATGTTGGTAAGCTGTCTTTAACCCTAATACTGCCTCCAGCCTAAATTTTACACTCATTGCATTATTAGATACTTATACCTTACAGATGTACTACGAGCTCCAATAACATGTACCAAATTTTACCTGAACAACTCTCAAAAACCCTTGGCAGGGCATTGTAAATATCCACTTTGGCATCAGACAGGTATTACTCTATCTGATATATGGTATGTGCAAGATTGCTTGATAAGGCAATCCCATCATATAAGATTGTCTTATCAGTCTGTCCATTCCCTTATCTTCCCATGATAACAATTCCAACATTGTATTACAAAAAAAATACCCACACTGCATTCGAGGTGCAGGCTAGCTTTCAGTTTGTCTTGGCAATGCTTCAGTTTTTCTGTGAAATCTTGGCAGGATCAAATTGTTTATCCATAAGTTTCGAAAAGCTTAAAAAAAACTCTTTTTTTCAAATAAAATTCAACCATATTACCCACAAGTAGTTTTCTCTGGATCACAGCGTCTGTGTTTGGCCCTGGTCAGTCTGTGTAAAGATATTGCATCCATAAATTTGACAAAAATTTGTGTGGCATACAGTTTATCACCAATCATCATTTCTCTATGTAACACAAATGGCATAAGTCAGTTTTGACCCTTTGGAGACCTCAAGAAAAAACTGTTCCTTTTCCTGTCATTTGGTGATGTTTGCTGTTGTGATTCTGTTGGATTATTACATTTTCCTATTTGGCGCATTTGCTTTTCTATAATATTATCTGATAGCCCTCATGCTTAGGAATGCAATGAACCATCAGTTGCCTTTTTGCATTAGTCTGACATATGCTATAATCATAGAGCCATCACTCTATGGCAAAATAGTTTTTTAAAAAACAGGACAACAGGAGTTCAGACTGAAGATTTCACCTAAACTGCAACTGCAAGGAAATTCAGGGTCTTGGCTGATACATTTCAAGTTCAGTGCTTTTGTCTGTATCTGACAAATAGATTATTGTTTATTTCAGATGTTGTTTACGTTTCAACACTGCACACAAAGCATGTGGAGCTCAGCCTATTGTACATCAATGCTGGCAAACATGTGCTCTGTGAGAAACCAATGGCCATGTCATTAGAAGGATGTCAGAAAGTGCTCTCGACAGCAAAGCAGAAAGGAGTGCTTTTTGTGGAGGTGGGTGTAAACAAATTTTCAGTCTTTTCTTTTGTACCAGTATATTAAAACAGCAGAAATTTGAGTCATTTTAATATTGCTAGGGGAAGCTGACTGACATCATACATTTAATAATGAGAATTGAACAAGTTGACTTTGTAACGAAATAATAAAATTTGCAGTTTTTGGCAATTTCTGCACAACACATAGTGTCTCGTTTGTGAATGAAACCATGAATAGTCTTGTAACTGACAGATGAATTAATGTTAATTCATTTTCCATTCAGGACTTTTACGTTTTTTAGATTAATGTGAAATCACTGTCTTCAGATTCTCATTAGGGGTAGAAGTGTATAAGAATGTCCTTTGTCTGTCTGGTGCCTTCAGATAATGCTAACTGCATTTGTCTGTGCTGTAATAATTCATTGCTAGAGCTGATATTTACACCCAAGAACAGGGTGTCATTTGGCCAACTGAGTGGTGTGTGTTTTTTTTTTTCAGAGCATTGTAATGGAACATTTTTTTCTTCAGTGAACCAGAAATTAAAATTGAGCGTTAAATAAAACATTTGCCGTTTATATGTGTAAATTCAGGAACCGATGCATGAAGATTCAAAGTAGGAAATAGAACATGGTTATGTTTTTCACTGTTGGGCTAAAATTTTTATTATGCCAACTGTTTTATTACCCATTGACCAAAGAAAGATCTGTATGCTTTTTTCCTGTATGATCAGTGAGAAGATCTATGGCATTTTCAGGTAACATTCATTAATGTTACATGTAAATTTATTGTGAGACTGTAGGTGGAATAACAGCTTCCTTTTTTACTGCCATTTTCAGGCTGTCTGGAGCCGTTTTTTCCCAGCTTACAAGTTTATTTTGGAACATATAGAGTCTGGAGCATTAGGCGATGTGCAGATCGTCCAAGTAAATTTTACGGCTGGCAATTTCTCTGTCCCAAGAATAAGTGATCCTGACATGGGTGGTGGGGGTTTGCTGGATTTAGGCGTCTATACTGTTCAAGCTGCCAACTTGATTTTCAAAGGCAAGCCTGAAAAGATTATATCAGATGGCACAAAATCTGAGAAAGGTGAGTTATTTATAAATGATCCAAACACTGACAGGAATTGAAGACCCTAGTGCTATACCTCAACAGATTCAAATTTCAGGAAATGTGACTTTTAGCATAGGGGGCTTCAAATACAATCAGATGTTTTTTTACTCCTAAACATTTGGGATACAACTGATCTGTAATGCTGGGCTCATCACTGATCAAGCTGACTTCTTGTACAACAGATGAGATATCTGAAGACTTAGATATCAAACAAAGCAAAGTTCATACATTTTGAGAAATACAAATTTCTTTACTGTGGTTATTTCTAATGTGATTTTCATATCAAGATATTTTTCCAGTGTTTAAACATCTTCAATTTTCATTGTGTTGAATACCTTTTGTAATCTTTTCATTACCAACATAATCATGAGCCAGAAATTACTGATTAGTTTAAATCATTATTTAGTGGCCTGGGTTTTGATTTTTTCAACTCTCATTTTCATCCCTTAACTTTTGATATGGTGAATGAGTGAAACCAGACACCTGTTTGACGGAAAAAATGGGACTGTTTGACGGAAAAAAAAATCTAATACTTGTGTATATATAAATGAGAGTTGAGCGTGTGTCCAAGTTTAATTCAGAAACTGAAGGAGGTAGACACTTGAGACCAATACTAGTTTGATTCAGCATTGCCCAGGGAAAATTACTACAGTTTGTGCACACAGTAAAGGACACGATAGGAGAGTGAATCAGAATTGGTGTAATATCATAGTAGTAATAGCCTTCACAGTATGGGATTGAAGAAAAAACGGAGGAGGTGGAGGGGGGGAGTGAAGGAGATGAGGAAGGAAGAAGGAGAGAGGGAGGAGGGGGGGAGTGGAAAGTGGGGGGGGGGGGAGGGGAGTTGTCAATATCATTGAGTCCCTTGGTCTGTTGCAAGGGTGGCCAAAGCGTGGATCATGAGCCACATGTGGCTCTTTGATCTTCAATATGCGGCTCGTGGAAATATGTTGGCTGAGCTCTTTTTTCATCACAGTTAATCTAAAACATAAATAAGACAAAAATTTACTGGGAATGAACTGAGATCCTACTGGTATCAAATGTAAGTTTAATGTTCATGGCTAGTAAATTAATATTCAAGGATTAAATCCTAATTTTAATGTACTGCAAGAATTTTACACTTTAATTTTTCATCAATGGGTCAGTGGTTTAGCTCCCTCATTTTATGTACAAACCCAGGCATGTAGAACATGTTCTGATCTTGTCAATCTAACTTGTTTTTGACATTTGCACGTTTTTCTCAGATGTTTGCATAGTTTGTTACCTTACTGTATTTATAGTATGTTCAGTATAGTTAAAACAATCACGAGTCAAGATTTTGAAAACATTTGGGATATGAATGTACTTTTTATGAAACTAATACAAATTAGCAGTTTAAAAACTGCTTTGATGAACTGTTGCATACATGTATTTTGTAATATTTACTTTATAAAAAATTTTGTAACAATTAAAACATGTGTAAATTTTGTTCATGCCTTGTGGCTCATGAACATCAGAATTAGTTTAACGTATGTGGCTCTTAGATTAAGGATGTTTGGTCACCCCTGGTCTATTGTGATCTAGGTTTGCTATTTTCTCTAGTTGTGATATTGTCTATTGTATGTTGATTTTAAACAACTTGCATTGTTTTTCTTACTCAGGTGTGGATATGACGGGCATGATACTTCTCAGATACCCTGGAAACAAATTTGCCTCGTTGTGTTATTCAACGGTATCTGCTCCTGGTGCCAACTCTCTGACTATTAGAGGAACCAAGGGCTGTATTGTGGTCAGTTTCTCTGCTGCCAACCCATAAGTTATGGTTCTGGACAATTCATGTATTTTGCTTTGTGGAAACAATACAGTACCACTGAGAATTAGAGAAGATGACAATTTAAATTCTTCTAAATCCAAGCATAAAATATGTCATTCTGAAAATGAAACTTAATCTGTTTTCTGTAATTCTGTTTGTAGTGAGTTGTCTTTTTGCCATGATTATTTATTATTTTCAAACTGTCAAGTGCCAAAGGCCTATCTGAAATGAGAAATATTCACTGTATAAATATGTATTATTATCATCATTATTATTATTGCGATTTGGAGGAAACACAAACTGATTTCTTAGTCTTGATATTAATTCCAGCTCCGATACATTAATGCCAGCCATGATTCACCAAAAGAAAGTAACTGAAATGGAATATAATCAATTTTCTTTCAGATTCCGGATCAGTTTTGGTGTCCTACTCGTGTTGTTCTGAAAGACAATGAGGTGAAATACTTCCAATTGCCCGAAGTGTGTCATTCAGTAAGCTGCTAATGGCCATGATGCAAAATTGATCTCTGTAGAACTTTCCTTAAATTTTATCAGTATGCCATGCATATGTAGTGCACTTTCTTTTTTAGGGGAATAGAAACTACCGATCTACATGTACTGTGGAATGAAAAAGTTATATGTAATACAGTAAAACCTCGTTATACCGCCAAGTAAGGGGCAAACAGAAAATTGGGGGTATAGCGAGAATGGCGGTACAATGAAAATACCATGTAGAACAAGGGAAATAAGTAATTAAGTAATTTACCAACATTGGACTGGCTAACATGTCTAAAATATTGCAGTTGTCTCCCTTATCTCTCCACTAGATATAAACCTCCGTTGTCATTTTGAAGTTTACATTGCTTTCATTTGTATTTTTTTGTTGCTGTTTTTTGTGTTTATGTGTGTTGGAGTTTATTTATTCAGGAAATAGCACCTTAAGAGTAAAAGTATTATGTATTGCAACACGACAAATAATGCTACATTACAATTCAGCAACAAACGTGCGTTGTTTGCATCGTACCCCGTGACAGGTATGAACCAGTTGAAGCATCACCTCGCGCGTGCTTAAGTTCATTAGCAAACTCTCTATTGAACTGTGACCCGTCTTTCCCACTGCATGCCCCATCAGTAGGCCTATCAGGACTTCAAAAGCGAAGACTGCGTAGTAGGATTGGTGTTTGAGTAACAAGCACAGACTGTGGCGCCAAGTGATGTTCCAACTGTTAGCTGGATTTAGGTAGATGTGGGGAGTGGGGGTTAAATTTACGTTGGCGCTATAACGAGCAATATTTACTATACTCAAGTTATGAATGTAGCAGTCAAACTGTTGGCGGATGGCGGTATAACGAGATTTTTAGTGACTTTGTATAGGTGTCAGATCCGTACCACGGCGAAAAGCTGGCGGTATGCGGGAATGGCGGTATAACGGGTGGCGGTATAGCGAGGTTTTACTGTATGCATATTACAAGAGATTCAGAATATGTTTTTGCTAACGAACAGCCATGCTTTCACTATTTTCACAAAGCATGAAAGAAATGAAGCTAAATTAATTTTTATTTATTGTATCCACGGACTACTAGATTAAAAGATGACGTGGTGTAATAATTGATGCAGTAATATGCTTGCAATTTTTTTTTTTTTTATGATGTCTTTTTAGTGAAATATTTACATTTGGGTATGGCAGTAAATACACTGTCTGTTTCTTGCAGGAAAAGTTCTGTTTCACAAATTCACAGGGATTGTCCTATGAAGCTCAGGCTGTGCGTGAACTACTACAAAATGGTAAATCGTTTAGGGGTGCGTTATATCTCTCTATATAAAGATGAACTTGTGAACTCTACTTTGTCTTAAGCCATTGGGAAATGAAATTTTCAGGGCTGGCAGAATTCATCTCAATCTAGGTTTTGGTACAGAATATGACTGATGATTGATGATAGGAATCACGATTCTAGCATACCGGGCATCCCTATAAGTGCTCCTCTCTCTGCTCCAATATCCATTTGGGTGTTCTGCTACTAATTGTCCAGTGGCCAGCTGGTTCCATATTTGTCGGGTTTGACTGGCCTTGTCTCACATTCTCCCTTTGCCCCTTGGTATCCCGCCTCCATCGTTCTGGTTATGGGGGGCCATCTCAGTGTCTTCTTCGGCTCGCAATCGGTGGGTATTCATCTGCATGAGCTCATTCCTGTCATGCTGCAGGTCTCCACAGACAGTAGTATTGCCCGCAAGTAGATCGGCTATCTCATTGCCTCTAACACCAACATGGCCCAGGCAGTATATCCATGTGAGGGACAGGGTACAGAAGAATGTTTTAACTTTTGTTTGCTTTGAATTTTTTTTTTTTTTTAATGGTATGTTACTCATTTGCGGTTAAAATGTATGATTGCTGTCAAACTTTTTATGTTGCCAAGCCATTAGCCTGTGTGACATATTGCTGTTCACTACAAGTCCCACACACATGCGCACCATACTTGATTGGTGCAAGATCATAGAGGTTCATATGGAACTGTTAAAGTGGTCTTGTCCTCAGTATCTGTTCCGTTCCGCTGTTTTTATGGAATATGACATATGGAAAAAGTAAAACACTCTTTGCCTCTGTATACTTGTCCCCAGCATCCGTTCCACTCTGCTCCTCACCGCTACAGATGCAAAGAGTTTTTCATGTGCCATTTTCCATAAAAATAACGGAACGGATGCTGTGGACAAGACCACTCAGCAGGGGCAATTGTCCTGATGGGTTTCCTTATTTTATATAACAGTAAATATTTCAATTTGTTTTATGAGGGAATGGTAGAGGTAGATGCTAGACATAGGACCTCATTCTGTTTGATCTTACTTTTGACCTAATATTGCCTAATAGGCTGTGATGTGCTGCCAACTGTGTGCAGAGGGGTCTTGGGGAGGTGTATGTCTTCTGCTTGGAGCACAGTGAAGTACCACATTTGACATTATTGCCATATCGTTTTATATATTTTTTGAAAAATATTATGTTTTGAATAACGTACCTTACAAATCATATTACATACACTGTAGATTAAAAGGAAAAGCCCTGGATTTTTGCATTCACTTTTTGCCTTTAACCTTTTTACATCACCCCACACCTGTTGGGTGTGGGCTGTTTTACAATCCATCGATACACCGGTTGCCCAGGAGGTGTGGCCATTTGCACATCCGATTGAGGCACCCCGTACCACCTGGAATAAAGCGCAGTCTCGTAGCGCATACTTTTTTTTTTTTTTGTGTGTGTTTGTAGACGTACAGTTGTCATTATTCTTGTCTGAAGAAGCTTTCCAATGACACCAAATAATTATACCCTAGCTTTGTCAGAAGATTTTAAATGAATTTTCAAAATCACCCCCCAAATAGTGCTTATGCAGGTAACAGTCACTGTAAAGAAGGAATGCACAGTGGGCATGTGAAAAGGTTAATCAGTATCACCGAAGGTTGTTTCACATAAATATAATCAACTAAATTAGACTGAATGTGTTGTTCACTCAATTGTGAGACAGGAATAAATCAGCTTGTATCAGACATGGGCAGAATAGCAGTCCAAAATGTTTGTGACATAAAATGAAGTCTATTTAGAAGGGGGAAAAAAAGCACATTATCTTTGTCTTAATAGAGAAAACTGTTTCACAGTTAAAATGAATACCACATGGAGGAGTAACTAAAAATATTTTTAGTCTAGGCCTTCGTTTAATGTCAGAGCCAATGTCATATACTGAGCTAGCCAAACATTGCTTATTGTCTAATTACTTCACGTCTTTTGTATTTGCAGGTCTCAAAGAGAGTCCCAACATTCCTCATGAAGAGAGCGAGACAATCATGTATATCATGGGCGAAGTCTTGAAACAGTTTGGGATCAAATACAAGTTTCCTTGAATATCTGAATGTACTTACCTCTGTCCTGATTCAACATACATGTGTTTTCCCTGAGGCAGTTGATTAATCCACCTCACCATGTATTTCCAATAAGCAGATGTACATTTTACTCCAGGTGATTATTATATGGTGTTGAAGTTCCCCAAATTTGGTTGAAAGTTTACTTAAAAATGTAAAGTTTTCCTCACTTTGTTTATGCTAAGTGGCACCTAGGTTCTATATGGGTTGATAATATCTAAATCATAAGCAGTAGCAGTGATTTAAACAATTAAATCCTATGTACTAAATTCAAGATGGCTTCAGAGATCATTGTTAAATTCAGTTTTATTACCATGCATTAATTAAAGAAAATGATCATTTGCAAAATTTATACATGTATGTCTATAGGCAGCACGATGATTAATATATGAAAATCAGTCAGATTATTATGATATTCTTGTTTTGCTTTCAATTTGACTTTTATCGTTTTGGCATTATTTCTTATGCAGGTTTTGCTGCATACAAATTTTGTTTTTGCCATATTTTGACTTTGCTTCTCAACCTTGCTGTGACCCCACAGTTTTTCTGTGGTTTTTACAATGTTTGTCAACTTCCCTGAGGCAGTTGACTAATCTGCCTCTCCATATATTTGCTGATAATACTGATATATAAACATTTATCAGGGGAAAGAGACATTTAGTGCATGTGCATTTTCAGATGATTCATTTAAAATGTTTCACATCCAGTATGAAAATGTGTGAAATGCTCTTGTTAATCCAGCTGTGCTAGGGTCACCTGTCCAGTCTCCAACTTCTAAGGCCTGAATTGATCAGGGAAATCTAAACTTCTTGTGTTAAATGAGCAGCTATTAATTTGTGAAATTTGTGAAAACTATTTCCCCCAAGTATCATGTTGGGTGGAAACAAAATAAAACAGTCAAATCAGAATTAGAATACGTTTTGCCTGGTACTTACCGTACTACACTTTGTACACAAATGTATTGTTTTGTTGATTTAGGTAAAGATTTCAATTCAAACAGAAGTTGTAGCTGAGATCCATTTACAATATATGTCAATGCATTCGGTTGTTCTCCCAAAGAAAATAATGAGCAGAATGTATGGTGACGATTTTCAGCATCTTTTTTTCTGCATCATATACTCTTAGTAATTTATGTGTACCTCTCAGGGAATTTGTATGTAATCATACTTAATGAATGCTCTAATTATACAAATTTATATTATTTACATGTGTAATCAGGAAATGTATCATGATGCTGTCATCTGAAAACTCAGCGGAGGAGATATAATAATCTATAAATTGTTTATTAACACAATATTTCATAATGAAGTTTTTTATCAGTCAAACATTTTTAGTGCTATAGTAGTTGCCATAATGAAAATCTTGCAAATTATTTCATATTGCGGTAAAGTAGAATGAAATTTTTGTTTTTCATATGAGTTTGCCATTTTTTTCTCTCAGATTTGAGGCTTGGTGCACATTTTTGTACCATGCATTGTTGTGATTGTCAATACATACATTGTGATGTTTCAGAAACAGATGCTATGTAATTTTCATTTGAAAACCAATATTGCGCTCATCTTGGTGGGGAGAAACAGTGAATTATTACTTGGTGAATAAATATTTAGCTGTTCTGTCCCCAGTTCAGCGTTCAGCATGTAAAGCTAAGCTCATCCAAACATCATATGCACATCCATGAGTTGACAGGTGGTAAGCTTATCACCTGGGGAATGCATCTAAAGTTTCTAAAGGGGTATAGCTATTATTTTGATCTACAAGTTCAAAGAAAACCACAACATACCGCTGTAAATTTCCTCACTGAAATCCCAATGAATTTAAACATTTTAATACACACTGTATGTGTATGTTTATTTTTATTCTATGTCTGTAAACAAATTTTCCTACAAAGTGCCATATCAGTGATCAGTTTTAAGTGCTCTGAACCATATAATATCTATGTCGGTGTACTGAAATTGTATTCAAGTTATTCTTTGAAAAAGATATCACTTTCATCCTTAAGACTAATCATATTTGACAATGACAAAATGATGTATGATTTTAAAATTTGATTTTTTTTGTCAAAAATAAATTTTTACCAATTTTATAAGTGCTTTCAACCTTTTTATTCTTTATTGTGAGTTTTTGTATTACAGTGTTGAAGCCTGAAAAAGTCTCAGACAGTATCCATCATTCTAACTTCTCTCAACTGTGACTGTCTTTATCTCTCTGCTTTTGTTGAACCATGTTAATGTTTTCTCTCTTTTATGAGCAGCTGTGCAAGGTTTTTGTGCATGAATGTATTACTATTATGGAATGCAGAACTGCGGGACATTCATATAATTTCTTTAGCATACGTTTCTTACACTTCATTCAGACTCTGTAATTGATTATGAATATAAATTATGTAATTATGAATTTCCTAGTGCTGAGTCACAAGACATATCCCTTGGGGACAAGGTGGTCTAGAGGCAAGGTGCTCGCCTCTCATGCCAAGGGTCCCGGGTTCAAAACCCGGCCAGTGCAGGCATATTGGAAGTTTGGGATTTTTCTCATATTTTCGTGTCCCTGATCCTATTGAGGGGTAAGATCGAGTACCTAGTCTTCTCGGATAAGGACGAAAAGATTCGGAGGGCCCATGTGCACGTTGCGCACGTTAAAGATAACTTGGCAGTTGGAAATCGTAAAGAGCAGGCGGAACAGGCTGCTGCTCGGGCAAAATTAAATAAAATTCATCCCTACCATTCCCTCATCTCCCCCCCCCCCCAAAATAAAAAAAAGAACCGCCGACCAGCGCTGCACTGTGGTGACGACGTGCCTGCTCCAGTTGTAACTGGGCTGCAATGGCACAAAGGCAAATTTCCCAAATGGGATTAAAGAGTTATACAAATACAAATATAAATACAAATAATGACACGATCAAAGACGATTCACGTAATTAAAATACATGTATCATTGCATTCAGCATAAAGGCCTATGTGCCTATCAAATGACACCCAAACTGTTTACCTATTTAGAGTAGTTGATGAAGTTGATAGGAAAGGCAGTTGCAAACTGTTTTTTTATGTGTTATATTGTTATTATAATATCAGACACAAACTTCAACAAATTATAAAAACTATGACGTTGAACTGTCCACGAGATAACTAAACATTTAGAGAGTTTCTTTCATTCAAATAACCGTCCTCTCCTTTTTTCTTTGAAGATCAATTTGAAGAACATATGGTGATTCTCTACATGATGATTGAAGAGCTAAGATTTTCATAGCTACATTTTTATAAAAACAACAAGGTGGTAGAATTAGAAGGGATCTATTATAAGTGCTACTGTATTTGAATGCTTTTAAGAAAAAAGTTAAAAATATCATTTCAGAAGGAATCAATCCAATTCAATATTTCAATAATTTATTCAAAGAGTTGATGTCAGTATTGCAAAGATTTATTCAATTTTATTGATTTATACTGAAGTGTCGTTTGTTTCTCAAAAACAGACAA
The DNA here is from genome assembly GCA_963931925.1 of Onchidella celtica. Lineage (NCBI taxonomy): Eukaryota > Metazoa > Mollusca > Gastropoda > Systellommatophora > Onchidiidae > Onchidella > Onchidella celtica. The sequence goes on along the minus strand of OZ007575.1, from coordinate 50,790,955 downwards.
ATACGGTACTCAGATCCCTCCAAATTCTAACCTCCCACTGTGTCTAAGGCAGCCTGTCTCAGGTTGTGGGACACACCGGGGGGTGTGGCAATATTTGGGTGGGGGTGGGGGGGGGGGGGGCTTCAGATGAGGCCGTAGCGTTTTTTCATAGAAATCTCAATTTCATAGTGTATTTTAATTTAACTGTATATTATACATACACTGTTTTTTGTTTATATCGAATCAGACAAATTTGCAGCCAGCGTCAAGGGCAAGGTTCCCACTGAAGTAAAAGGCTATAGTGAATAAAACTTGAAATAAAGTTCTGATTTAAACTTCCTCTGAATTTATACATGATACTGAATACATTATTTTTTCAAAATCATTTTGTATTATATGCTGTACACTAGGCCTTGTCCGATCATAGTGGGGCAGTTTTTTAATTTTTTTTTTATTTACGGAAGTGGGGCGTGGGACAAGACAGGTTGAGAAACACTGGTCTAAGGTAAAACTGTAAAACTGATGTTATGTGCATTCTTGTGGTTATTGTAATGACAGTATAAACAGTACCAAAATAAATAACAGAATCTTAATGCTGACGTCAGCAGTAATACGCCGCCAACACTCAATCCTTTGACCAAACCTCACAGCGCCCGGGCACAAGTGTACCTCATATTAATTAATTATTAATTTAAGTTGTATGGATGACTGTTTAGCCATATGCTTCCACTGCGCACACAGTAAACGTGCAAATGTGCGCACGTAGCCTGCGGCCTCAAGCTCCTTCCCTACCATTCGCAGTCTCCAGTTAATGTTGAGACAAGTTTGTCCAGCGGCTCCAGTAAAATACATTTCCATGTGGGGACAAAGTGGGAAATAGAGAAGGGGAGGGGGGTCAAAATCCTAATATTTATAGTGCCGATCAATGGCATCCCGGATATCAAACTACTGGTACGGTACTTAAAAAGTAAGCCTTGTGATTTAATAAATAAAAAAACTAGAAATCGTAAAGCCAAGCAGTCGTGACCTCATTATTGATGATAACACGACACGTACATGCTAGTCCTAAGGCTTAACTACACAATACGCAGTGCCGATACCGGTCGTGTGTTGGCATATTGTACCACCGTCACGAGCGGCGTTCTTTGACCTCAGCATTTTTCGCTACGTATCCAGTTCTTACGACTCGTTGATTCTGTTTTTCAACGTTTTTGTTTTTTTTGTTAAGACTTGCTTGGCAACATGGCTACACGTTGGGGGATATGCGGCACCGGCAAAATTGCGCACGAGTTTTGCCTTAACCTGCACTCGTTAGCCGATCATAAGGTGAGCATACCTGTTGTTGTATGCATGAACTTTGTAGACTACCTTCAGTTTAAAAACATGGGCCTGGACCAGTCCATACTATCCAAATTTGGCCAGTCAACCGGTCTCAGAAAAAATCTGGATTGGGGGAAGGGGTGGGTTTGGTGGCTTACAGTCAGCCACGCGTAATGTTCTAGGGAATTAAAAATACTATCATTAATATTTGAGTAAACATTGCGGCAATCCATTGGATAGATAAATATAGACAGGCCTAGAGTGATAGATGCAGATCGATCGATAGATGATAGATCATGCCAGGCCATGCCAGGATGAAAGGATTGTAAGGGAAATAAATTTAACATTGTTATATAAAGCTTTATATTCTTAGGGCATTTGATGAATAGAAGAATTTAGTTGCCTCCCAAAGCAGAGGGAGGCACAATTTTTACAGCACTATCCTCTGGCTAGAATATTATTTGTTTTGACTGGGATCTTCTCTTTGCCATTTCAGTGAAAAAAAAACGAACAAACCAAAAACAAGTTTCTTTACCATAGTCATAGTATTATTTTTGTATGGATCAAAGCACATATTTGTGTCCAAGGTGTCTCAAAAAATGTACACACACAAATGAACTGCGTAATGTTGTTTGCATTCTGTCGAACAGCATTTTCACTATAGTGTCTGACCCAGAACAACCATTACTTTGAACAAGTGTGATAATTCAAATTATAGTATATTTTTCCTCTTTAAATAGTGAACTATAAACTTTGGATGTATCTTAATGGCATTAATTGGTATCAATAACTGTTCAAAGTGTGTTTTTATGACACCCTAACATATAATGCCAATGTTTTGTTTTAATTTTATTAGAAGCAAAATATTTTAAATCCAAGACTGTTGTAAAAATCAGATGAATGTCATACTATGACATACAGTGTTCTGTCATTTTTGTTGTTTTTTAACAGATAGTTGCTGTGGCATCCAGTCAAAAGGACAAAGCAGACCGTTTTGCTTCAGACTTCAACATTCCTAAAACATATGGAACATATGAGGAGTTGGCCAATGACCCAGATGTTGGTAAGTTGTCTTGAACCCTAAACTGCTTCCAGCCTAATTTTTCAACTCTGTGCTGCAGGAGTCAATGAAATTGCATTATCAGCTACATATACCTTACAGGGGCTGGGGATCCAGATCAGTGTTACAAGTTCCCTAAACATGTACCAAATTTCACTTGATTTCCACCCACATGCAGGACTTTCAAAACCCCTCAGTAGGGCATAGTATAATTTCCTCTGTGGCAGCAAGGAAGTGTAACTATATCAAATATGATTTGTATGGTCAGGATTGCTAATTGATAAGGCCGCCCCATTGTATTGGATGGTCTCATTGGATTGGTCAGCCCTTTCCCTTACCTCTTTATGATAACCATCCCAACCAGTAACCCTAAAGAAAATCCAAATCATAAAGGATTAAAGTCAAGTTTGCACATGGGAATTACATGTTCCTGCATGTAGATAGATACTACTGGTTACGACATTAGGCCAATGCCAGTTTGATGTAAACAAGCTGTCCCTTTGGCAATAAAAATATAGCAATTGTAAAGTGGAGACTGTCGCGATGTGGGTTAGATGGGGAGAATTCGACTGACACTCTTTCGAGGTCCGCTCCCACAATCGACGAACACACAAAAAAAATACTTGCACTCTAAAAACTAAATAAATCAATTGCTTTGATTTTTAGCAGAACTGTAGGGCAGTTTAATTACAGGAATTAATGTAACAAATATAATTATAAATATAAATATCAATTCAAAGGCAACTGAATCTAACTAATGAAACTACAGCTTTCTATAAAGACTAACTTATTCACTCTAACTACTTGCAGGTCATATGATTTATATGCCAAATAGAATCCGCGCACGTGGCGACGGATATAACAGTTTAAATTCTATTTATTCAATGAGACATGTTATGATATGGACATTTCCTCTAGACACGCCATGGAGAATGCTTGTACAACCATGCGTTGTCTGGCGGTAGCTCTGAAACTGTCTTCAAAAGTAAGTAGAACGGTTCACTTTCATCATTACAAATTAGTATGAACTCTCACCATTAGGCCCTCACTGGGAGTGAGAGCGCTGGATGTAAACGCTGTGGGTTCATATCAAACCAAGTAGCTTAGGCTCTGGAGCTTTAAATCATGGCGCTCCTCACAATATGGACTGCTCAACTGCGTCTCTATGTCTCTCATCTGGCTGAGGACTATCGCCGTCCACCTCGTAAATGGATTGTCTACATGTGGCCTCTATCTAAGCTCTGCACGGGTTTAAATACTAAAGCTATGTCTCGACCTTCCGTCCAGATTCATACATTTGATTGGTGCAATCGCTTCAGCTCAGCCTGCAATATTAATTTATGCTTGTCATGGCCTTGCGCCAAAATCAAGGTCAATTTTACGGTCTAGACAAAATTTAAAATGCGAAACATTAACTACTAAAATCTTCAAACCCCGTGCTTTCTACTCTTATGCACGAATTTCCGAACGCCAACTAAGCGTCTAAATAAACTACCTTTACTCGCCCCTTATCTATGTTAATCAAAATCACGGGGTCGAGAACTGCTCTGTCATTCCTAGCTATACATTTATTCTGTCTCGCCCCTCCTTCTCTCCATCCATCAGAAAAAAGGTGTTTCAAAACCAACTGTTCACGAGAACAGCTCAAGGACAAATTACGCTGGTTATAATCAACAAGATTGTAAAAATTAACTCACTGACGTCGTGACCTAGCACGGCATTTATGATCCTAATGTGATCGTGACAGAGACAAGGAATTGAAACATTCCACAGATTACTGTATTTTATATGTACACACACACACACGTACGCACGCATGTACACACACACATTTTATCCTCCCCCCCCTAAATAAAACAAAGAACCAAAACAACCCATCATCCCTCCATTCTTTTTCTTTTTTTTCTTTTTTTTTGTATCCATGCCACTGGGTAGGATGACAATAGCAGTGTATTTGCAATGCAGATACCTGTACTCTGTTAATTGCCTCTAGTTTGTCTCACTTTCACAGTAAAATGTTGAAAAAGTTAAAGTGAGTACTCAGTGGCATCACCAGTTGTACTTTTAGGCAGGACACAGTGCAGTAATTCCACTTTGGTCAGTCTGCATTATGTTACAAAAAAATGTTCAAGATGCAGACTGGTTTTCAATTTGTCTCGGCAATGCTTCAGTTTTTCAGTAAAATCTTTGCACTGTAAAATTTGAGAATTTGTATATATATGTCTATATGTTATGTAAAGCTTCATAAAAACATTTTCTTCAAATAAAATTCAACTGTATTGCCTACAGGTGATTTTCTTTGGCTTGTGGAGTCTGTTTGGCCCTTATCAGTCTTTGCAGAGATGTTGCATCCAGAAAGTTGACAAAAATTTGTGGGATTTATGGTTTAGCGCTTGACATGGTAACAAATTTAGAAAAAACAACAACTAGAGTTTAGACTAAAGTTTCACTGAACTGTTTGTGGGAACTGCAACTGCATGGAAATTTAGGGTCTTGGTTGATGTATTTTCAAGTTCATTGCTGTTGTGTTTTGGTCTGTCTCTGATAAATAAATAAATTTTTATTTCAGAGGTTGTTTATGTTTCAACACTGCACACAAAGCATGTGGAGCTCAGCCTGGTGTACATCAATGCTGGCAAACATGTGCTCTGTGAGAAACCAATGGCCATGTCATTAGAAGGATGTCAGAAAGTGCTCTCGGCAGCAAAACAGAAAGGGGTGCTTTTTGTGGAGGTGGGTGTAGATGAATTGCTACGGCTATGTTTAGTCTTAGGTACAGTGTATTCCTTTAGTTCCAGTATATTTAAACAGCAGAAATGTGAGTCATGTAAATGTTGCTAGAGGAAGCAGGCTGTTACATTTAACTCACACATGACAAGAAGTGTTCTCACCATGGGTCATATGCTCATGGAAAGAAGGGATTTGCAGGCGAGCAGTCAGTGACACAAAGCAAGCTAAAAAAAATGGACAAACAAAAACCATTAAAAAAATCCAAACATGATATTTGAAACTTGCCTGTAACTTTAGTTACTGTAGGTGGCCCAATAAAAAAGCCTTTGGCATTCAAAGGTGGGGAATTTATGAATTATATATAATATATATTATATAGAGTTGAAACCAGGAACAATCTTGTTGACAGTTGAATTAATGCTCAATTCATTTTCCATTCAGAATTTTTATGCTTTCTAAATTTAATGTGCAATTCCCGTCTTCAGATTCCCATCAGTGGTAGAAATACATATCCTATTTCTGATCGGCACCATGAAATAGTGCCAACTTCTTTTATCTGTACTGTAAAAAATGCATTATTCATTGCTAGAGCTGACATTTACATCCAAGAACAAGGTGTCATTTGGCCAGATGGGTTGCATATGTTTGTCTTTCAGGACATTGTAATAATATTAATTCTTTCAGTGAACCAGAAATTAAAACAGGCATTAAATAAAATGTGTGCTGTTTATGTGCATAAATTCATGTGTAGAGTCTTTATAGAAACTGACACATGAAAAACTCAAAGTAGGAAAAAGGTCACCCCGCTCTTTTACTGTATGGCCATGAATGACCCCAGAACATACATATAGTTATTTATTTGGTACTGTTTAGCTAAAATATGCCAACTGTTTTATTAAATACTGACCAGAGAAGGATCTGTCTGCTTTTTTATTGTACGACCAGTCAGCAAATATATGGCATTTCCAGGTGGCATTTTTCATGTTACACATTTATTTATTGTGGGACTGTTGATAGAATAAATAAATAATAATAGCCTCCTTTTTTACTATTTTCAGGCTGTCTGGAGCCGTTTTTTCCCAGCTTATAAGTTTATTTTGGAACATATAGAGTCTGGAGGAATAGGCGATGTGCAGATCGTCCAAGCAAGTTTTACACTATGCATTTCCTCTGTCCCAAGAATAAGTGACCCTGACCTGGGTGGTGGGGGTTTACTGGATTTAGGCATCTATACCGTTCAAGCCGCCAACTTGATTTTCAAAGGCAGGCCTGAAAAGATTATATTATCAGATGGCACAAAATCCGAGACGGGTGAGTTATTTATAAATGATCCAATCAATGATAGGAATTAAAGACCCTAGTGCTAAAATTACTTAAGTCACAAAATGTCTGTTTTGAGAAAACTGATCTTGAACATTTACATTTTTTTGTGAAATCATCTATGACTTGTGAGGTTTCTGAGCACTGTTTCACAATCTGTGATGTCTGGTGTGCCAACATACCAGTGTTTAGCTTTCCAAATCAATTTGATGCTTTGCACTGTGATTCATTTGTTTAGGCTTAGGCTCTTCTTTCAACTCAAGCATCTTTGTGATTTCAGCATTTTTAGTACGTACAGATTTGAGCACTCTTATGCTAAATACGATTGATATGAAATCTGTGCTGCAATGAAAAGATACTTTCCAGTAGATAGGAGGGGAAGGAAGTTGCCAAGATCATTGAGCTCCTCGGCCTATTGTGATCCAGGTGTGCTGTTTCCCCAGTGAAATAATATTCTGATATTATCTATTGATTTTAAACAATTTTCCATTGTTTTTTCTTACTCAGGTGTGGATATGACGGGCATAATAACTCTCAGATACCCTGGAAACAAATTTGCCTCATTGTGTTATTCAGCTGTTGCTGATGCAGGTGCCAACTCTCTAACCATTAGAGGAACCAAAGGCTGTATTGTGGTTAGTTTCTCCATTGCCATTCTATGAGTAATTTTTTGGACAGTTCATTTATTTTAGTATTCGAAACAATACAATACCACCGAGAATTGGAGAAGACCAAAACCTGAAATCTTTTAAACCCAAACTTAAAACCTGACATTTTGAAAATTATGCTTTAAATCTGTTTTATGTAATTGCATGTTTTAGTGAGCTGTCTTTTTGCCATGCTTATTTTCAAATTGTAAAGCATTTAGAGGCTATTTTAATTGAGAAGGGTACACTGTATAAATGTTCATTATTTTTATTGTTATCACAATTTAGAGGAAAAACAAACTGATGTCGTAGTCTTGATATGCATCCCAGCTCCAATACATTAACCCAGCTGTGATACACCCAGAGAGACTAGTTTAAATGGAATACAATGGAGTCCACCTAATTCAAACTTTGATAATTTGAATTCCCTTTAAATCAAAGTAATCTCAAAGTGAGGCTTTTTGTCCTTTTTCATCTCTATTTAAAAATTTTTGATAATTCGAACTCGAACCCTCCCAATTTCTGATAATTCAAAGTCGTGCCGCATGCTGTCTACCAATGTAACTTCAAATTTCATACCTTCTGCCACAGACAAAGCCCTGTTCAACTGCTCTTTAAAAGTAACGGTCAAGAGGAAGAAAGGGGGTGGGGGTTTATAGTATAATGCCACAAGTATGACCTCGCTGGGCCCAGCTGACAATGAGGTCAGCCAATTATGTAACACTACAACGGATGGGATAGTGTGCGACAGTCTTGCGCAATGAAAGTAATGCATTAGGTTATGTCTTTATTGAGTAATGATGTCATCACATCACATGCTTAATGAGTAGGCCTACTACCAGTACGCTGCTTACACACAGTCAAGACAGAGATACTCAACAGGGATTGTTTGCCATAGCTAGGCCTAAGCTACTTAGTGTTGAGTAATTTGGTGCTGCTTTAAGGTTTTATCGCAATGGTACAAATGGTGGCTTCTTAAAAAAAAAATCAATCAAGAGATATCGATCTAGCCCTCCTGTGGTGTGTGTGTGCATGCGCGTGTTTTGGTAATGGTCTCCAACAAAAGATGTCGGTATTGTAAATGGGTAAATAGCACAATTTTGGTTATTTTGACTGCTCAGAAGTAATTCGAACTCAGGTAAATCAAAGTGTAATCAACTTCCAAATGATTTTGAATTAGGCGTATTCCACTGTATAATCAATAATCTTTCAGATTCCAGATCACTTTTGGTGTCCTAATCGTGTTGTTCTGAAAGACAATGAGGTGAAATACTTCCAGTTGCCCGAAGTCAGCCATTCGGTAAGCTGTTAATGGCCATTATGTAAAACTGGCCTCCATAGTATTTCCAAGTTTGCTTAACCTTTATGGGCAGCACTGCGCTGCAGCAGTTCATTCCCTGTATTTGTGGTGCGAGAGGCTACAGCATTCCGTGCGTACATGATATGGGATTTTGCAGTAGTATTAAATAATTTTAACTTTTGACACAGTGAAGCGTTGTATACATGCATGTAAATTTTCAAGAACTACATAGAACACTAGAACAAGAGGGTCATTTATCTAGTTATCAGAAATAAGTTTATGTTTTTGTGGTGTATTAGAATTTTCCTTACTTGAGATATTTTAAATGTGGCATTTTGTATGAACCTAAATCCTGCTTTAGAAATTAGAAACACGTAACTGCTGACAATATTCATTCACCTGTTTTCCAATCATTCAAACACCCCAGGCAAATGAATTATTGTCATGTTATTTGACAGCCAGGTTATTGAATATGTCATACATATGGTGATGTGCAGTTTCTTTTTTATGGGGAATGAAAACTATCCATTTGTCATGGAATGAAAGATTTATACTATAATAGCCTCAGATCGCTCTTTTACTAGAGAACAGTCTTGTCTTCAGTATTTTCATAGAGTGTGAAAGAAATTAGGTTAAATATTGTTATTTATTGTAACTGGAGATAAATAGATTAACCCTTTCGTGTTTAACCCGGCCAAACCCGGCTTTTAAATATGGCCCACGATTTGTTCAACCCGGCCGAATCCGGCTTTGTCTATGACGCCACCATGTGTTCAACCCGGCCGTAGCTGGCCGGCCAGTGTCCCCCAGTTTTGTATACAATTTTGAGAGGGAGAACTGTGCAGAATAGCTATAAGTAGTAAATGATATCACCAGGTAATCTTCTGATGCCCACTGTCTCAGTTTGAACCGTAAAGCATGGGTTAGGTAATGTATTGTATTACACATGGTCATCCAACAGGCCCGTTCCTCCCTCTAAGCCTACATCATGTATTAATCGGCACACGCTTGTACTACATAGTACGTGCATGTACTAGCGTAGTGCCTTTGTGTGGGTAGTGTTGTATGCTTGGATAACAAACGGGATGGGATGTGATAGTGTGTAATACGTGTATTGTCCGTCTGTCTCAGTGGTACTTTACTAGTCAAGTCACACATCCCCCTTCAGCATTTCACGTTCACAACACCAACAACAAGATTTCGGCATTCCAGTGTAATATACGTTCTTCTTTTAGTTCATTCATTTCTCAATAAGTATGTCAAAATTCATTATCATAGATGCGACATGGGGGCTACAATTTCCAATTTAGTGAAGGCACGCAGCAGTGGCGGCCATAGGGCTGAAAAATGTAAACAAATCAGGTCGGCCACGTAGCCAGAAAGTGGGCCATTAGAGTGCTTCACGAGTAGCCAGAATAGAAACACGAAAGGGTTAAAAGGCAACATGGTGTAATGCTTGCAAATTCTTTTCTTTATGATATGTCTTTTCAGTGAAATATTTACAACTGTGCGTGGCAGTAAATGCTTTGTCTGTTTCTTGCAGGAACAGTTCTATTTTCCTAATTCGCAGGGATTGTCCTATGAAGCTCAGGCTGTGCGTGAACTGCTACAAAAAGGTACATTTTTTGCAGGATGCATTATATCTCTCTGTATGAAAATGGATATGCGAGTAGTTCCCAGTGAACTCCTCCATCATTGTAGGTCATTGAGACATGAAATTTCCAGGACAGATACGAGGATGGTTCACAAAATTTTGCAAGTTGTGTAATAATTCAAAGAATTTTAATCGTATGAAGCTGAACTTTTTAGAGTCCCTCAAAATATTCGCCTCTTCTTTGTATGCAACGATCCAGTCTTTTCAGCCACTTCTGCAGGGCACAACGGTAGTCAGAGTCTGGTATAGGGTGCAGCTCTGAATTGGCAGCTTTTGCGAGGTCTTGTATACGTTCAAATTTCCATCCTGTGACCTTATCTTTCAGTGTGGGAGTTCATCTCAAGCTAGGTTTTGGTAGAGAAAAATGTTTAACTTATGCTTGCTTTGACTCTTTTGTGTTTTAATTACCTTTGTTAATGTATGATTGCTCTTTGCTGTCAAACTTTTTACATTGCCAAGCCATTACCCCATAACATACTACTGTTCACCACAAGCTGTGCACACATGTGCGCCATAGGAGAGTGAATTAGAATTGGTGCGAGATTGTAAGATAACTGTTCATAAATTGGTAGGTATACCAAATATGGAGGTGCATTGGAAGAGGCAGTTGTTCTGATGGGTTTTCTTGCTTTGTATAAACAGTAAATATTTCAGCTTATTTCGTGGAGGGATTGTAGGTAGCTTCTAGAAGGTGAATCTCATCATGTTTAATCTTTCTTTTAACCAAAAACTATTCAACGTGCTGTGATGAAGAATATTGCAAATGTCTTTTTAGTAAGATACCCTACAGATCATACTGCCTACACCGTTTTTTGAAAGGAAACGGCCCAGATTTTAGGGTCCATTTTGCATTAAATTTATCCATTATCACTGAAGATGTCACATACAAATATCAACTAAATTAGTCTGAATGAGTTGTTCACTAAATTGTGAGACAGGAACACATCATCTTGTATTACACAAGGGCAGGATAGCAGACCAAAATGTTTTTGATACAGAGTCCAGACTGTTTAGGAAGAAAAGAAAAAAGCGCACACTTCCTTTGTCATACAAAGGGGACTACTTCACAATTAATTTTGGTACAACATGGAGGACTAACAGAAGGTGATATTTTCAGCCTAGGTGTTCATTTAATATCAGAGCCAATGTCATTCGGAGCCGGCCAAACATTGTTTGGGTCACTTTACATCTTTTGTATATGCAGGTCTTAAAGAGAGCCCAAAGATTCCGCATGAAGATAGTGAAACAATCATGTACATCATGGACGAAGTCTTGAAACAGTTTGGGATCAAGTACAAATTCCCTTAAATATCTGAATGTACTTATTATTAAGATGATGCACAGTTTACCAAAGTTGTTTAATTTGTGGTGATGGAATTGTTTGAATTTGGTAGAAAGTTGACATAGAAATCTGAAATTTTCTTCACTTTTCTTTATGTGAAGATGATTAATAATAAATTTAATCTCAAGCAGCAGTGGTGATTTAAACAAGTAATTACAACTGTACTAAACTGAAGATGGCATTGTTAAATTCAGTTTTATTACAGTGCATCTTAAAAGGTGTTTATTTGCAAAATACAGTTCTAGAGATTGTGCAATGATTAATGTATGAAAATCAGTCAGATTGTTATGATATTTGTATTTGCATTTTTATTTTGCCCTGATTCAACATATGTGCCTTCCTGGAGGTAGTTGATTAACTTGTCTCTCTATGTATTACCAGTATAAGTATTTACCAGGAAAAACAGACCATTTATTTTAATTGTGCCAGTATAAAAGTTTGTGAAGCGCTCTCGTTAGTCCAGCTATGCTTCGGTTGCCTGTACAGTTTCCAGCTTTTAAGGCTTGAAGTGATCAGAGAGATTTAAACTTCATGTCTTAAAGCGAGCAGCCGTCAGTTTGTGAAATGAACACTATTTCTTACAAACACCTTATAGGACGAAAACAAAACAAAACAGAGTCAAGTTAGAATTAGAAAACACATTTTGATAGTGCCTCATCATTGTACTTACGTACACTTGGTGCAGAAATTTATTATTTTGTTCATATAGGTAAAGATTTTAATTCAACCTGTCTCTGAGATCCATTCAAGAGATGTCAGCAAATTCTATTGTTCTTTCAAAGACAACAACTACAGTGGTCACCGCCTAAACAGCACGGTACCCAGGAGACAGTGTTTAAGCGTGCTGGCAGGCGAACGTGCTGTTAGGCGTGTAGGAGAGGGAACCAAGCAGGCATGTGCAAAGGCCGATCAGATGCAAAAACCAATCAAGTGCGACAAATGTTTTCTCTGTTCTTTTCTATTCGCCCACTCAAGCCTTTACAACTGATTAGGACGGTCACAAACCTTCTGTTGTTCCCGCTCCCCACCCATACAGTCAGTTTGATCTACATACCCAACCGATCAAAGCAGCGCTGCCGCCATGTGTCCATTGTAAAGAGCGCGTGTCTGGCAAGAGATTATGGTGGTCCCATACCCTCTGTTAGCTCCAACCCCACCCTCACATGCCAGCTTGATCTACCTATGCGTAACTAATTAAAGTAGCGGCACCTTCACAGGTTCATTGCAAATAGTGCCTGCCTGTCTGGTGTTCAAGTACATGTAAGACACTTCATTTGTAAAAATTTTTCATCTCTCTGATATGAAAAAAGCGTGCTCTTAGGCGAATGGTACTTAAATAAGCTTGCTGTTAGAGGGGACCTTTTATATAGAAAAAATTATGTTTTTTTAAAGAGCGTGCTGTTAGAAGGATCATGCTGGTAGCCAGCATGCTGTTAGGCAGTGACCACTGTATTGTGAAGCAGAGTGTGCAGTAAAGATTTTCTTTGTTCAGCATGCGCTCTTAGTGATTTATATGCTCCTATGAGTCAATTTGCCTGTAAGCCTACGCGGAACGAATGCAATTTATAAGTAAACAGATTTATATATTTTTTATTAATTTATGTAATCAGTGAATACTTATAATCACACTGTCATCTGAAAACTCAGCAAAGCAGATATAATATATATATAATTTTTGTTTAATTACCATTATATTTCAAAATGAATTTTGTATCAGTTAAATGATAATCTTTCAAATTATTTCATATTGCAGTTATGTAGAACGTCATTGTCTTTCACAAAGTCTGAAGGATTATGCAAGTTTTTTATACATGTAATTTTTGTTTCAAATTTAAGTTTTGATGCATATTACTTTTGTACCATGCATTGTTGTGATCGCTAAATCTAATATAATTGTGATATTTGAGCTTATCACTAGAGCGATGCATGAATGCAGCTAAAGTTTCAAAAACGGCTTAGCTATTACTGCTATTACTTTAATCTATCAGTTCAAAGAAAACCACTGTACATCATTTTAAATTTTCTCAGTGAAATCCCAATGAATCAAAGCATGTATTTTTCGCTTTCTGTTCCCTTTCTCAACAAAACTTTCGTACAAAGATGCTTTATCAGTTTTAAATGCTTTAAACCATATGCTATGTCCAAGTTAGTGTCACCTCACCTGTCACCTGTCGGCTTCATCGTCATCGATGTTAGCTGCTACAGTGGATGTCACGACAAAATCTCCTCCACCCAATCCTGTCCTTAGCTTTCCTAGTTAGTTCACTTATTTCCAGCTGGCTGACTTTCTTGATGTTATCGTGATATGTAATGGGTGGTCTTCCTTGTTTTCTCTTTGTTTCTGTCTTTCCTTGAAGGATTAATATCATAAGGGCCGTGCTTTTGTTTCGGGCCGCGTGGCCGATGTATGCAAGTCTTCTTTTATTTATTTCAGGTGTTATTCTTCTGGTGGTGCCAAGCTGTTCTAAGATGCTTGTATTTGTTCTCCTTTCTGTCCAACTTATTCTGAGTAGCCTTCTGTAAAGCCACATTTCAGCTGCCTCCAATCTTGTTATGTCTGCCTTTTTGAGTGTCCAGGCTTCACAACCATATAGTAGGACTGGCCAGATCAAGCACTTAAGTATGTTCACTTTGAGGTCCGTTGGTGTGCCTCTATCCTTCCAAATGTTGTTTAGTTGAACCATTTTTGGTTTTGCCATTCCTATCCTTGTTTTTATGTCCTTTGAGCAGCTTCCATCTTGCGATTTATGTGATCCTAGGTATTTGAAATCAGTCACTTTTTCTAGTGCTGTTTTGTTTACTAGTATCTCCTGGTGTTCATGGTGCCCTGTTCCAGTATGCATGACTTTCGTTTTCTTAGCATTTAGGTGTAGGCCTGCTGTCTTGCCCGCTTCATCCACTCTGTGCAAGTTAGTGTACTGAAATTTTATTCAAATTAGTCTTTTTATCTGAAAAGGATATCACTTTTATCCTTAAGACTAACCATATGTTTACAATGACAAATTGATGTATGATTTTAAATTTGATTTTTTATTCATTTCAAAAATAAATGTTGAACGTTTTTTCAAGTGTTTTCAACATTTTTTTTGTGTGTTTCTAGAAAGGTTTTGTTGTGAGTTTTTGTGGTACAGCATTCAGGCCCAACAATAATTGATAATGGATGTAATAATGAATTTCCAAGTGCTGATATACAAGACAACCCTCTAAGGATGTCATCAAACACTATGCATGTACATGTAATTAAGATATCATTGCATCTAGTACATGCATGTGCTTTCCATGCAGAAATCCCTTCAAATTATATTATATTGGTGATGGAATAATAATAATAGCCTACCCTCTGAAAGTCCATACTTATCTACTTATGGAGATTGCATTGAATGTGGATCCACAGCTGATGTGACAATAAAAACTCTCCCTACTCACACTACTGCCACTGCCAGTCTTCCTGTCTTTCTCCACAGCTGCTATTATTTTAATAGTAAAAAATCAGCAAAAAGAAAATGTTGTATGTATCAAAGCTTTGCAATTGCGTAAGCAATAATACCCAAATTCATTTGGCTCGTGTTGATACTGAAATTCTCTCAAGAATCAGCAAAGCCAGCTCTGCATTTGGCAGGCTTCGAAAGAGAGTATGGGATGTCGCCGGCATTCGCACAGACACTAAGCTGAAAGTGTGCAATGCTGTGGTCCTTCCCACCCTACTCTATGGGGCTGAAACCTGGACAGTGTACCAATCGCATGCCAGAAAGCTAAATCACTTTCATCTGGCCTGCCTTAGAAAGATCCTAAGGATCAAATGGCAGGATAAAATTCCAGACACTGAGGTCCTCAATCGTGCCAAGGAATTGAGCATCTTCTGCCACCTGAAAAAAATTCAGCTACGTTGGGCAGGACATGTTGTCAGAATGCCCGACTCCAGACTCCCTAAGCAAATCTTCTTCTCTGAGCTCTCCAATGGAACGAGGAATGTTGGGGCCCCAAAGAGACGTTACAAAGACACTCTCAAGCAATCACTGAAGGCCTTTGCCATTGATGTGAGTGAGTGGGAAAAGCTCTCGCTTGATCGTGCAAATTGGAGGGCGGCCCTTACCAGAGGCAGCAAAGCATGGGAAGCTGACAGAGTCCAGCAGGCTATCAAAAAAAGAGAACGGCGCAAGAAAAGGCCCAGTGGTACTGAACCAACGGAGCACTCTTGTCATTTATGCGGAAGGGTCTGCAGGGCAAAAATAGGACTTATCAGTCACATGAGAAGCCATAAGTCATGAAAGAACAGTCTTTCCATTCTGTCCTCTGTGTCCTTTAGTTCTGTTTATTGTCCATGTGTTGAAATTCTCAACAATTTCTGTTCTTTATTCCTCTGGTGTTGTTAAGGTCATCATCATACCTGATGGACGAACTATTATTATTATAATACCCAAATGATACAATGAAACACAAACTAAAAAGGAAGACAGAAAATAACCAATTTGGTGAAGGCTGTTGCTGAAATATTTAGTTTGCGTTTCATTGCATTGTTTGGGTACTATTTCTCACATGAAGTTTTGCCACATACCATTCAACTTTTTCCTTTTGCCAATTTTTATCTTTGGTTTAAGCCTTGCTGCGACCTCCCAGTTTTTCTGTGGTTTCTATATTATTATTATTTTCCTACCTCTCTTCTTCAATATACCACTTTAGCTACTATTGCTGCAACTCGTTGTCTCCGCTGTTTCTGTTATTACACCCAAAATCTCAGCTATTTGTCTTTTAATCACTATGGTACTTCTAGAGGAAAGTTGCCCCCTCCCCTCCCCCCCGCCACCAAATGTTGTGCAGCCCTACCGGTGTGGACAGACAGACACAAGAAAACGATACAAACAAAACATAAAAATGTAGAATAAAACTAATCATTACCAAATGAGGCCCAGCATTAAAGAGCGAGAGGCCCCTGTCTGTAGTTTGTTGTATTTTGTTGAGTGACCGCAACATACATTGTTCATTTTAGTCTTGTGGTAAATTGCCTACTTCTGATACTTCTACCACGTCTGCGTACCACTGCTACAATCTAAACAATTTGTTTATTTCTTTTCCCTCTTGTGCTCATGGATGAAAGATAGTAAACTTCATTTTTTTGTTTGTTTGTTTAATCTGCGAAAGCAAACCACACTGATAAATAATTCAAGTCGTACTCTGCATTTTATTCTATGTTGTCTCCAGTTCATATAATTTTCGTGCTCTCTGGCATAATATTACTAAAACAACAAAAAAAAACAAACAACTTTATTCCTAATCTCTAGCTTTGACCCATGTAGCTACCTGATCTCCTCGCCTGTAAGGTAATGCTTTTGTTTATTTGTTCTTTCATTTCATTAAATTAATTTAAATTGAAAAAATGACTAGCCTATCTTGGAAGCATGTTAAATTGCACCCCTGGCAGGAATAAGTTGCCTACTTTTCAAGAAAGTCAATTGATCTGCATAAGATGGATTGTTACATCCGTAGGGCTCCGCAAATGTGTAATTTATGTACATCTTTTTAAAAAATGTTTTGCCATTGCCTCTTTCCCTTCGTCAAGCAAACCACCGATAATATAATTGGGAACGAAGTTTATTGGTTACGAGGTGAAAGCTCTCAGAGTCATAAAAAGTACCTTCGCACAGCCTTTAGAACGGCTTCTTTAGTTTCGAATTTGTAATATTGTGATTGATTTATAAATATATACGGTGACTTAATAGTCTGTTTGCTGTGATGTGAATGCTAGGTGTGATTTTTAATATTTTTTTACTTGTCGTTTAGGCAATTTTTATCCCACAAATAGGATTGTCGAGGTGGGTGTTTCTTTGCCTCGTTCCTGATGAACATTTTAATGGCGGCCATTTGTAGATAATTTCGCCGACAGTCATCGGATTTCCTGCTTATCTCAGGAAGTGTACTCTTTTGGTGGATGCGTTTTACTCTCTGTTAAAGGTTTGTAATTGTTTTCCAACCACCGAGTTAATTGTACCTAAAATCTACCAACTTCCACATGTCATGTGGAGATTCCATGATTTATCCTTCAATGCTCGTCTTGGTGGGTGGTGTCGGCTGTCAATGATACCTCGTTCACATGGGCGAGTTGTTCAATTTCATTGTGACAAGGAGCCACAAAATGCGAATTGAGTACATTGCGAATTAAGGACAGGAAATAAGGAAGTTCAGAACGACGTCCTCTGGGCAAGGCAGTTTGTCATCAGTCACAAATCTAGACCATATTACACATTTACACACACCAACTATAAAAGAAGAAGAAGAAGTTGTACTTGTAGGCCTCCATTTAGGCCTCCTAGGGACACACAGAGTGACAGACAGTAGGGTCTTGGCTTTGCATGCAAATGATTGTAATGAGCTGAATAGAATTTTGGACCTGGACAAAATTTAATGCTTTTTCCCTTTTCTCCTAGAAATACCCCACTGTTCAGGGGGAATCAGACTTAGGTCATATGCCAGAAATACCTGTGGTTAAAATTGTTAATGTTCTGGTGACAACCAAATGCCAAACGAGTGGCAAAGCTGGTAACTTTAGAGGTGGCTTGTACAACAAGTTTCCTTGACAAGAACTTAGTCCCTACAATAATTTTGTGATTTTCCAGGTAATAATTTTTACCTTGTCATTTGCTGCACCCATCCCATGAATGCACTTCTCCAAGTTCAGGCAATGCAAGTATTGTGCAATGAAGAGCCCTGCACATGTTTTGGGCACCACTTCGTCTGAAAGTGTTGTCTTTTTTCCCAGACATTAGTGTCATTAATCAGGCCTATGTATGCTTATTGTATGGTTATTGTATTGTACATCAGTGACATGCTTTGTGAGTGCTCAGATTAATTGTAATAATTCCATTTCCGGTATGATACAATTTTTGAGGGAGGAGTTCCGTGTGAGTTAGGCGACTTATATTACAAGGATACGACTTTAGGAGCGTCCATGAGCAGGAGGTCACGAGTTAGACCTTTAGGTGGATGTTTTTATACTAAATGGGTGGCTTTGCGATCAACATCAGAACATGAAATGTACAGCTGACTAAACTTGCGTAACTCATATTATTATACAGTACTCCTTCCAATTTTGTTCAGTCTGTTATAAAACGCCGCCCTTATCCGTCAACATTATCGACGGATACTGCCCAGGTTTATCCGTCAACATTATCGACGGATACTGCCCAGGTTTATACGGCAACACTATCGGCACTATTGACGAATGACAAACAACAACAACAAACAAACATGCAAACTGGATTTATTCCTAATGTTATTGGATTAAAAAAAATTACCAAATACATTGATTACTGATAAAAAGACTTCTATAAGAAAAAAAAAAAACACACCCTACTCCGCTGAGAATCGAACCACTGTACCCCCCGATTGGCAGGTAGATACAAAAAAAACAACTGAATTTCTTCCGTCATTGTTCTTGGATAAAAAAAAAAAATTGATGCCTAATAAAAAGACGTGACAAAAAAAAAAAAAAAAGCTGCCGTGCTGAGAATTGAACCACTGCCATTTGATTGACGGGCAGAGATGCTAACAGCTACGCTATTGAGAACCCTGACTATTTGCGAGAAAAGTCTTACTAAATAAGTATGACCAAACCAAGAAACCCATATATCACCTGAACCTTCGTGTCATCTATTAAATCAATAAAATTCCAAGTCTGTCCAATTTCAATATAGTTGTCAACACTCGCCCAATATATGAACATTGATCGCGTCGGGATGTAGGCTCGGGGGGAAGACGGAGAAAGGGTTCAAATCAGGGGAGATGACTCGCAAATACAGAATTTATGTTGACGGATAAAAAAAATCCTAGGGAAAATTTTATCAGACGATATCGACGGATAAACACTTCGGTTATAAAATCAGGGTGATTCTAAGAGAATAGAATGCATTTCATTCTACTATTCTTCTAGATCTATATCTGTTCACCGTTGACCAATTTACTGCTGTCATCAGATCTTTGTTGAATTTAAAACATCTCAGAAGCCTAATCAGAATACAGTTATTTACTATTTTACATTTGCAAAACAGTACTTTTGTTGTTTGATCAGGAAAACTTTCAAACTTGTATCACCATTGGTTATCATAGAAATAAGTTTAAAAAAAGATGCAGTGGGCACAGTTAAACCAGAAATGGTTAAAATGAAAATAGTGATAAACTGAAGGAAAACAAGGAATCCTGAAATGTTTTTCCTTTTGTATCTTTGTCAACAAAGTAGTGCTAAACTGAAATAACCCTATTGTTAAACCGAAAAGAAAATTGCTGGACTCAGTGGCCAGTCCACTGTGATTTGCCATAGGCCTAGCCAAGTTACTGTCTATTCCCTTCGAGCAGGACATGCATGCTTTATTTTGCCCGATACCATTGGCCTACATTGGAGCTCCAGCACTACAGGGATGGGGGAGAGGGAGGGAGGGAGGCCTGTGACCTTGCTGGTCTGAAATCAGACAGCAGTGGACAAGATGTAAGGTGCATCCTGGGTGACCTAACATATATAATAGCATCAGAAAGACCATGCCAGTGACCGCGGCATAGTTTGTGACATTGTTTCGGTAAAAGTAACAAGATCATCAGGACCTGTACTGTTTGTCCACACACTCATATCTACTCTGAGAGTTAGTCCACATCTGCCCCCATATCCATGCTGCGTATTTCCCTAGGCCTGAGTAACCACCCATCTTCATTCTTAGTCAAAAACACAGAGCAAGCGAGGACGTGTTGAGTGAGTCTCTTTTGCCTACATTTGTCCTCTTCAGTAGTGATTTGGGCTACCCTCTATTGAAAGTGGTGTTTTTCAAGCCTACTATTTCTAAACTGAAACTCTTTCTAAACCGAAAGCAAACATTTGGCCCCGCCAATTTCGGTTTTTAAACTTTTGTTTGCTGTATCAAGTGTCATTCAGAAGACCTGGGCCTAAATTTCTCTGTATGGTAAGGGTAACTTAATTTTTATTTAGTGATGTAATTGAAATTTGAAACCGTAACCCAGTGCTGCCTAAATTACTTTTACATGTCCACCCCCTTTCTGCCTGAGCAAAAGGGCACTACTCTAATTTTGAAAATTTCTTTGTTTGAAAATAAAATTAAATATGGTTAACACGTGATTACATGATGCTTTTACTTTTGTTTTTTGTTTCTGCATTACTGTTAGTATTTTATTCTGTGATCTATTGTATAATTCTATATATATTTGAATTTGTTGTTTCACCCCATACCTCCCACTGTTCAAGATAAATTCCTCAGTTAAACATTCGAACACTGATAAGGTTAGGAGTTTTGATCATCCACATTGCACGAAATTGGGCTCAAAATCATCACGAAAAGAGTCAAGGAGAGTGGTAGTGTAGAACAATCAAGAGGCAAAAATACTGATAAATAGTGATATGTTGATCATTTTCACCTTGTAATATCCATAAATCTGCTGCTAACACCATATTACACATTTACACACACCACCTTTGTTAACGATGCTATGAATTCGTTTCCCAAAGAGATAGGAGAAACGACAGGGTATATTATGAAAATTTAGAAATGTCTTTAAAGGTATTTAACTTGTAAATTAGTATTAATAAATAGAATTTTTTTGTTAATCGAACATGAAAATGTGTCAGTTGAGTAGAAGAAAAATCAAAGAATTGCTCCAGCTGTCTGACTTACAATACAATACTTCAGTGCTTTCATATCTGATAAAAGCTGTTCTCAGCCAATGGTGATAAGAAAGTTGTAACTCTCCTTGAACAAGATAATTATAAAAATAACTGATTAGAAAAACACTGAGTGATGTGTTGGCCTTCTTTGTTTTCAACTTGTTGACCTGATTGATGATGGGCCTGGTGGCTGTGTAAAGTTATGAAAGCTGTAAATTTATAATAATGTAGAAGTGACACGGTTTATTCACACACAAGTGGCTAAAATGATTTTTCAATGATAACACTGCAAGTGGTATTTTGATGGATGGATGTGAATGAAGACACTTAGTGAGGCATGTGCATTACAGGTCTTCTTACATAATTTGGTCAAACACTGACATAAGAAAATGTAATTTAATCTACTCTGGCTTTCAGTTTGTAAATGGCAAATGCAAGCAGATACAGAAAGCAAGAGAATATCATGAAATTGACATTTGATGACTTTCTTATTTCAAAATTTTTATTTTTGTTTTTATTGTCAGTTGAAGGAGTGGTAAAGACAAGATGCCAACTGTAAAGGGAGATGGGATGCGAGGACTCGCAGTCTTCATATCAGACATTAGAAATTGTAAGTACTGATAGTGGTTTTGTAACTGTTCTATCATCAGTGTTTGTCTGCCATTTAGAAATATGCAGCATGTTACTTGATATGAAGCTCCATGGCATTTACTTTAATTTCATTGTATCACACTGGGCGTTCAACTTTATGGCATTTTATTTGACATTTCTTCACACCAAGGTATCTTTCTTGACATTTTAACTCGGTGAAATGCAGGGATAGATTAACTGTGCCACATTGTGTGATGAATACTTTTTGTCAGGTGGAAGGTTTGACATTTCGTCCCCTTAGAATGACATGGCTGTAACTCGCTTCCTTCTACTTTTGAGAAACCGAAGGTTGACGTATCATGTGATCAAAACTTTTAGAGCAAAGAATTTTGTTCTTTTTAGTAATACTTGCAAGTTACATGCTGAATCTGCTTGCTACTTTGACTCATAATGGAGAAGGCCTGTAGTGTGTAACTCAGTCCAGCCAAAAACAGTGGAGTTTGAACCTTGTCATTCTCTAAGGGGAGGATTTATTTAAATGAAATAAAAGAGAAAATCCACATGTTTAACTCATCCCTTGTGGTAACTTGTCTCCATACTTGATACTATGCAGTTTGAATCAAGTTTTAGACATAAGATGTTAACTACAATAAATATACACAAAGCACAATACATTAAACATTAAAGTAAAGAAAGGATAATCAATGAACCAGGATGGGATTCAGTATTTCTAGAAGTTGGCATAGATATTAGTTTTGAAAAATCAGTATCCACTCGAGCCAAATATTCGGCATTCCACAGCGAAGCAAAAATCTGCGAGCAGAATCTTCGGGTTACCGTAACGAGTGAGTTAAGAATAGTAACTTCTCTAGATGGTTTCTTGGAAAGAGTTTTAGTGCAAATTGAAAATGAGATTTCAAATCAAAAGAGGTGTCCACAAAGTATCCACAAAGTACTTGATTATGGCTCAGTTATCATTGATTATGTATTCACCCTTGAATGGGCTTCCAACACTTGCAAATGTTTTGTCTGAATTCCTTTTGATTAAAAATTGCCGCTGTGTTGTGGTAAAGAAGTGTTAAAAATAAGGAGACTGGATTTTAGGAAGCATCACTTCTACTGAGTATTCCAATCCAAGTATCTTTCTTCCTGTTCTAGTCTGTGTTGGTCTGATTCACTGTAGCTGTGTCATGGATGAATTACATATTCGGGCTGTTTCGATTTGGGATTTTCCTACTTTTTTACTGAATGTTGTTTACCACCCAGGGCATTATTTTATGCTGTGTCCAAGATGTTTGTGCTATTGGATTGAATACAGTGACTCCATTATTGTCTAACACTGTCTCGTCCTTATTTGGACTCCCATGTTCTTGTCAGAAATTAGTTACTTCATGGTTATGAAGTTAAGCCTTTGAAATGGGTATTAAATACTTCTAAAATTTATATTTATTGTGCTCATGTTTAAATGGACACACATTTTCATTCTATAAACATTCAATGAGAAAGTTCAAGACATGTCAGAAATAATGGACCAATTACCAGTATATCTCAACAACAACATAATCGTCAAGCGTCTATAATCCGTACACCACTTGCAAAGAAAAAAATTCCCTGCTCTCTATCTCACACAAACACACATACACACACACTCTTACACACCTTTCTCTCTCTGAAAAATTTACCTTTACATAAACTTGATATCGTGATCAAAGCAGTGGGAAATTAGAAATAAATCAGGCTTGTGAGAGTTCTGAGTGGAAATGCAAATATTGTCATGTGTCGCTGAAAATTCAGCTTGAAAATTAAATAAATGTTTGGATTAATGGGACTCTCTGTCTGTAATTAAATTTGTTTTAACTCAAATGATCTCAGAATAGATTTTATCCAAAAACACTTTCTGAAGTCATGTCTGTTCTTAGGTGAATTTTCCTTACATTGAGGATTTCTGCTATAATCTTGGTAGCTGTACACAACCACTCGTATAGTTTCAGTGTGTGCAAGCCTGCGTTAAATGATGTTTTTATGTGTGGGATCTGTGTAGACAAGTGCTTTTGTTGACTGGTGTGTAGTTGTCCCTGCCTGATGCAATTACGGTAAAGCTGACGTAATTAAACTCTAGTCTCTGAATAGTTTCATCTTATCTTACCCCTGGTCAGCCCTCGAGGCAAATTCGATATCTTCATCTTTGTTTCGTGAACATGGCAAATTTAAACTCATTGTTATGAAACCTGGATGATTGGAATGTATACCTTTTTGTCATGTTTTCTTAAATGATTTCCCGAGAATACTTTGTTACATCATGCAATAATCCCAACATAGAAATAAATACCATCAATGCGTCAACACTGTCAGACCAAAGTCTTAGACTAGACGCAAATTTACGACTTGATTGGGAGCTATAATGAATCGGGGCTGCGAAACAGCTTGGCAAGCGCCACAACGCATTCTAAACATGTGTCAAAGTGTGCATTTGTTATAGCTCTTCAAAGCATTAAAAGATCTCCAGTTTTTCAGAAAATGGAGACAAAACAAACACGACCCAAGGTCACGATTTTTTAAAAATCGAGGCGAATGAATGTGGATGCGCACACATGCAAGACGTGGCATTGCAAACATGAACATGAAACTTGGACACCATTGCAACATGATAGCAAGTCGCTTGTGCGCTCTTAGCCTGGGTGGACGCAGGTGTGCAGTTGATGTATCCAAAGTAACGTTTATGAGTTTTCAAAACCATTGTGTTTTCAAAACCATGAGTCAAGGCTCTCACTCTTCCGCGGATACGCGGAAATCCGCGGTGGAAGAGATCAGCGGTAATTTTTCCGATCTCCATTTATTACTATCATTTAAGTATTTTGTTGTGTATTTCTGTGTGTAGATGTAATGTATGGTCCATTATATCAAATTTGCAGAATATGGTCAATCATTTAAAATTT
Organism: Onchidella celtica; assembly: GCA_963931925.1. Taxonomy (NCBI): domain Eukaryota; kingdom Metazoa; phylum Mollusca; class Gastropoda; order Systellommatophora; family Onchidiidae; genus Onchidella; species Onchidella celtica. Next base: position 50,766,418 of record OZ007575.1, on the reverse strand, counting down.
ACGCTCCGCATAGGCGCCGCGCATAGATTTCAGATGTTTTTTTCTCAGTTGAGTGGGAGCCCTGATGAGTGCAGTCAGAAAGTGGGTCACCAGTACTTTGATCTTGTATGCGCGTGTGTGTAATGGTTGTTAAGAGTTGGATCCGAGACACAGAATAGTTACCGAGACGGACCATTCCTTCTATCACTATATGTCCACAACCTGTGCGCGTATATTATACGGTCAGTACTACTCACAGAGATTGTGGCACTAGCCTTTTTCGTTCAACTATGAAGGGATGTGGTGCGAATTGTTGCAATGTTGACGTGGATGACACGCGTAAATCGACGGACGGAATTTGGCGTATTGAACCGTCTCGGTCTCCTGCGTCTCGGGTTGGATATTGTATAACTGTTGACATAGTATAGTTATTGTGGGAGTGTTCATTCTACTAACCTGGTTCAGATCTTCTATTGTGTGTTCCATCTCAAATCCCATCATAAACAAAGGCAAACAGACGCCACACATTTCCATACTAAATTAAATAATATTTGTTAACATTGCGTGAAAAGCCTGCTACATGCCCATGAGCAGAAATTGGAAGTCAACGTGGACAGCACAGCTGAAAGTATTTTGGCATGAATTGTTACATTGAAATTTAGTGATGGCTCTCAACTGATATTACATTTACAAAATGAGAAGCTTGCATCCGATCAATACGCTGTTTTAAGCTTGCCGCAGGGCAGTATTTGTGAGATAGAAGTTTTGAGAGGAGGAGATGTTGAAATCGGTTTTTGAAGTCGGCAGCAATATGTCCAGCAAATTGTCTCCGTAAATTGATGGGGTTTTAACTCTGGGATTGCTTGAAGCCATGAACGTTTTAATATTATATGTATGTGCTTTAGTCCAGTTGCTCGCAGTTTTAAACTGGTTTTTTATTTTTTTTTTCTTCCAGTTTGGTAATGGATGCTCATTCGTAGTCATGTTGACTTTGTCCCAAATTGTGCCCCTTAGGAATGGTTTGAATCCTACAAGAGAATTATTTTCTGGCGGAGATCCATCTGCAGAATATGTTGACCTGTCTGATGGGAGTTTGAAATCTGCAAGCTGATATTAAGATTTTTTAACATATTTACAAAATTTGTTTTTCTAGATGTGTACAAAAGACAACTTGAAAGCTTTACCGAAAAAAACTATTTCAAAGGGCATTTTCTCATTAAAAATTATTCATGGAATTTTGATTGATCATGCTGTTAGAATCAGGCTTCAGTAATGTACCCAAAGTGGCTGTTATCGTGCCTACTCCCCGTATAACACAAACTAAAAAAAAAAACAAAGCAACAAAGTCTCGGTCTCAGAGTAGTGAGTAAGAGACCCATTAACATGACAGAGGTATTTTTCCTAATGGTGTCGCCGCAGGTTATCAGTTACTAACTGAACGTTGCGTCGTTTCCTGTGTAATCAATATTATCCTATATTAATAAGTATAGAAATGCTATATCAGGAGCGATCGTTGGTAGAGCTTTTTGAACATCAAGAAGAACAATTATGTTATTTTATTGCGCTTGCCATTTGTATGTGCCCGTATTCATGTGAAAGAAAGATATAAATTCACAGCCAGCGCTACAGTATAGGATATTTATTTTGCTTCGTTCGGTCTCCAAATCAAGCGCACTGATCCCAGTATGCATTCTCTAGCCTGCCCGGTTTCTCGGCTACAGTCTGTCACGTTTGCTTAAAAAATTGTTTGCATACATCGCGACATCTGGCTTAAAGGAATTCAAGGAAATCAAATAGTCATAACTCTTCCACCCCCCCCCCCCCCGGTCGCTTTATTTCAGTCCAATTCAAATAGTTTTAAATATTTTTGATGCACAGCTGAATCCAATTTGAATTCCGTATGTCCAAGTTGCAACATAACTCTGTTGTGTTCTAATTTCTGTGTAAAAGGTTCAGGTAACATTGTCGCAGAATTGCCTGTCTTGTTAGTTTGGTTCTCTTTCGGTAATTAGAACTGAATTCGTTCCTGACTAGTAGGATTGTGCAAGTTTGATCAAGGGGCCCCTTCTCTCTCTTCTTCTTCCTCCAACAACAAAATCGTGTCAATGTTAGGCCGTGATGTTCTTTCATTCACTCAGTGCAACAGAAACTCACCAGGCGCGGATACCATCACAGGTTACATCCGTATTACCCGCCGAATAAACAGGTCTTTGTGTGCTAGAGCAGAGGACGCAGGGGAAGAGAGATTTAACAAATTGGCAAGCACGCCCCCGAACGTTAATTTGAAAACAAGGGCCGTAACGAGAAAACGACACTGGAATGATCCGCTTGCGGGCATTGGGCTCTTCGCAAGAGAATCCCAGCCACTGTTTTAGATTCCCGAAATATCCCAGGCTTGGCACACACTGACTTTCCAGATTAACCATTGCCATTAATAGCCTCCAATCACATCTTCAGGGGTGAAACAGACTTAGGCTATGTTTGCTGACGCGGAGTGGGCACCACCTATTGTGTAACTGTGAAGCGAAATTTATGGGTGGCGAACCACCAGTCTGGCGCCTACACCAGCCTTGATCTGTTTCACCCTTAGAGACACCATAATTACAGTATCTCATAGTTTCACCCCCTACACAGATCAGACAAAAGGACAACGGGGCGCTTAGAAGTGTCTCCCTAGCTAGAGCTCAGAAAAGTGCGAGTGGCAGAAAACACTTAAAAGGGAAAACAAGCGACAGACAGGGTTCGAACCTACGAGCCTTGCCAGGGAAAAGTAAACTATCTGCACCGTTCGACGACTGCGGCCCTTGGTTTTAGATAAATGCAGGGCACATATTTTGATTCACAATTTTCAGAGATATATGGCAAAATTGGATAACAGTAGTTGTTGCCAGTTAGATAGAATACAGCAGAATCACTGACGTGCATGTTGTTGGATATCGTTATACAAAAAGGATAGTTCTACCGACATTTTACCACAGACAGACGCTGATGAACGGCCTGAAGTCCCCTCGGAAATCTCCTCGAACTAATTTTTGTTCATGATAATTTCTCCCCAGTGTAAATCCATGTATCCAAATTTGGCCAGACCTCCCAAATCGTTTGTCTTAACCAAAACATATTTTGTTATTCAAATTGCAATACGGTCCGAGAAGATTGCTTCATGACAGTTAATTAAAATCTTAATCTGTGGCTGGTGATTTACCTGAGCTCATCTCCAATAGCATGTTTGGTGTATGACCCCTTTTCATTTCTTCATGTCAGATTACAGAAAGATCTGTTTAGGAGTTTTCAAGCCTGTCGTTTCAGTTGGGTCTCTTGTGTCTTTAATGTACTAGATTAAAAATATGTAAAGATCTAGTGCAATTAAATAGAGCTGCGTTTCCTGCGGTTCTTGTGGGAATAACAGTCTCTGGTGCGGGTTGCTTGGTTGGAAATGCAGCTGTATTGATCGTGTCCTTAATCCCCTTTTCTCTCTGTGTGATCCTGTCTTGGTTTGATGTTGGAGGAGAAACGGCCCGCAGAGATCGTGGGGATGGGAAGAGATGGCAAGGAAGGAATTAGAGAAGCCAGTGAGAGATGAGAAATTTGCCATGAATATGGTAAACAGGCACGTGTAGAGAAAGGGATGGGAGCAGAATAGTAAAAGAATAATATATTTACAAGGAGGAGAATTCTGTTGACAGACAGAGCGGCTGATACGTGCTTTTTAGGTCTAAGTATTTAGTAATGATAGATTGACAAGTATGTCTTTTAAAAAGTATTATATAGATATATATGTATATTCTGAATATTTATTAATGCAATGTCAATGAAGATACATCCAAGATGTATAATTCAAATTAAAGAAGAGAGGTGCGTAATTGTTGGGATTAGTTATGGCATATGTTCAAACTAATGGCGTTCTGGGTCATTCAGACACTGATGACAGCATATTTCAACAGAGTTACAAACAATATTAAACAGTTCATTTGTGTGTACATATTTTCTTTTTTTGAAGCATTGACCACTGTTATTTATAAGCTTCCTTTGCCCGACATGAGCGTCGTGTGTGTTTGCTGCAACGGAAGAATGTACTAGAGTAACAGCATCACTTCAGGGAAAAGGGCATCTGTTCGTCTTAACGGGCACTTGTTGGATGCCATGTCACAGCTTTCTAAGCTCGTAACTTTTGTTTTCTCTTGTTTTATGTGTGTCCGTAAATCACAGACAGGTCTCCCCCGCCAGCTCGAAGTCTCTGATCAGTGACAGGATGTTTGCCGGATGTAGTTTTTGGTTCGCCCCGGGAAAATGCCCAAGTTTCGCTGACTGTCTATAAATAAATGATATAGTGTACATTTGGATGTCAATCTTTTTTTTTGTACAAGGGAAAAGTATATCGGCGGGATTGTTTCATCGTGGTAAAAACTGCAGCGTGAACGACAGTTTGAAAAATAATGAAATTAAGTTTTTAAATGTCAACTCATTTAATCCAATCCAGTATCACTTGTATCACCACATTGTGTGTAATTCAAATCTAAGGTATTCTCATTGTTACGACGATAAGATATTTATTTTTTATATTGCTCCGTCTGATAAACCCAGCGCATGGGAGATTGTATTTGGCACGTGTTCGATCTAGTACGATTCTCCTGTTTTGAAACGGGTGCAGAGTCCTCTTGCACACACGGGAGTTGTAGCACGACTGTAGGTAAATATGGGAAACTTTCTAGACCAGGGACAAAATGGTGGGAGCACAGATTTATCCGGGGCAATGCCCGGTGGTACCCCATCAAGTAATTTTTAAAAAAATGTAATAATAAAGTATCTGTCGTTCCGCTGGCAAGAACTCAATGTCCCCGTGGGATACCACTGTAACCTACATCTCAAGAATGGGCTGTTAATGTTCAGGACTTCCGAAAATAACAGAGGACACCCCTGGAGAAATGTCGTGGCGTGAGCGCTGCTGGAGCCCAGAGATCCGGCACGAATGTGGAGCGATCACTTTCCTGAACAGTTTTTTTTTTTTTTTTGGAGATAGTGGAGTGGCTGTCGTCAGTGATAATATTGGTCATTTTTGGTGTCACTGAAAAGTCAGAGGTAAGAATTTATTGTCAGCGTTGTAGAGGATTTCAGCTAGAGTGAGATTTTGCTTTCTCCACTTGGTTTTTTAAGCTCATCCTTCAAAGATAATATGTGATAAGAATCGCTTTATTATCCAATGAGGGAAATTCACTTTCAGTTTCACAGAGCGTTAAAGAGCGCACACCTAACGCATTGTTACATAAACATAATTATCATAACTCACTAAAAGGCTTATTACAGGATGTAACATGGCAAGGAACTTTTGTAAAATATGGCACACATCTGGGCATAAAGAATTCATAAAGACTACCACAAAGATTGTGAACACGCCGTCAAGCGCATTTTAGGTATTTTTCAACTGCCCTTTCGGGTTCTTAGGCAAGTATAGGTAAAGTTTGAAGAGAAATGTCTGAGAAAGGAATGTACATTTCCAGCCGGAGAGAAGTAAAATCTATATATGAAACTGCGGTCACAGAGCACGCTTGACTTCAAAGCGACGCCTGATTTTCATCAGTGTCAAGTCCAGGGGACAACATAGCACTCTCGTTTTTTAATAAAATCATCTATCCTTGACAGGGCTAACCCTGCGAAGGAAAACCGGTAAATATCCAGAAGGACTTTCCATAAAATACGTACGCTCTCATGGGCTGGGGTGAGTGCGACGCCCCCCAGCGTACGAAAAGTATAGGGGGAGGGGGGTCTGGGGATATTTTTAATTACTAGTGTAAGGACCCGTTCAAAGAACTGGTTGCAATATCATCTTGCTGAAATTAGAAGACACACGAGTTAGTGAAAGAGTTATTGAATTGTGACGTAATTTAGGAGGCACGCCCTTCTCCGTAATTTAGGAGATCTAGATCTAGTTACTCAGTCGGCACACAGATTGTGCAGATCAAAGTAGAAAACAACACGCACAATCGGCACACAGATTATATAGATCTAGGTAGAAAACAACTCACCACTGGCACAGCAACACCCGCATGGCCCGTGCATAAAAGGCAGACGGCACAGAAACGCATGCCTTGAAACTTTGAAACGAAACCGGAAGTTTAAAGTGGAAACAAAACGAAGGCAGGAGGGAGGCCATCTTTGTTGAGGAGAAAGCATTATTCGATATTTTTAGGCCTATTTTCATTTAGGAAGTAAATCGCCCCCGTGAAGTTTTCCACGACATGTCGTGGAAATGGCCTTGGTGAAGTTTTTCACGACTTAATACAGCTACCCCAGCCCCTTTTCGCCTGATTAGTCAATCTGTCTACCGCCCAATTGATACAAACTGACTAGACCCTCACGCCCCCCAGGTTCCGACCTCCCGCTCAGTGGGGGCCGCCATTTTGAGTCAGAAAACGGTAAGCTCTGATTGGATGAAAAACGTGTCGTGAAAAAATCTCTCCACGCTTTTTCCACGATATGTCGTGTGCCTAGACACTTCGTTTCATTTATTATAAAATTACGATACTTCGCTTTCATGTCAAAAGAATAGACATAGTAGCAAAAAGAACTATCTTTCACATGTAATTTTTTCAGGTCTAGGTATTTCTTCCTCGCAGCAGTGAATTTTTTTTCCTTGCTGTTTTGTTTATATAGATCTAGAATCTAGATGGTTTTCGTCAGTAAATTAAGAGTTTAGATTACATGTATAACTATAATATAAAAAAAATCATGTCTTTAACGGAACAATCGTTAATGCAAAATGTCACGTTTTCAAACATCAAGGCCAAACCGGGGGGAGGGGGGGGGGTATGAAGAGCGTACACGGGGGGGGGGGGTATGAAGAGCGTACACGGGGGGGGGTTACCCAAAAATCGAGCATACGTCGTGGTATTTCATTGTGTGGCCCCATAGGCGAACAGCTAGCTCTTCCCCCCACCCCCCACGACGAGAGGGTGGTTGGTGGACGCTTCTGGTTGGGTCTCCTTCAGTCCTATCGACCTGTTTATGATCTGGCTAACGTGTTGTTTTTGTTTTGTTTTTTCTTGGACAATGTGATCGTTATCGTGTCGACGTGCTTTCTCTAAACTCAAACTCAATTTTTTAAACATTTTCACAACGAAGTCATCACATTACACCAGTGAACAGATCAGCAAAGGCCCCCACACTCTCATACTTAAACATCCCCCCCCCCCCCCCTGTTGGTATAAGGCGGTGTGATTGTGTACTGTACTTTCAGAGGGGGAGCGAGAGAGAATCTGGAGAGGGTCTTTGATATCAGTGCAGTAACTTTTTTTCAAATAAAATCAAGTTTATGGTGTAAGTTGGCGAAAAGAAGGGACAGAGAGTGGAATCAGTGGGAGGCTGAGAAGGAAGAAACAAACGCGCCAGCTGCATTTTTACATTTCTTTTTGTGTGAGCTGCCTTTCTACGTTGTGATTGTTCTCCAGATTGCGTTGGCCTGGCTGTTCATGCATAGAAATGACACCCCAAGTGGTGAGGTTACGGGTATCTGCATATGTGTGCATTTTTTTTTTTAAATTCTTCATTGTTTGGATCGGTTGTGACGGTGAATAATTTAAGAATGGTGTAACTCCACTTTTACCATATATTTCTTTTTGAGAAACCGGAGTTTGAAAATTTGAAATAAAAAAGTCGTGTAACAGAAAAGATACGGAACAATTTACTTTCTCCTCGGGAGAGTTAAACGTTTGGTCCATTAAAAAGTTGGATGTCCTGTGCCGTTTTGTTTGCTTACCAGTTTGTCTCAGTTTCCAACAGAAAATGGAGTTATGCCACTCTTGCATTCGTGTGCAGAACTGAGATGGCGGAACAGATGCAGAATAGAAAGGGGAGGTTATCCAGTAAGGAGGAATGAATTGATCACAGGGTTATTGCCGTTGTCCTTGTATTTCTTTCAGTCAGTGGATTTCATTGGATGTTTAGGGGATTGTAATCGAAGCCCCGGGTTGTTGTAAAAAGTTCTGTCCCTCTTTGTGTGTACAGTTTGACATGTGGAAGGCCCAATCAACGAACAGTAATTTCCGATATTCGGTTCTAAAATTGCGCAGGGTCTCAGATGTGAGCGCCACAAAATGTATGCGTAAGGGCCCGGTCAGACACGGCCAGAAGCAGAATGTACACCTAAGAAGTAATAAGAGAGTGTGTCTGGCCAGGCTTAGTATGATAGGGTCTTCTCGGATTTACTAAGAAAATATAGGAAATTATGGTGTGCACTTCTTGTTTTTCCAGCATCTGACCGTGTCTGACCGGGCTTTGTATGGTACCTCCCCTTGTCAAACGCTCCTGATCAGTTGTTGTTCCCCAGGGCAAGAGCAGTATGCAACATCTCGACACGGGAAACTCTATCGATAATTGAATGACCATGTCTCGTGGTTAGACTCTCGGTCCCCGGAGGCGACAGGCCAAAAGTGCTGTTGATTAAGTCGTAGACGATGTGACGAAGACCCGCATGACACCTTCCACGCGTTTTCTCGTAGGGTTGGAGGGGGCGTGGCGTGAAAAATGGTTTGAAGGCAGTCGACTTGGTCAATGACCACATCTTGTGCTCTAACGTTACAACACTAGGCGGCCACGAGGAGCGAACAACAACGTGCGTGGATAAATAATGGCCACTTATAAAAAAGTCAAAGACATCTGAGCTAACGGCTATCCTGCTTTTCGAAATGTTTGCCTTGGCGTTGTCCCACCTTCAATAGAAGTTTCGTTTCCAATCCATAGTTAAGTAAGAAAACAATTGCGATTTAGGCATTTATGCCAGGGGCCATACATTTTGAGGCTCAATTTTCCGAGAAGTGCCGGGAGGGAAAGGGGGGTGGACACTCGTCTTTGAACCAACCAATTAAGACTGTAAAATGACTCGAAGGCAGTAAACATTGTCAATGATCGAATCCCCTAGTCGTAACATTGCAGCACTTTGTTGTCACGTGGAGCCAACAACAATGAGCCCGGATAATTGGTCACTTATAAAGTCATGTGGGTTATTCCGCTTTTTTTTTCGAAATGTTTGGCTTCCATTGTACACAGCACGTCAAAAGTGGGTGTTGTTCCACCTCCTGGGAAGTTTTGTTTCCTTTCCATAGTTACAAGTTTGGGCATCAGAAAATAAATGCGATGTGGGCGTTTGCCAGGGGCCAAAAATCTGTAGCCTCAAATTTTCCAGAGCTGCCGGGGGCGGCCAACCTGCCTTTAAAACCAGCCAATTAATTTGTAAGGTGTTCATAATAATAGTATCCAGAAAACAGGATAAAAAAGTTTTGTTGGGGTTTTAGCATAATCAAGCTCTCTCAGAGGCAAGTTTTGAAGCCCCCCCCCCCCGCCCCCTTCTCAACCTCGTCAAGTGTGTTAGGTTGGACCCGGTCCCAAGGGAGATTCAAACGTGGGACCCAAGTGACCGAGGCAAACACTCTGACTACTGGTTAACGGCGTCGGCGGGAAGACACAGACTAGGTCACGAAAGTGGAAGGTTCATCGAATATTCTCAGAGGTCTTTTTACAAGGTCATTTTGGCTTTTTTGGGGTGGGCTTGGGAAACTGAACTGTGAAGGTTATCCAAAGTTCTGCATAGTTGTTAAATAATATTCGTTGAAGAGAACTAGATTGTGTTTGATTGTATGATTCTGTATTATTTCTTACGCGAGGCTTTGCTACACACAACTTTTCTTTTTGTCACATATCGACAGGCACACGGAAAGCATTATTTGCAGTTTATGTCATGACCCGCATTTTTCCTCTTTAAAAGTTCCTCAGCGAAGAAAATCACAGAATAGTACAAATGGTTGTGTATGTGGTGAGCTCTAGCACTAAGCCAGTAAATTTATCCTATGAGAAGGCATTTTGAATTTGCACCAAGGCTTCCGTCATGCATTGTCTAGCAGTACGTGAAAATTTTAAAAGAGAGTGAGAAATCAACACCGAAAGAGTAGAAAAGAAACAGCCATACTTACGCGCTTCACGAAGAAAGCGGGAGAGGTGGGATTGCACTATAAGTGGGGCAGACACTGCTAGTCTCGACATAAAGCAGTCTGGTACAGATCGTTTGGCAAAAATATATCAATACTTTTTGTTTATTGAGTGTGCAGTGGTTGAGCTGTAAACGGGTTGCAAAATTTTCTGCAGAGATATCCAGCAAAGTAGGCAAATGCATCGTGGATCATAAGGCCCACCATGGTTCTCTTTCGCGTTCAATTTCCTATCCACCGGCTATCTCATCTAGGGCCCTTTGGTCTGTTGATATGGCAAGGAATTTGCAGATTTTCAGCAATTTTGCTTTCTCTGCATAGAGGGTATACTTGGAATGTGGTTAGGTGGGTAGATGGATAGGTACTTCACAGGTCACTTAGGATTGAAACAGACCAGGGCTGGTCTAGGCGCCAGACTGGTGGCTCGCCCCCCAATATTATGGACCACACTGAAACACCAATCACTGCCCACATGGCGGCCTCCATTGGCCCTGGTCTGTTTCACCCCTAATAATACTAGGGCATGTTACATGGCAGTGTGAGACCCGTAGCTAAAAATTTACAATATTATGTTCTGCAATAAACGGCATCCAGAACAAGCATTCCCCTCGGGTTTGTGGTCGTCGCACGTGAGATAAGGCAGATTTTTAAAACCCCAAGTTAGTAGTATTTTCCCAGCGTGGTTTATGGGAAAATGTGGCCTTGCTGTTTCCTGGATCTGTCAATGCTGGGAACGCCAGGAGTTAATCAATGACCTGACTTGGTTTGTTTCCTGAGTTAGCGTGAACTGGGGGTTCCCAGCCTGGGGTAAATTTAACCCCACAAAGTTGTGTAAATTTGCTGGTTCTGGATTTTTTTTAGGTATGAAAATGAATATACATTAAAAAAAAAAAACTGAAAAAACTCCAAAATCGTGACTAAAAAGTCAAAACGAGCCTCATTGACTGACTGTGTTTGGTTCTGGTAAAGCGGAATTTGTCCATCTTTATTTGTTCATAAACAAGTGAAGTAAACATTGTTAGGTGCTATCATCATCATTGTCATTTGAGCTTAGAGCAATAATGTTAAACGCAGTATTTTACAATTTCCCCCCTTTGCAGCTGTGTTTTATGTTGGTGGAAGTGTACACTCAAATTACTGGACAAAACAGGTTGCAGGTAAATTAACTTTCGAAAAGTTGTCAGGGGTAAACCGAACGGAAAGGGTTGGGAACACCTGCTATTCATAGGGAGAATCAAATACTGTATTGATCTTTCCATAGTTTGGGAGGGTAACTAACTACCCGTAATTTAGAGCTCTTTTCACTTGAATGGTTGGTCATTTGTAATTCTGAATGGCCCGAAACGAAAATTTATTGACGTTGTGCAGTTGACCTATTTCGTGGTTGAGTGTTCGCTTCAGGTATGCAAGAGAGAGAGAGAGAGAGACCACGTGCACAAACATTTTCTCTCCTGAGAGAGGGGGGGGGGGAGAATTTTCTCTCCTGAAAGAAAGAGAGAGAGAGACGTATGTGGATTGATGGTGGTGGTGGTTTGACCTGCTTTTTACTGTGTCAACATTCACAATCACCACCGCTCCCCAGAGGCCGTGGGTTGCTCTTCACTGTGTCCATTGCTAAGTGTTCCTGTACTTTTTTAGGTTTACGACACCCTTGTGTGTAGTATAAAATTAGTGCTCATTTGACAGTTTTCACACTGAGTGTCGAGTGGCTGAGGTGGTGACCTTTGGCCTTACTACAAAATGTATTTGGAAGACCATGGAGTGGTTGTGGTCAGCGATGATATGAGTTAGTGATGCCACTGAAAAGAAGCAAAGGCTCAAGTTATGTAGCTGTTCTTGTGTTGTCTTGAAATCAATGATGCTATATAGCACAAGATAAGATAAGATAATCACTTTGTTATCTCCTGAGGGAAATCCTGTTTCACAGAAAGTTTTAAGAACACATACATGATACACACATCTTACATGAACATAATTATATCACAGCTTAATACACTCAATAACACACATACATGAAGTGACATGGTAAGGGGCCTTATTGAAATAATTTTATGGCCATCTAACGAAAGTATTTTGTTGAGGCGAACGACTGACGGATTTAGGGAATTGAAGCAAGTTGGCGGTAATTTCTGCTTTATTTTTTCAAAGTCGTTCTTCTGAGGCTTATTTTAAATATTATTTAACATCATTCGCCGATTTCTTATGTACATAAATGCTGGTTTGAAGAGAACTTTCTGTCAACGGGCGCTTTTGTTTTCTTTAAATTGTTGGTGCATGCCATTTCTGTCGCCTTCCTCCTGTCGCACGGCTCCCCCCTTCCCTCCATTATCGCGTGGCCGTGGGCGTGCTTTCTCCCAACTGAAAACCCTAACAAGTGTCCCAGCCACACAGAAGAACGCAGTAAAACAAGGCAAAATTCAGAACGATTGCACGATAAAGTTACGAGAGAGAAAGAAAGAAAGAGAGAGAGAGAGAAACAGGTATATTTCTTCAATGGAAAATAGTGTGTTCTAGACCCCAAAAGCATACTTGGAGATATCAATTTGTCTGTTTAATTACATTTTAAAATACGGTACTTGGAGATATCAATTTGTCTGTTTAATTACATTTTAAAATACGGTAGCTGTTCTATATACTGTAAATCTTTGTACATGTAAATGGCAGTCGGGTGCAACATCCTCGTGCCAATGAACGGAAGTTTATTGTCCATGCCAAATCTTTTACATCTTTGAAAAGCCACTGCCATAACTATGCAGTGGTGTACACGACAGCAGTTACTCATGAGCTGTTGATTCTGGTACACAAATACACGCCACGGTCTATCGGTTTGCTTTATTGCGTGTCTGTGATCGTAAATATCTCTCCCAGCCTATCATTGCTCTGTCATTGGCTGCGTCCAATAACATTTCGTGACTTCTGTTGATGAAGAGTCAGCAGGCAGGTTGTCCACGCAAGTCTGAAGTAAACCTCCCTCGTGACTAACCGAAACGAAACTTAGACGAGGAAAGATGGAATATGAATGAGTCCTAATCACAAAAATATAAAATAATGAAAAGACCAATTCCCAACTGGTGTCGCGCATCGTCTCATTTCTGCGCTGATTCACTGGAATATTCGGTACAGTTTACTTTCAGACTGAAATCGTTTCATTGAAAGTTTGGCAGCCCTCGAGTTTTTAGAAAAACAATTTGTCCTATAATTTTGTTTTCAAATAGTCCTCGTTTTAAGACAAAAATAAAAGCACTAATGCTTTGGAAGATTGTTTTTTGACACGCGCCAAATCGTCAATTTTGGTGCGATTTCCCCGCAAGAAGAAAAACAACAAAGAATAAAAACAGTGTTACTTGAGGAAAATATGGGCAGACCTGGCTTCACAGAATCTATCAGGGAGGAAGAGAGAGAGAGAGAGGTGGAAGCAGGCTTATCACTGGGTAGCTGTCAGTCATTAGATAATTGCAAGTCTGTAGTTCTTTGCTCTAGTCACACGTCCGTCATAATAAAGGTCTTGCAGTGTTTTCTGAATTTCGGAGACTGTTGTTTCTGTGTGTCCTTATTTCTTCCCTGGTGGACCATTTCTGTTCCCCTGTTGTTTTGGAACCGTTCTTAACGTGTGTCATTGATCAATGTCAGTTGGGTCTGCCAAAGGTTTTTGCCACCAAGCCAAAGCTCTGGTGCTTTAATGGGGCGTGCCCCAGGTCATAAGACCGAATATTCTTGTCGCTGAAAAAAACAACAAAAAAACATGCTTAGATAATGCGTGTGTTGTCATGTTGCCGCCTTAGTTCTCGTTTGTTCCAACTGCACTTTTTGCAAGCTGAGAAATTTAACGTTAAACGTTTGGGATGTCAGTATTATGATAAGAAGTTAGAATAAAGCGGAACTGTTAAACAGCTTGGTAAGTGCCACAATGCATTTAACCAAGTGTCAAAGTGTGCATTTGTTATCTCTTCTACATACTGAAAGAGGTTTCCAGTTTTTCAGAAAATGGAGATAAAACAAAAGAAACTAAGGTCGCGATATTCTTTTTGTTTTCGGTATTCTCTTTTGACTTGAGTATTTTTGTATACATAGCTTGGATAAAATATTGAACTGAGGCCGATTTTAACCACATTACTCCCACAGAGAGATTTACTGTGTTTTAATGAGAGTTTGTGAACTGCAAGTGGTAATTTGACACATTTGGCACGTAACTTAGACTATGACAGTATTTGGAGGTTCTGTCGATCAGAAAACGCTAACAGAGTATACATTCATTTCATTGGTTCCAGGGAAACGGCATTGAACATTTAACGATTTGAATTAGCTGAGGGCAGCAATAATAGGGTTAAACCCAAGACATGGCATACCGAGACGAATCAGTTCGTTATAAATATTCCGTCCGGCATCGACTTGCGCGCGTATCGTCCATGTCAACAATGCAACAATTCGCACCACGCCCCTTCAAAATTGAACGAAAAACAGCAGTACCCACGGAATTTATACACGCGCAGTTTGTGGACATAATAGTGGGAGAAGAAACGGTTCGTCTCGGTATTGTTTCGGGTGTAAATATAAATAGTGGCACGCGGAATCGGGTATCTCATTTTCTACCGGGCTAGCGGAGCCCCGTCCACTGCATTACTGGTTGATTGCAATTGTCATTAAAGTTCACATGTTCAAGTTTACTGAAGAATGACCTGATGGCCAATTCAAAATACACAGAAAAATCATGCAAGCAATCTTTGAAAAACATTTTAAAAAAACAACAACGCACGGTCATTCACTTTCTCTGTTCCTTGCTGCCCACTACCATTTATACAATTACTTACAGTGATATACAATAAAATATAACATATAATTGCCAGTAATATATCTAAGATATCACTAAGATTTACATTTTCATACAAAGAAGAATTCAGTTTTCATACCCCACCAAGAGAAGACACAAAGCGACATTATTGTATGGTATTCGTTTGGTACTTTATATGGCAAAGAGGTCCATACAATTAGGTTGACGATATCAATACTACTGGGGAAAAAAAACAACAACAACCAAAAAGTGACTCCCCCCACCACACACACTATGTACAAGCGTGGTTCATCAGCTTTGTCTCCGTGAAACCATCGTTTGAAAAAAAGAACTGTAATCGCAAAGTATGAGAAATCACCCTTTCGTTTGCAAAAGAGAAATCTTGGACTTTCGAACTTTAAACAAATCAATTTTCCGGGGTTCACATTTTTTGTGAGTGTGATTGATTTCCCCAGTGGTCTCCATACATATTTGATCTTTTCTTCGGGGAAATATTACTGATGTATAATACTGTGATTGGGTATGGGAAATTGGATTCGACGGGCGGGCCTTGTTTGCCACGATTTCTTTTGCAACCCATGATTTAAAAATGATTTTTTTTACTTCTATGTTTTGCTTGTAAAATTGGAGTACCTTGTACCAAAGAGTATGTCTGTATAGAGAGGTTTCACTATTGGTCAATTTGCACTGCGAGACACGGGAGGCTCCGCGAAACCACTGTTAGCATGGAGTGGAAAGTAGGTCGCTGCGGTAAACAATACCCGTTTGTGCATTTCCACGGGGCTTAAGAGCTTACAAACGGCTCTGAATGATTTCAATCAGCTCAAAAATATGAACAAAGCGCAGTAAACAGATATGCACACCATCTTTGGTGAAGGCGGTCTCTTTCAGTTCTTCAATTTCTTGTTTACTGCAGCGACCTAGTTTCGCCATTTTGGCGGAAGTGACATCTCTTTATACATTTATACTCTCTGCTTGTACCACATAGACAAATCACGTGCATGTATTTGATCAGGTGTTTTTTTTTTTTTTAATCGGCGGGGGGGGGGGGGGGTTGTAAGATGCACTTTCCTCTCTCTTCATTGTCTCATCTGATTGTTCTCACTCGTTTGCTCTCTCCCACACTCGTCCACCCGTTGGCTGAGCTCTACCTTGTCTTCTTCCTTGACCCTCCATGATGGCGTTATGTATCCGCTTTTCCCAGCTGCTGCATTTTGAGAACTGTGTCACCGAGTGCAAAAAATATAACCCGTAGCAGCGATGAGCAAACATTTTCCATGGCGTCAGTCCTGTGCAAGGGGTTGGGGGGGGGGGGCATTAATACTAACTCTCAAAGCTCAACATTTGTTCAGACTTACTTCTGAAACATTAATCACATAACACGTAAGACCTGGTACAGAATTATTCTCAGTATTATCATGCATATGTTTCTAAAATATTTCTTTGTCCAATAGTGCGGCTCTACGTAGGCAAAGTGCTCTGTTTCTTCAAGCTGACGACAGCGGGCCGCATAAATCCTTATAGAGGGTTGCATGTGGCCCCGCGGGCCTCAGTTATAATTCACCTCTGTTCTGGGGGAAAGGAAAGAATAGGAGTCGGAAAAAAAAAGGCACAAAGCAAAGAAACCTTGGCACTGTCCCGGGCCAAATGAGTCCTTCCGGGTATCTAATCAGTAAAATGACCCAGACGTCTCTTCCTTCTAGTCTTGCCAGGGCTGCGTTGTTCTGTCCTCACTTTTCATTACATTTACCGAAGGGTCAATCAAGGTGGCCGCTCGGTGTGGACTGGAGTGGTCAATTGATTACCGATGTCACAGAAAACGCGCCGATTTACATTTCCCTTGAGGTCATCTACTCGGATGAAGATGATGTTTTTGATATTGAGCTCGTAGGAACTGCTTGAACTTAACGTGAGCGTCGGATGAGAAGATCATCATCATACGAACGAGCAAGAGAGCGAACGTGTACGTAAGAAACTAAACACCGTGACTATGTGGCCTAAAATAATGAAACTTTTGGGCACTCCCTGATTTTTTTAACGATAAATTTGGTGGACACATCAATTTTTGGACAAAAATTTGGTCTTTACTAGTATTTATTTTATATACAATTGTTTAAGCCAAAAAAAAAGATGCGGAGTCGTGGAGTAAAATCCAAAAGTATGATCGGAAATTTCGTTCCTCTCCACTCCTTTCACATTGAGAGCGCTAGTCACATGTCATACGATGTACAAGTTAGCTTGATAAAGGCACGGGGCTGCTAGTGATTATAATCAACAAAAAGGCCCAGCTGTATACGTCATCAGACCTGCCAACAGTCGCTTATTTTACAGGAATGTCCAGATTTAGGGTGTAAAGAGGGCCGGCGGTAATTATTTTTTTTTTTACGAAAAAGAAATTCCAACCAGGTTTGAGGATAAAAATAGAACAAGTCTCATCAAAGCAAGCAGAGAAAGACATAGAAAATCGTTTTTGCCCTCTGCAATTCGCCTCAACAAGACATTATAGCTAGATGTGTGCCATATTTTTCTGCGGTTCCATGCCATGTTACTTCATGTTGTATGCCTGTTAAGTGTTATTCAGTTATGCTGTGTCTATGACTATGTAACTGATGTGTTAGATATGTGTACTATGTAACTATGTGCTCCTGAACGTTCTGTGAAAGTGAAATATCGCTCATGGGCCAATAACGGGATTGTTATCTTTATCATTATCTTATATCATACAAGTCAATCCAGTTAAGTGCAGGGCAGTTGTGACAGCACGCACATTTTACTAAATACGCAGAGTACATTATGTGTGTGACCTGTGAGGAGGTTTTCACAGTATTTTTGGACATGTATTATTCTGGTTTCTGCTTTCTGTGGAAATCATACTGACATGACAGTAGACTTAGTTTGCCATTCGGTGATGTAGGCGTGTACCTGTCCATTGGGTTGTGTAAAGAAGTGGTCATTAGTTGCCAGGTCTGAAGGATATACACGTTATTGAGATTGAGCGGAGACTTTTCTTTCTGTTCATCATGTTCCCCACTCTTTAAATACCCACTGATTAATTATCACCATACGGGCCGATTGAGGGTGACCTTGGAGACTCTTCCTGATCCGACTTTGCGGTACCGATGTCAACAACCCGGGTGTAAATGGTGTTACTGATATGATTATGACAAGCCTTGATCTTATTGCGAGCCAAAGATACTTAAATACATGAAAGAAAACAATCTCAAAACTGGGATCTAGCCTCCAAATAGAAAGCCCTGTGTGTCTGTTGAAGTTTGAGAACACACATATACTTGGTTTAATGTTCATGGTTAAAATCGTATTCCGCACCGTACCGGTAATACAATTCTTTGCTTATTTATTTCTTATATATTTTGTGTATGGGTATAAAGCCAGAGGGCAAGTTTGAAGTAAGAGACTCTCGTGTAAATCTGCATTTTATTTTTGTGTGTGTTCAAAATCTTCTCACAGGTGCACTATATATATTCGTCTAGTCTAAACTGTAAGGATATCAGTTAAACAGAGGATTTCTGAACATACCCTTTTTCTACCAAGCAGAGAGAGAGAAAGAGAGACAAATGAAATACATGTATGACATTGACACCAAAATTCAAACACCGGAAAACTGTTTGCAACAGAGAGAAAGAGAGAGGGGGGGAGAGTCAAATGAACTATTACATTGAAACCAAAAATTCAAACTTTGGAAAGCTGTTTGCGACAGAGAGAGGAGGGAGGCGGGCGTGTCAAGGTAGAGAGAGAAATGACATTGACACCAAAATTAAAAATGCACCGGAAAGCTTGGGGGGGGGGGGGGGAAGACGAAATAGACATTGCCTCTAAAATTCGAACACTGTAATAGTGTAAAGCTGTTTAGCTGAACACATGAGCTTTTAAGCGGGACGGTAGCACCAGTGCTGTAAAAATCAATTATTCGGAATACCTCCCCAGCCCTAATTCATGGCGCCCAGCAAATGTTCCGTGTAATGTCGGTCAGCTGGCGCTTCTCTCCCTCACCATTAGGGCATTACACCTCCAGCTTTGCACAGTAAGGTCTCTCATTGCTCACACATATCATTTTCTTAGTTGTCAACGTTTGCCAAGCGCTCTATTTCAATTTTTCCACTAGTTCTTCTTCTTCTCTCTCTCTTTCCACCTCTCCCTTGTTTTCTGGCACCCCTGTAATGTATTCAGCTTCCGTTTTCTCGCTGTCTGCACCCCCCCTCTCCCCCCATCTCTCTCTCTCTCTTTGTTTCCTTCCCCCTGTGTTTCTGTCTGTCTTCCCCTTCCTCTGTCTGACACACGTGTCATGTACTATTCTGCTTCATCTCTCTCCCCCCCCCCCTCCTTTTTTCTCTCACTTTTGTAATACATTCAGCTTCACTTTTCTCTCTATCTCTGTTTCTGTCTTTCCTTCCCTCCTCCCACTCCCACCGGTCCCATTTTCTCAACACTTTAGTAATGTATTCAGCTCCAATGCGCCCAAATTCTTCTTTCGGCGATGTCTGTGTTAGTTTGCTATAGAAAACGGCTGGAACAATCAATTGAGTAGTCCATTTGCTGCCATACGGTTTTGTGTGCATGTACCAGACATCGACCATAGTAATTTGTTTTGGAGCTGTGCTGTTCTTATGGCTTTGTTCTGTGAGTAAATTTAGGCAGATACGCACGTTCGTCACAGTAATGTTGGAAATGGTTTTCCAAGAACTGCCAGCTGTCCCATATTTATAAAGGAGTGTTATTGAATTGGCCGTCAGGCCTACAATAAACTTGAATTAGTGTTTTGTAGTAATGGTGTCGGCAAGGACATGAGAAATTTCAGATAAAAAAAACAACACAAACAACAGATATTGCTCTTTAGCGTCGACTGAGTGGAATTCGTGCACGTCCATACGGCATAGAATATTTTGCGACAAATGTATATTAATTCAGTGTTTGTTTGTTTTTTAAACATGTCACAGTGTGAACAGGCCAGGCAACTTGTTATATCTTGTTTGTTCTATCTGCATTTTCTGAAAGAAGAAAAAAACACTGCAGATCTTATAGTGTGTAGTAGAGGTATAAAAAGTGCATACTTTGGCATTTGTTTAAAATGTGTTGTGGCACTTATTAAGCTGTTTCACAGTTCCGGTTTATTCTAACTCCTTATTATAACGAACCAAAAGCCGCAATCTCTTGATGTGGAGTTGTTCAGTTGTGCAAATAAATTGGAGTTGGAACAAACACAAACCAAGGTCGCGATATGCAGACCTGTCAACTGCCCGTTATTTTACTGGACTGTCCTGTAATAAGAGTGTTTGGAATTTTTTTTTTTTTTTTAAAATAAGACTAAACCAGCCGACCTGAGCGAAATATTAAATCTTGCAAATTCTTTGTTTCAAGCCCGACCGTGATCTGGATCTAGGTCACCTTAATACTTGGATTCGCTTCGAAGTAAAGGCTAATAGAAGGTATCGTGACACCATAATACGCAGATCTAGAGTTGATTTTTTCGGCCTGCAATGTGTAAAGAGCTAGAGAGGCGAAAGGCGAGATTTCCGATCATAGTTTTCGATTTTGATTTTCGTCTAGGAAAATGCGTCTCTTTCTGCAGCTCATAAGACCAGTCCTGTAAAGCACAAGACAGTAGCGCCAGTATACACACTGTACATTCGCTGCAAAATTATTTGGTATTTGTGGTTTCCATCCAATGGAAATCACAACAAACGGATGGTTTCAGTTTGTCTCTACAGGGCAGGGGTGACCAAACTTGCTTTAATGTAAGAACCGCCTACCATAAACTCCAGACGTTGGACAGCCACAAGATGTGAACAGAATGAACACACATGTTTTTATTGTTACATCCACATTTTGTTACAAAAAATATAGTTGTAGTATAAATATTAAGAAATACGTGTATGCAACAATATTTACTCATGTATGCAGTTTTTTAAAAACTGTTTACTTGTCTTAGTTTCAGGAATCATAAAGTACACATGCATGGCTAATGTTTTCAAAATGGAAGCGCATATATCCATACAACGCACACAATTCGATGACGTAGAACACACACCGGAATACTATATTACTGACCTTGTTAATTTGCATAGTCTTAAAAAATATGAATCGGCTTAGTAACAAAACAATCCGACTTCTGTTCGGAGATTGCGTGCACCAATGGCTACCCCAACCCCTTTTCGCCTGATTAGTCAATCTGACTACCGCTCAATGATACAAACTGGCTAGACCCTCACGCCCCCAGGTCCATCTGACTATTCCACGTGTTGTCACTTTAAATTCGTGAACACCATACCAAGTTTTGTTTCAGCAAACCTTCACCAGTCGCGCTTTTGGTAAACATGTTGTACGGATATGCACTGTCCATATCCATACAACATGTTGTACGGATATACACTTCCTTTCAAAATATTGACCGATGATTGTTTTAACTATGCTGAACGTACTAAACACCGTCGTGAATTATCCGTTTGTGCAGTTCCACGAGGCGTAAGAACTTATAAACGGCACTGAATAGTTTCAGTCAGCCCAAAATTATGAACATACCACAGTGAACAAACGTGCACACTTATCAATGGTGAGAACGGTTTCTTTCAATAATAATTCTTGCTTGCCATAGCGTCCTAGTTTCGGGATTTGGCGGAAGAGAGATCCCTCTGTACATTCATACTCTCTGGTTGAATGTATAATTATGAAAATCTATTTTTCGAGTTTTTGAGTTACTACAGACCTAGGGACTGGTGACGAAATAATCTCGAATAAAAACGCATGCCCTCGAGTGCACGTAAATGACATACTGTATCTCGAATCAATCTCGCTACACTAGACCTGTTCAGATTACACAAGGTTACGTCTGAGCTTGTAACAAAACCAGCGTACATGGTATGTGCGTCCAGATGGGTGTCGTGATTGTGAATATAAGGCCAGCACGCCACAACTATAGCTAGTATGAAACACAGTGGTAGATAAAGTAGTGATGGGTACTTGAACCGTCACAAGGAAACGTAATAGGGGGGCGGGTTCCCACAGGCTATGATGTATCATGAAGCGTTTGCTTATGGTGTAATGAAAGATAACCTCTCCTTGGGAATTATTGCCCTTGGAAAGCATCAGAGATGGCGAGAAGAGGCAGTTATCCCCCCCCCCCCTTTTTTTTTCTTCTCTCACTCGGGCGTATCTACGGAAAAGGATGCATTTGGCAAGCGCTTAAGTCGAGCCGCTGTCCAAACATTTGGCGGCCTCCTTTGAGATAACTCTACCATAATATCAGCTCAAAACTACAACCATAATATTAGCTCAAAAATACAAGGCAAGCTCATTAAATCTTACAGAAGTCGTGACACGACATGGAAATTAAAGGGCATCTTCCTCACATATGTAGAATTGTTTTCCCCACTGTCCGGGGAAGGCTTGATTGACTTTGCTCAGGGGCGACTCCCCCTTCCCACCCCCCTTTTTTTTAAAAGTGGCGCCCAAGGCATGAGTTATACCTGCCATGCTTGAATACGCCACTGTATAGAAAGTAAATGTTGTAACACCTTGAAGAGGCACATCCATTTGTGCGTGCTTAAAGGGTGTATGGACACACATCTCTGTAGCAGAATACTCCAACTGTCTCACGTTTGGACCGAAATTCTCTTCGTGTATGCAGCAGCTTTGAATGTGCCTGTCTCTCCAGCCGAAAGCCCTTTATTGATCAGGTGTTTTTTCGGCATGTTGTGTATGTGGGAGGGTGTCCCGTTTTGCAGGGAAATCAAGTAATTGGTTGATATGTAATGCTGTCCTGGCTTCTTTTCCATTCTCCTCCTACCCAGAAAGTGTACACAGTTAATACTCAGATTAGCCCACAGACTAATAAATTAGCCATTTCTCTATTTTGTTGTAAATTTAGATTAGCACTAGTTTTGTTGCATAGATGTTTGTTTGTGTATTGTCTCATGTACTTATATAGTGAATTAAAGAGGAAATGTAAAACACGTCAAAATTTGGTGAAAACTGACCAAGGGTTGTAGCAGAAATTGAATCTTTGAAATTTGAAAAAGACACAGAATGAATGAATGTCATCGGTATTCAGAGCTGGGGAGAAGAAAAAAAAATATTGATTAGACAGGAGACAGACAGATGGGAGAGAGTTTTTTGTGGTTTAGACAGATAGGAGAGGTTTTTGTGGTTCAGCTAAATAATTAGTCTAGTTAAAGACAGACATGGATATAAGGGGACATAGTCCAGCTTTTGAGCTTGTGTGAGTGTATGAAAGTGGTATATTGGTTATCAAATATGTTTGTTTTGTTTGTATTATAAAGAGAGTCTTCTCTTCTTCTTTCATTCATAATTACGTGCTGTTTTGCAAATTTTTCCCAATATTCAAGGTTTGTTTCTCAGGAAATCACGACCTTAGTTCCTGTTTGTTCCAACTTTATTTTTTGCACAACTGAGAAATTCAATGTTAAACATTTGCTGCTTTAGTAATAATATGATAAGGAGTTAGAATAAATTGGAATAGTGATCTAGCTTGGTAAGTGCCACAATGCATTTTAAACAAGCATCAAAGTGTGCATTTATTATATGTCCTCTACATATTAAAAAGTCTCCAGGTTTTCAGAAAATGGAGATAAAACAAACAAGAACTAAGGTTGTGAAATTCTGTCTTACTGGTTGGTTAGTTGATGGAAGCTTCTTGTAGGGTATTCCTCCTGTTCCATGGATCTGTTTAATTCTTTTGTCTTGCTATTTTCATAGCATATTGTGACTGTTCTAGAGTTGATGTGCTTTCCATACTCAAACTTAGACTGTCTTATTGGCTGTTTCAATGGTCCCACCAAGTTTAATGATGAACTATTATGATACTGCTTTCAGTTTCACCCTCAGCAGGAATCTTCTCCAGAATTGGTGGTTTTTTTTTTTGATGCTGCAAATTAGTCATTGTTTGCGTCCCAGAACGTTATGCCATGTTAGAAAATGTCTAGCAATGAGATAACTGACTTCATTATGTTTTCCTGTGTTTTTTAAGTGAAAAACTGGGAATGCATGTTATAGAAACGAAGAAGATTTATCGGGAAAATAAATAAGAAATTGAAGATCAGGTCATTGTCCTTTCATGTAACCTGATGATGGAGAATGTATTTATTAAAATGCATTCGGCTCCATATAAAAATGAAGTAATTGAAAGTTTTGCTGTTAGAGTGACCTTATCTCAGCTATAAGAAATGAGAATAATGATGCATAATGTTTGTATTCTTGAGTTATGATGGGCCTGTGTTTGCTGTCGTTGTTGGAACTTGATGACCTGGTGAATTGTCACAATGAGGGTAATAAATCACATTGTGACATGTCAGTTTTGCCTGCAGATTTCTCTTTTTCTGCTTGACGCCATGGAGAGAGGCAAAATATGAAATTTCTGCTCATACTTTTGTTGTCCATATAATGAAAAAGCAATTGGGGGGGGGGGGGGGGGGCTGATCAATAAAGGGCAAAATTGGAAATAAATTACTGGTACATGTATAGTAAAAGCTGAATTCTGCCCAAGTGGATGAATACACATCATTTATGGGAAAGAAAAAAGAAATTGAGGCAGTACATGCAGTTTCAGCAGAATGTTTGGTCACATAGTCATGAAGTATAGGTGCTTACATGTTCATTTTCTAGCTCCATTATAGTGTGATGGTCTTGAAATCACAGAAATTATTTTAGGCATTTCCCTTTTAATATCCCCATTCATATAAATGATATGCTGATAAATATTGTAATAAAACACATGGACTTATCAACGGCGTAATTCTTTAACTGGCTAGCTTCACTTTTTGTGGACGAATCTTTCTTGTTTCAGAATGAATCTGCAACATGTATTACATGTCCTAACAAAGAATTGGACCACTGTGGCTAGGGGAAATCATTCTAAATTGAAATTTCTCTAAAATGACCCAATTCCGTCTAGTGAAGGAAACATACGCTGTTTTTTTTTTTTTTTTTGCTCTCCTGTAAAATTTTGTAAAAAACACTTAGACAGTGTGAGAAATACACTGACAATATAATCTGTGGAGTCGCTGCAAGGCTTGAAGCATGGCAAGTCAAAATGTTGCAGAAAGAAAAAGTTGTATGTAGCAAAGCCTGGCAAAAGAAATAATACAGACACAATACAACAAATCATAAAGGAAAAAGAAAGACAAATCAAGGTTTCATTTAAAAAGGATCTAACTTCTTCAGGACGACTTTTTCTTTTTGAATGTGCTGATAAAGCACACGAGTGAAGTTTCTTGTTTCCGCTTTAGCACTGGCATTTGTTGGGCTCTTTCCTTCTTGCAGCGTACAGTTAATGAGCTTGTTGATGCTAATTGTAATCTTGCTGTTTAATTTTTTTTTTCTTTGCAGGTAAAAGTAAAGAGGCTGAAATAAAGAGGATAAATAAAGAACTAGCAAATATCAGGTCCAAATTTAAAGGTAAGTTCACTGCTGTAATTTTTTTTTTTTTTTTTTTTTGCTCTGCGTGATTGACAAAGTGATGTTTCTACAAGACTTATTTGGTATAATTCATTTTTGATGTATGTATTTTAGTTCAGTTATTTTCATAATGAATTATGTGATTATGTGAAATGAGCAAACATATTGTTGTATGTAAATCTCAGTGATGACAGTTTGAATAGTTTAGGCAGTTAGAAATCATTATTGCAGTGTGACCTGTGCAGAAATCTTTGAGAAAATTGCAGGAGCCTAACAATATAATTTTCTAAGCACACTAGGATAGAGTTGAACCATGTTACCCAATCAAGATGTAGGCAGCTACAATTATATGCATGAATTTAATATAGCAGTGACATAACAGTTTGAACTGAAGGACGAACATGTGCAAAACATGTTTTTGTCGAATAAAATAAATGTTAGGCCCGGTGCCAGTAAGTGTGAATGAAAATATTGCTTTGTCTGAATCTTGAATTTGTTTGCTCTTTTCTGTTCAATCAGGCGACAAAACAATCGACAGCTATCAGTGAAAGAAGTATAGATTAAATCTTGGAATTATTTTACTTTTTTTTTCTATTCCACCAGGTGACAAAACATTAGACGGCTATCAGAAAAAGAAGTATGTTTGCAAGTTGCTATTCATTTTCCTGTTGGGCCATGACATTGATTTTGGCCACATGGAGGCAGTCAACCTCCTTAGTTCCAACAAATACACAGAGAAACAGATTGTAAGTATATTTGCCTGGACACTGATATGCAACGATTTTGTTTTTTACTGAGCCAGAGGAATATGTTTAGGCAGTTAAATTAACAACAAAAAAAAAAACAAAAAACAAAAATGATCAAGTAGGTTTCAGTTTGTTTTCAAAGTACCAGTATAGAGGATACAGGCATAATTTTGTTATTCTCTGTGGTGTGGCATGTTGCTTTAATAATGAATTTAACTATATCAGGACATCGGTGTTAGGGGCTTCAGTCAAGTTTGGACATAATTTTTTCCCCACTTTGGACAAAACAGCATGGTTCAGAACAACGCTTGCAGAAAAAAAGTATTGATAATAAAGTAAAATGTTATACACCAAATAAAAGTGAATCAAAGGTAGAATACAATATAAATCAGGGATGGGTCCAAACATATATTTCACTGGCGCCAATAAGCCAGCGATGCTCTCCGAAAGAGTTTAGCACCTGGTAATTTTATAAATGATTTTTTTTTTTACGTTAGGTGTACTCAATCTCGCTTCAGTAATGTATTTAAAATGCTGTTTTAATTATGAAAAAACGTGTATATAATGTTTCTGCTGTAATATATTCTAGATTTTACTGTAATAATGAAGATGATACTTTGAATGTGACATTCATACTTTAAAAAATTAGCATAATGTGAATTGCTTAAAATTTTCAGTTTAGGAGACTTTGAACTTTAAATGCTTTAGATTTGTATTCATGAAAATGGTTTTTATTTTGAATTTGTTGTAACACCTAAGGTATGACAAAATTCAAACTCAAATCACATTTTAAATACGGAATTTTTATTTTTGATACAGGGGTATCTGTTCATCTCTGTGTTGGTGGGTGCCAGTAATGAGCTGATGAAGCTGGTCATCCAGTCCATTAAGAATGACCTGATGAGCCGTAATCCCATTCACATCAACCTGGCCCTGCACTGCATGGCTAACATTGGCAGCCGGGAGATGGCAGACTCGGTGGGGTCAGACATTCCCAAACTGTTGGTGTCTGGGTAAGATGCTTTCACATATTCAGTGTCCTGGTCACTTGAAAATAATGATCTGAAAGCAGTGACTTGCATTTGATCATCCATCTCATCATCTCATATAATACAGAATTATTTAATTCTATTTGATAAACTAGATAAGGTACCTGGCATTATCCGAGATAAACCTGTGAACCCACCGTTCTCTCTCTCTTTGGTGTAGAAAGCTTCCCATATTTTAGTCTTGCTACAGGTTTCATGGGCATGAGAGCACTACGCACTCATTTTTGTTAGGGAAATTACCTGCACTGAATTGAAAACGTATTAATATCGTTTTTGGTGCAGCAGGCTTGCTACAAGGAGCCAAAAACAGAGATCGTTGTATTTTAACTGTTTTGTGAAAAATACCTGAAAATTGAATCAACACAATTGGTCAATTTAAAAGGGATTGGGCTGGATTAGTTGACACAAGAAAATTAACTTTATAATTTTTGAAACTCATTTAGGCTGTAGTGTCGACCAAAAAAAAGGGGGATAAGATTTAAATTGATGAAGTTTGGAATATCAAACAACATAAATTAAGTACCCAAATAGACCATCAAAGGGGCAAGGTGGTGTTATCATGCTGACATGCCATTATACTCAAACAGATTTTTCAATTTGAGGAGAATGTTTCACAGTTTTTGATCACTTTTGTTATTTTTGCATATGACAAAAACATCTCCGCTTACAACTTCAAAAGATAGTGACAGGTCACTGTGAGAATCTAGATCTCACTAGGAGATACCACCAATGTCGTGAAAACACCAGTCCTTGAGATGGAGGACAATTTAACACCTTTGCAAAGTCATACTTCCATCAGTGTGAATGCCTCAATTTCAGCTTTCTTGCATTACCATGTAGGTCAGGAAATAAGGAGTGAAATAGTATGGGGAAAAATGGTTAGGACATGTTCATATGAAGACATAGAAGTAGCCTATAGGTAGGCATTGTCCTCCTCAGTGCTGACCTCGACTTTATTGAGATGTTCATTGCTCTGTGTTTAGATCTTTATTTTAAGAGGTTTCGCTGCCATTGGCATTTACACCTGACTTTTCTTGCTTTTATTTTTCTTGTTCTTGTTTCTGTGCGTTTTTGTGCTAGGGATTAGTTGTTTTTTTTAGTAGAAATTTGTCCGGGCTTGTTCGGCCTGCGCTTCACAACTTTTAACTGCCAAGGTATTTTTAACATGCGCAACGTGCACATGGGCCCTCCGAGTTTTGCGTCCTTATCCAAGAAGTCTGGGTGCTCAATCCCACCTACCAAAGGACCAGAGATAGATTTTCATTGCCCTCAGCTTGTGCATATTGATGTATGATCAAGTATTCATAAAAATATGAAATATGCAAGTTTACAGCTAGATTTGGGGCTTTCGAATGGGTTCCAGTCCACTTTTAGCCATATGAAGATTTTCCAGTTCCCACCCATAATAGTACTATGATATTTTTCACCAGTGATCTTCATTATGACCACTGTTTTAAAATCTCAAAAATTGAGTGCATGTGTCTCTTCTGTGGTAACACCATGGGAAGATATACTGGTGATAGTACAGAGAAAATGTACGTTTTTGGCAGTCTCAGCAGTATGTCCACTTCCGTGGATTCACTTGAAGGGATATAATGCTGAAAAATTCATTTCTGTAGTTCATTTGTCATTACCTCTCACAATAATGCTTTTGTTACATCTTTTCCTTGAGGATGTGCTGGTATAAGTTAAACTGAAAGTCAAACACAGTTTGAAACCCAGTCACATTGAGACACATAGAAGTCAGGTTTCTTAAAAATTGTGAGTCTACAAAATTTTTATGATGAGTTTTTATGAATGTAATACAGCTGTTTTGTCTTGACAGTGACACATTGGACTCGGTCAAACAGAGTGCAGGGCTGACATTGTTGCGCCTGCTGAGGGCGTCACCAGACATGATTCCAATTGGTGAATGGACATCCAGGATTATACATCTTCTCAATGATCAGCATATGGTAGGCGGCAATGATTAGGGACAAAGGACACCATTTTGATAGCTCTTTGCTGGCATCTTATAGCCCACATAACTATTTAGTAAATGTTAACAGGATTATTGCGCAGCCCTGGAATTCCATGTTTCATTGGTAAAGCTCTGGAATTAAAAATTTTGAGGGGACAAAAACACCTGGAAAACTGAATTAGCCCTGGAATTGTTTTGGGTTTAAACAAAAAATAAAACATTAAAAGAGTGGGGAAAAAATGTATACAAAAAAGGAAGTGAATAAATAAATTATACACAATGTCTCTGCTATCACCTGGTACACAGGAAGTAGCCCTGGTAAAGTATTCTCAAAGAGATGTAGGAACAGCATGTTATACAGAAGCAAATGTATACAGTTATGCTGCAAGCTGAAAATTTGAAAAGTGAAGATTCACTTTGTTTAGCACACAATGAACACATGAAAACAAATGTAAGTCAGCATTCAGTTCATTTGGAAAATGTATTGTTCATGTATTTTCTGTCTCTTATGAAGACCTAACCTATTGACTGATTTCTTTTCAGGGAGTTGTAACATCAGCTACCAGCTTGATAGAAGCTTTGGTGAGGAAGAACCCAGAGGAATACAAAGGTTGTGTGTCTCTAGCTGTCTCCAGGCTAAGCAGGGTAAGTGACAACACAGACCATCTTCAATCTTACTTACTAGAGTATTGGTGATTGTGGCAATTTTGAGTTAAGGCTAACATTGTCTGGGTGAGATCTATATTGTCATCAAATGGCGTATAGATATATGTAATAGATTTGAAGTTATAAGTAGAAATATTTTTTTTTGCCACATCCAAGAATAACAAAATTGTCCAAAACCTTGAAACACTTTTGTAAAATTAGAAGGTTATTGATAGTACGGTGGATGATAGTAATGTAGATTGACGACGAGATATGGCACATTTTCATGATTCATTATTGTTTTCCAGATTGTGACAGCATCCTACACAGATCTCCAGGACTACACATATTATTTTGTGCCCGCCCCTTGGCTGTCTGTCAAACTGCTACGACTGTTACAAAATTATCCTCCACCAGGTAACATTTCACATTTTTAGGGGGGCTCAGGTGGTAGGAAAATTTTGAATTAGAAATCATGCCGATTCCAAAAAGGAGGAAAGCACTCTAAGGAACCACTTCAGCTCTTCTTTTCTTCGCTCTTCCTTTCAGCTTCCTCCCATATTATGTACAACAAAATAAGGTGGTCCAATTTAGCTTTTGAAATACATAAAATCCCTTGTCAACCAGGGGCAAAGCTCCCTGTCCCTCACTGGGACCAAGTCCCTATTACCTGCCAGGGTTCCTGGCCGCCCACCATTTATTCTGTCCAACAAAAAGTTTCAGACTTGTTTTTTTATTCCTGCGCTGGCTCCGTCCGTGCTGTGTGTAAAGACATTAATGGGAACACACCCACTGTTCAAGGCTAATACATGGCCTTGATGCAACAGTATATTTATGTCTTGCTTCATCTCTGTCACGTCAACAGAGGACCCCAGTGTTAGGACACGTCTTACTGAATGTCTGGAGACCATTCTGAACAAAGCTCAGGAGCCACCCAAGTCTAAAAAGGTGCAGCACTCCAATGCTAAGAATGCTGTCCTATTTGAGGCCATCAACCTCATCATTCACATGGACAGCGACCCCAATCTTCTAGTCAGAGCTTGTAATCAACTGGGACAATTTCTACAGCACAAAGAAACCAATTTAAGGTAAGGGTTGTTTTGTCACTACATTATGTAATAATAGAATTGTGTTTTTGGAGTATTTTCTGTGTACAGAGTTCCTGTGCAGCCCTGGAATTCCAGAGATCCTTGGAAAAGCCCTGGAATGTAAGAATTTAAGCAGGGATGGAACCGGAAGCAGGGATGGAACCGGCTCCGGAAATTTTTTCCCCGCCGTCATTTATCCTATCAATATTAGGTCCGGCAAAAAAAGTTAAATTGCAAAAAGAGCATTAAAAGAGCGATTGCCGGAAAACACCAATAACCGGAAATAAGCAAGTTGGCACTTCCGGTCTTTCACCCCGGGTACTTTTCGTTGTGTAGGTCTTGGCCACCCTACATTCTGTCAGTTCAGCTCTTTCTTTTGCGTTTGAGTTATAGATCCAGCATCCTCTAAGAGAGATAACGTGATGAAGCATCGAGTGTGATCGTTTTCGTGACTCATGAGTGATGTTCTGTTGGATTTTTAACTGGTGAAGCCTGCAAGATGATATTTCAAGGTAGTGTCAGTGACTGATAGTAATAGTAGCCTTTTAATTTTCACCCCAAGTACTTATTATAATATTACTGTAATAGTAGATCTAGGATCTAGTCTTTAATTTTCACGGCACAGTTCAAATAAAAGTAGAGAACCAGCCTGTAGACCTAAATCTAGAACCAGGCACAAAGACACTTTGTCAACATGGTGTAATGTCAGCTCAGAGTCATGTTTTTCAAAATCTAGAACTAGCAGAGACCTAGGCTAGATGGCTAGAAGATGAAAAAGATCATATCTAGCAATACTAGCATACGTAGGCCTACTTTTTCTTTTTCGTGTTTCATTCAGAATGAATTGTGACTTGGTAAGTTTTAAAGAGATTATGGGCTGTGACCTGTGTTAGTTAGAATATTAGACTTGAAATAGAGCTTGTCTTGATCTTGACTTGTTTGTTAAAACAAAAAAGTGGAGGATTACCAAACAAAGTTAGAGCTACCTTGCATTAGGTAGGGATTAGTTCAACAAATATTTGGATAAAGTCACTGGTAATATAAATAAGTTACATATTTTGGTTAGCATGTAAACTTGTAGCGTAACCCATCTAGATCTAAGATTGTGTGGTCTTAAGAGACAAGTGAGAAATGACATGGGATGAAGATGGCACCTCATGTCATTCATACCTATCATTTTTCATATCTCTAGGACACATTCCTGATGGTGATATTGACATGCTTTTATGTATTTTTGAGTCATCTTTCACATTTGCGCGTGGCAAGCGCTTGACGGAAAAAGCTGAGGAACTTTTTTTGTGGCGTGGTTCCATCCCTGTTGAAGGAAATGCCCTGGAAATACAGGATTAGCATGGGAATTCTCCCAGGGTTTAAAAATTAAAACATGGGAAAATCTGAGCAAAAATAAATACAATAGTGAATTATCTGTCATTTGCTTGCATTTTGGTAGTTCTGGAATTTAATTTTATCCATGGAAGAGCCTTGAAAGTACATTTCAGAGGATTACAGGAACCCCAGGAAAGGGCACAGGCTGAAATCTTTTAGAATTTGCATAATATACATATCTACTTGATTAATCCACAGATATTTAGCCCTGGAAAGCATGTGTTTGCTGGCAACATCAGAGTTTTCACATGAAGCAGTAAAGAAGCATCAGGACACTGTGATCACGGCTTTGAAGGTGACGCAAAGAGTGAAATTTTGGATGATCATAATGATTTTGTCACATTTATTCCTTTAATCTGACACAACATAATTATGCTGTTTTGCTTCATAACTCTGTTGAGGGGGAAAGAGATTATCGTCAGTTGGCTGTTGAAACCTCGTTAACTCATTCTCTACAGTTACTTTCATGGGTGTGGGTGGGAACTCTCAACACTATCCAGTTTGAAATGTAGATCCTTCACTCAGTATAGGCCCATTGCGCATATCGGCCATCTTTGATGTAAGGACCGACGCCTCACCATAGCGATTAGCAACAGTCTTTGATTTTAGTTTTAACCAGGTGCCAACGGCAGACCGACACGTGTTGTCCATCACTGTGAGATATTGTTTCTTGATGCCTCTATTCACCAGACTCTGATTTGGAAATTTTTACAAGAGTAGAAACCAAGAGACAAAGGATTGGCTTGCAAATGACCAAATTCCAGGAAATGGATTTAAGAGATTGAAAACACCTCACTTCAAAATGCCTAGATCTAAATTGTGGCAGGGCTATTGACAGACTAAATGTTTTTTTTTTGTTTTTTTTTTAAATCTGAGTTAGGTGAACAGAAATATCCAGTAGTTCCTATTTATAGGAATTAGGATGAGTTATGTAACTCTCCTACATAGAAGTTAAGTAAGCTGTGATTTTATGTGAATGAACTCTTTTTTTTTTTTTTTTATATGTTCGGAATAAACCAAATATTCTCTGAATTTTTTTTTTTTTTTCTAAACTATAAAACGAATAGCTGTCTTGGGATCTCTTTGTAAGTGGGGTTATATTCTGATCAATATGAGTGTTGATCTTGTCAGAAATTGATGTGGTCATTGTAATGATTTCAAAATTTTCAGACGGAGAGAGATGTAAGTGTGAGACAGAGAGCAGTGGATCTATTGTATGCTATGTGTGACCGCAGCAACGCAGAGGAAATTGTAGGGGAGATGTTGGAGTATTTGGAGTCAGCTGATTACTCAATTAGGGAAGAGATGGTGAGTCAGAATATCTCATGGTTCCAACAGGCTGGCTATATCAAGATATTGGATTACATGATGTGGTTTCACCTATGGCTAATTTCATCTAATTAGGTGATAAATGCTGAACCGGATATCTTTGATGGTAATGGGCCAAACAATATCGAGGTCCACATGGTAAACCATCTTCCGTGTGCCACATTTGATGTTCCTCTTAAATTGTATTTTCCATTTTTTTGTGATTACAGAAGCACTTGATTGCCATGTTTATGCTAGAAGTACAATTTAAGAAGAAAAAAAACGACAACAACAATAACAACAGCAACAGAAAAGCATTTAGCGTCTTTGTGAATATATTGTTAATGAACATTTTCATTTAGGATATACAGTTCTAAGTGCAATGCTTAGCTGCATTTGACAGAAGTATGGACAGTGTAGTTTTAAAAAAACATTATATGTATCTAACTTTTGAATTTCATGAGTTGTTTGTTGTGTTTGCTGATCAGGTGCTGAAAGTGGCAATATTGGCAGAAAAATACGCTGTTGACTACACATGGTATGTGGATGTCATTCTTAACCTTATCAGGATTGCTGGTGATTATGTCAGTGAGGAGGTAAGTCCAGCACTTATTAGTTACATAACAGAAAAGTGTGTGAATGAGTCATCATTTCTTATTGCAGACCTACCCACTGCCCCTTATTTTACAGGACTGATTTATTTATGGAAAAGAAATTGCTGTCAGGTTTGAGGATAAAGACCAGTCCAGTAAAGTATAAGACGGTGATGACAGTATGTATATTATACCAATACATACTCGGCCAAAAAAGAAAGTGTGCATACATAGAACACAGTAAAATCGGGGTTATAAGGGAATTGTGATAACATTTAACACACTGTCCTTGCTGAGTACTGTTGACACATCCGTAAAGTGATGAGGCGATCGGCCCAAAACACGGTTAGATAACTCACAACAATTGAAACCAAGTGGGTGGTTAGTGTGAGAGAAATAATTGCTTTAGTTTAAAGGCACAAAATTCATGTGTAGCATGCAGTACCTTATAAACTCAATGAGACGACGCTGCCAGACAGTCATTGCAGCACAAGGAGGACATACTCAGTATTAAAAAGTGACACTCGTTTTTGGAAGGGTGTCCCCAGTGACATGAGAAGTTCTTCAATAAACTTTCTGTTAAAACACTTTACCACTCTTTTAAGATTTGACCAAAGTACGCACTTGTAAAATTTCATATCGATAGGACATTTTATAGTCATAGTGAAACAAATGGCTTCTCAATTCCTCCCCAGGGTTTGCCAAGTGCCTCCTGTTTGAATCATTGTTGTAGAGTCTTTATCAACCATTCTTTTGTCACAGTGTTCTACTTCATCTTATTGATTATCTGGGTTACATTTGAAATGTTTACAGTAAGATGTGTTGTATTTCTTGTACAGGTGTGGTACAGGGTGATTCAGATTGTGATAAATAGAGATGATGTACAGGGTTATGCTGCCAAGACGGTGTTTGAGGTAAGGAGACATTGGAGGGGAAAGTAAGTTAGTTTTAAAAATGTAATTTATTTCCATTGCACCATCGGATGTAACTTTGTAGCATATCGTGGCATAAGAAATTGTATTTTATCATTCTTTTGAAAATTGTGAAGCTATTTCACCTCTGTGACTAGATTTTAAATTATTAAAAAGTTCTTTTGGCATTTTGTAAAGTTTAGTTGGGCAAGAAATTATGACAAAAATTCCTAAGTAATTATGATGTGTATTGGCATTGCATGATTCACAGAAATTTATCCAATATGTAGAGTTTTGTCATCTCAAAGGAAACAGTTTTTGCATCCCGTAATCTAAAGTAAATCTTATTTAGTTTGAAATCAGTTTGAATGACAAAGGGGGGCAGAGGGGATGAGAGACACGGGCATCCAATCAAAGAGCATCTAGGCCCCATACTTGAGTCTTGGGGCATACAGTAAAGGCATTGGCCCCAAGTATGTTGGGGCACCACGAAACCTCTGCATACCACTGTTGTCATCTCTGTGATAAGAGTATTCCTTTTGAATTTGATCAGAGAAGGACCCAAATATGACCAGGGATTTGAAATTGATTGAAAATGCAGTTTTGTTTTGCTTTTGCACCTTAGGCTCTTCAGGCCCCAGCATGTCATGAGAACATGGTCAAAGTGGGCGGATACATCCTCGGAGAGTTTGGCAACCTTATTGCAGGGGACCCTCGATCTAGGTGAATTGAATTTATTGTGAAATGTTGCTTGCTGCATTTAGGGTAGATAGATTTTGAGGGTTTTGTATATTAAGTGGTATTTGCATGACTTCTTACTTCAAATGTTCGAACTGAAATTTATCAATGGTTGATGTTCTTGTTGAATGCTTACGTATGAAAAATTGTAAAAATA
The DNA here is from genome assembly GCA_963931925.1 of Onchidella celtica. NCBI lineage: Eukaryota > Metazoa > Mollusca > Gastropoda > Systellommatophora > Onchidiidae > Onchidella > Onchidella celtica. The sequence continues at coordinate 50,730,667 of OZ007575.1, read as the reverse complement.
GACGATGGAGACATCATAAACAAATTATCAGGGATCGCATTTAACCATGCTTATTTCACTAATTCTGTGATGATGAGGATTCTTGTGCAACACTGAAATTCTAGGATCCTTGAAAAAGCCCTGAAGTAGCCAGAGAATTCTCCTGGGGTTTGAAAAACATTCAAAGGGTGGAAGAAATCTGAAGTAAAATAAAGTAATGAATAAAATGTCTCTCATTTTTGTGTATGTAAGTAGCCCTGGAAATTAACACATTAGCCATGAAAAAGCTCAAGAAATGTCCTGGAAAAACAGTCTCAAAGAGGAGGTGCAAGAATCTTGTTTGACAACATTGCAAAATTGTGCCAAACTTGAGGTTAAAAAAAAATTAAAGATTGCAATTTCCACCATGTTGTTCTTACTTAATTGAAAACTTTCAGCACAAGCGCAGTATTTTGAAGATGGTTGCATTTAACTCTTTCCCTATGGTACAACGCACATTGCGTCGCATGCTTCCCTAGTGGCAGCCGGTACAACGCAGCCTGTAAAGGTATTCCTTGACCACTGAAAGTTTCCTTTATCCTAGCGTGTCCAGTGATACCATGTGTGCGATAAGTGTATAGTTTGGACAGCTGTTGTGTAGTAAGGCGATCTTTGTTTACAAATGCACAGTACAGTACGGCGTGTAAACCCATGAGGTGCTCGTCCAGAATTGGAATGCTGGCCCGTAGGGAAAGAGTTAATCAGTGAGCTGGCTTCGTTTCCTTAATGTTCTGAAATTTCTGCAGTTTGCAGACATGGTGAATGCGTGCCCTGATAGATTTCATTGTAGGTACATAAAGTAACATTTGCTTACATTGCCAAGCACTGACTTTAGCTGTGATATCATCATCAGTCCTTTGGTCCAGTTTCAACTCCTTCACTCCAAGTACCATCTGTGTAGTCCCAACACCCGAGGTCTCCTCCTGTCTACTTACATCAAGTTCATCAACCTTTTCCCTGAGATTAAACCCAACATTCAAGAGGTAAGTTGGCAGTACAGTAAAGAGTGCTGATCTGATCACTTTAAGCTTCATAAGAGAATTAGTCAAAGTTTGTATTTGTCATGCCAAAATATGAGAGTATAGTTAAGAATTTCCAGATACTTGGTTGTAGGATTGACTGTTGAAGTTGGTGTTAGTAGTATTTGCTGATAAGAAATACCTGAGTATGAAGATAAAATTTTTCTGGGTGTCTATGTGTTGAAAACAAAGGATCAGAAATGTATGTCTTCACTGTTAATCTTGTTCCAAGCTATCCATTGGCAAGACTTAGATAAAATCTATGCATTTATCTACCAAATTCAGCATGAAAGTAATCATACATACCACGATACCATAGTTAACAAACCATGATATTTCTGTGTCATGTAGAAAAGTTGTTGTATAGTTTACTTCAGTCTTTTTGTATTTTGTAGATTCTTGGCAGTGACAACAACCTGAGGAATCCTGATGTGGAACTACAGCAAAGATGTATTGAGTATCTTCAGCTTAGTACTGTGGCTTCACCAGATGTCCTTGTAAGTAATGGAACTTCTAGAGTCGTAGCTATTAATACACCTGTGCAATTGTTTTATGTGTGGAACTTTCTGATGGCATAACATGTAGAGTTCCCCTGCATAACGAACTGACGCTTGGGGGGACACGCCATTATCTGGAAACTAGGGTTTTCACGATACAACAGTTTGTCGTATGGAGTTTTTGTACTAAAATCCTTTGCTCTTCCTCAGGCCACAGTGTTGGAAGAAATGCCACCATTCCCAGAGCGCGAGTCCTCTATTCTGGCCAAACTGAAGAAGAAAAAGCCCACAGCAGTGCCAGAAGGCGGCGAAGTCAAAGAGAAAGAACACCGTACAATCCCAGTGGCTCAGGTGAACAATCTGGAAACTGCAGCAGCTCCACCTCCTCCAGCAGTTCAGGTGAGTCCTATCAGAGCTACCAGAAACAATAAAATAGTACAGCCAGCTCAGCATGCACCGATTTCACACCACCTCCTGGCGGCAAATATGCAGAAGTCATGAACAGTGCCGTATTTTACAAAGCCAACATAGGGAAAATATTGAATTTTGTTAACTGTTCAACAATCGCTGTAGGCCTTGATTGAAGTTGCTTATTTTGTAATTATAATTTCAATCTCGTAGGACAGGGTTCACACAGGTCCTTAAGAGTCCCGAAAATCTTTTAATTTTCATAAAAGAAAAAATAAGTACTCAAAAAGTCCTTAAATTCTGAAAATTATGCCTAAGTCCCTAAAAAGTCCTTAAAATTTGTGTTTCAGTTGAATAATTGAGATTCAAATCATTCAATTGCACACTGGATAATTGGTACTATGAAATAACTGAACTTTTCAGAATGAATTTACCAGGTTTGAATTCTGGATACAGAAACATTCTGTTTTGATGAGTGCTGCACACCACTTGTACAGTTGTAATATTTCTTGGTCACAGGCACAAGGTCCTTATTTTTTTTACTGTGAGTCCTTATAAAGTCCTTAAAAAGTTCTTAAAATTAGTTTTCAAGACTTTGTATGAACCCTGGTAGGAAAACTGGCTCTCTTTTTTTTTTTAAGGTCGCAGTGACACTGTATCAAATCCACATCATTATTTTTCATCATGAGTCCTTCATATTGGCCCCCGGTAGCGGTGTGGTCATAGGCTTGTTTGCCTAAATCACAGACGAAGAATTGAGCAAACTTCCCGGACGCAGCTTCGAAGCTGGCGGCAGCAGGCCAGTGGTTGATTGATGGGGCAGATGGCAATATACCGTCACTCTGGCCTGGATATCGTGACACAGAGCATCCACCAGTATTGGTGTTCTTTGGTTTGGGTCTTTCACCCTAGTCAGTTGGGACTGCGAGGCTGTGGAGTAGCCTACAGGCAGCCGGTCAGGCAATATGACTGTCCCCCTGGCATCCTCCTGCACCTGGATACATTTCCAGTCGTCTTGACCCTGTCTTGCCACTTGGATAAGTTGTGTCCAGGCGAGAGAGTGAGTCTGATGTTTGCGCAGCTCTTTCTCACTAAAAACAAATTCTTTGCGCCAGTCTTAACACTCACCTCGTCTTCTTTCATCTTTGTCTCGTCTTCTTTCCTCTCAAAATTCCAACGGCGATGGGCGAGTGCGGTGGCAGCAGGTTTGGATAGACTGGAAGCTGTTAGCACAGACCTACACGTTGGTGGCTGTGGGCTATGGTCGCTTCATCGTCGATTGAAGTGGAGGCGTGGGGAGGCAGCACCCACAGTAGCTGAGCAGCCTTATTTAAGGATAGCACTGCTCACCTCAACTGAGGAAGGGGCTAGAAAAGGTGCCCTAAAGAAAGCCCACTTCACATCACCCTGACTGGTATACTGCGACCAGTGGGGATCCCTTTTTGCGGTCGAAACAAAAAGAAATTCAGCTTACTCAGGCTAGGAGCCTGGAATATACGCACACTACAGGACAACTCAAACAACCCGGAAAGACGCACTGCACTTATTGCCATTGAGCTCAGCAGGTACAACCTGGACATAGTGGCACTCAGTGAGACCAGACTCCCTGATAGTGGCCAACTCAAAGAGCTCAGTGGTGGATACACCTTCTTCTGGAAAGGCAAGGGTGCAGTCGAACCGAGACAGCATGGTGTTGGGTTTGCAATTAAAAATGACCTTGTCAGAAACTTGCAGTCCATGCCAATTGAAATAAATGACAGGCTAATGACACTCAGGATCCCAGTTGGGAAAAGCCAGTCAGCCACCCTCATTAGCGCATATGCGCCCACCATGACAAACCCAGATGAAGCCAAAGACAAGTTCTATTCTGATCTAGAATCTGTCATATGCTCTGTCCCGGCAGCTGATAAGCTGATTCTCTTGGGGGACTTCAATGCTAGGGTTGGCTCCGAAATCTCAGCGTGGCCAAATGTTTTGGGCCCTCATGGAGTTGGTTCATGCAATAACAATGGGTTGCGCTTACTTACTTTGTGCGCTGAATTTGGCCTGTTCATTACCAACACAAATTTTAGTCTCCCCGTGAGAAACAGAACGTCATGGATGCATCCCCGCTCAAAGCATTGGCATCTCATAGACTATGTCATTGTGAGGAAGACTGACAGAAAGGATGTCCTTGTAACAAAGGCGATGTGTGGTGCCGAGTGTGGAACTGACCACAGACTCATTGTTTACAACCTCAGTCTAACATTGAGGCGCGATAGACGCCCTCAAGGGAAAGCGCCACCTAAACGCCTAAATGTTTCAAAACTCTGCTCAGCTGAGAAACAGAGCGAGCTCTCATCAGAACTCTCCTCAAAATTGGATTGCGTGACTTTTGACCCTGAGAACATTGAACAGAGCTGGACTGACCTAAATACAACTGTACACTCTTGCGCCAGCAGCACAGTTGGTTTTCCTGTCCGCAAGCACCAGGACTGGTTCAATGATAATGGTAATGAAATCAAAGTGCTCATCAAAGAAAAAAATAGTATCATCCAAGCTCACTGCAGTGACCCCTCTTCCACAGCAAAAGCTGATGCACTGCGTGCATGTAAGGGTGTACTCCAGAAGAAGCTGAGGAAAATGAAAAATGACTGGCTTGAAGAGCGAGTAAGAGAAACTCAGAAATATGCCGACACAAACAACACTAGAAAGTTCTTTGAGAGCCTCCGAGCTGTGTTTGGACCATCCCGCTCTGGCACTACGCCACTTCTTGCGTCAGATGGTTCAACACGCATTGTTGAATTGAATGCCATAATTCAGCGTTGGGCAGAACATTTCGGAGGTGTGCTAAATCGGCCATCAAATATAAATACTGAGTCCATTGACCGCCTCCCTCAGACTCCTATTAATGCAGCTCTTGCCAAGCCATTCACAGCAAATGAGACCCGAACTGCCACAAATCAGATGTCCTTTAACAAATCACCAGGCGTGGATTCAATTCCTGCTGAGGTGTATGCCTTCGGTGGAGAAAAGCTTATTGAAAGGTTGACCGAGTTGTTCAATCGTATGTTGAAAGCAGGGAAGCTGCCACAGGACTTCAAAGATGCTTCAATCATCCATCTGTACAAAAACAAAGGGGACAGCCAAGTCTGTGACAACCATCGGGGAATCTCTCTACTTTCAATTGCTGGCAAAATATTGGCAAGAATGCTTCTGAATCGCTTTCTTGATCACCTCTCGTCAAATGACTTGCTTCCCGAGAGCCAATGTGGCTTTCGTAAAGAGAGGGGAACGGCGGATATGATTTTTGCTGCCAGACAGATTCAGGAAAAATGCATGGAACAAAATAAAGCGCTGTATATCACATTTGTTGACCTCACAAAAGCATTTGACACAGTGTGTCGTGAAGGCCTCTGGAAAATCTTGGCGAAGTTTGGGTGTCCACCCGAATTCATCACAATAGTGCGCCAGTTTCATGATGGCATGCAAGCTGCAGTCAAAAGCAACGGCAGTGTTTCAGGGCCCTTTGCTGTCACAAATGGGGTAAAACAGGGTTGTGTCTTAGCCCCAACTCTGTTCAGCATCATGTTCTCTGAAATGCTACAAGAAGCCTTTAGCTCTCCTCCTCAAGGGGTAAGCATCAAGTACCGAACTGATGGCAGTCTATTCAACCTCAGGAGACTTCAGGCAAAAACCAAAACCAAAAGTACTCAAGTCTGTGACCTACTATTTGCTGATGATTGTGCACTTCTGGCACACGATGAGGATAGCATGCAAAACTGTGTTGATAAGTTCTCTAGTGCCTGTGACAACTTTGGCCTCACAATAAGCACAAAGAAGACGGAAGTGCTCCATCAGCCTACTCCAGACGACAAGTATCCTGTGACCCCAAATATCAAAGTCCATGACAGTCTTCTGAAGGTGTCGGAGAACTTCACCTATCTTGGCAGTACACTGTCTTCCGCGGCTCGTGCTGATACTGAAATTCTCTCAAGAATCAGCAAAGCCAGCTCTGCATTTGGCAGGCTTCGAAAGAGAGTATGGGATGTCGCCGGCATTCGCACAGACACTAAGCTGAAAGTGTACAATGCTGTGGTCCTCCCCACCCTACTCTATGGGGCTGAAACCTGGACAGTGTACCAATCGCATGCCAGAAAGCTAAATCACTTTCATCTGGCCTGCCTTAGAAAGATCCTAAGGATCAAATGGCAGGATAAAATTCCAGACACTGAGGTCCTCAATCGTGCCAAGGAATTGAGCATCTTCTGCCACCTGAAAAAAATTCAGCTACGTTGGGCAGGACATGTTGTCAGAATGCCCGACTCCAGACTCCCTAAGCAAATCTTCTTCTCTGAGCTCTCCAATGGAACGAGGAATGTTGGGGCCCCAAAGAGACGTTACAAAGACACTCTCAAGCAATCACTGAAGGCCTTTGCCATTGATGTGAGTGAGTGGGAAAAGCTCTCGCTTGATCGTGCAAATTGGAGGGCGGCCCTTACCAGAGGCAGCAAAGCATGGGAAGCTGACAGAGTCCAGCAGGCTATCAAAAAAAGAGAACGGCGCAAGAAAAGGCCCAGTGGTACTGAACCAACGGAACACTCTTGTCATTTATGCGGAAGGGTCTGCAGGGCAAAAATAGGACTTATCAGTCACATGAGAAGCCATAAGTCATGAAAGAACAGTCTTTCCATTCTGTCCTCTGTGTCCTTTAGTTCTCTTTATTGTCCATGTGTTGAAATTCTCAACAATTTCTGTTCTTTATTCCTCTGGTGTTGTTAAGGTCATCATCATACCTGATGGACGAACTATTATTATTATTTTTCATCATGTCAAGCATTCTTTTCATGCAGTGCGCCTTGGGCTAGCCCTTAATCAGCATGCAAACTGTGTGTGCACAATTTTCTTATAGGTGCGAAGAAGGGAGTGTTCCATCTTATTGTATGTAGTATCTTTGTTTCGATGCCCCAGGACCCAGTAATATATGGGTGGGCTTGGGCCTAGTGCACAAATACTGAAATCAGGAAGCGACAGTGCTGGATAATTCAGTCGCAGTCGTCTCTTTTGTTAGCCTTCGCCACATGTCGCTAAAAACTGCATGGCATACATCATGGCGACTAATCGACACCACACTCTGAAAGAACAATTTATAAGAATATCCCCTTTAAAAGTATGGTGTCTGTCAGAGCTCAGAATGTACAAGTAGGAATACAACAATAAAATCCTCTTTAGAAGTGTGGTGTCTATGAGAGCCCAGGATATATGGATAGGAATAGTAAAAATGCATATATGTTGATGAACACGCACAAACATGCCTATTTTTTAATTTTAAAACTGAGGGGAAAATGGGCATTGTCATTATCTACATGGAATTTCAAGAAAAAATTTCCAGAAATCAAGTAATTGCAAACGTTTTTAATTGCTTCTGGGTCCATTTGAGCCACAATGTACAGCAAAGGTTGATTGATACAAAAGAAAGGCTGTCATGCTGCTATCTTTTATTTCCCCAGGCAAGTGGCTCGGTGGACTTGTTAGGTCTGGATGCAGCACCTTCAGGCCCCGCCCCTGCTTCATCCGGAGGTGCAAACTTTTTAGTGGATGTGTTTGGTGACCAGCCAGCAACAAATGGAATTGATACAACAAGCACTGGAGGCTTAACGCCAGGAGCTGAAGAAAACTTGAAAAAGTGAGTAAATCTGTTGTTAACTTGCATGGCAGTTGGTTTTTTTTTTTCCATCGCTCGGTGGCGATAACACGGAGTTTGTTGTGCTGTTAAATGCCCTGTGAAAGGGAATTGCCCTCATGGGATAATAAAGTGATTCTTATCTTATCTAAAATAAATTTAGTAGGTTAGAATTAGAAGGGATGTAAGTGCCATTGGACTGCTTTTGAAAAAAAAGCGAAAAAAAACATTGCAGTATAAACAGTTGAATTTATTATTTTAATAATTTACTGAAAGAGTTGATGTCAGTATTGCAAATTTTATTAAATTCAATTGGTTTATACTGAAATGTTTTTGGCTTTTTTCTCAAAAGCAGTCAAATGGCACTTACATTCCTTCTAATTCTAACCTCATCAATTATGGGGAGAAAAAAATGTATTTCGTAATTATCTGTAAATGGTTGTTGAAATGCACTACATGGATATTTATTAACTTTTCACAGTGAACCTCTGATTTGGCTGTTATTCCCCTTGTTCGTGCTGAAGAGTCATATGCCATTTAGTGTCCTTTGACTTGCTTTACAAACACACTGTAACTTATAGTATTGACATAGTGTCCCAGAGTGACGTTGAACAGTTATTGTATAGACCCAGCGTCATGATCATGCTAGTGGTATAGAGCATTGGGTAAATACTGTTGCACTGGTAGGTCCCACAGTTTGGAGTGAAAGAGTTAATAATTTTCATGAAATTATCTCATCAGAATTTGATCACTTGCATGCTTTGTCCTTATTTTTTTAATGTTCTTGCAACTCAGTAGATGTGTACATTTCAAGAATGATTTTGCAAGAATGGTTACACTCATAAGTTTTAGATCTGATATGTAAATGCAAATTGCGTTTATTCCTGGTGCAAGGGCAGGATTTCTGAAATGATCTTTTATTGTATTTGTTCATTTTGAAAACAACACACTATGAGAGATACAGAATCCTGGTGTAGGTTGTTGTTGAGACATTCAAAGTCTTTGCGAGTATAAATAATTATGTCATTAATGAGGGCCTGTCACAAAATAATGTATACACATTTTGAATGTTTATGAAAACTGTCAGTTAAGATACATCCAAGATTTGTAATTCAAATTAAAGACAGCAGATGTGTAATTACTTGAGTTATCGCATGTGTTCAAACTGATGACTGAAATCCTCATTCATTTTCTGGGCCAGTCACTGATGACAGTGTAGTTGTGTTCAGCGAAGTTGCAGACAACATTAATCAATTCATTTATGTATACATTGTTCTTGAGGCACCCCACATATTGAATCCATTCATGAGAGTGACAGTGTATTTCATTGATTAATACTTTTCAGATTCATTTGCAAGCATAACGGAGTGCTGTTTGAGAATGACCTCCTTCAGATTGGCATTAAATCTGAATACAGACAGAATCTTGCTCGTTTTGGGGTGTTTTTCGGCAACAAAACTACATTCCAGTTCACTAACTTTGCCTCAGACCTAGTCCTGCCGGGCAATCTTTCATCTGGTATCCTTTTTCACAGTTGATGCTCCCAGTGAAATGATTTCAGTTTCATTCATGCTTGAAACTAGTCTTTAGTCTTTACTTCTTGCGACCTTAGTTGTTGTTTGTTCCAACACCACTTTTTGCACAACTGAGAAATTCGACATTAAACATTTGCCACTTCAGTATTATGATAAGGGGTTAGAATAAATTGGAACTGTGAAACATGATAAGTGCCACAATGTATTTTAAACAAGAATCGAAGTGTACATTTGGTATATCTCTTCTACATACTGAAAGATCTCCACAAGAACGAAGGTCGCATTCTTTAAAATGATAAGATTTTGAGTTTAAAAGTGCATAGGCACAATTATGGCCATTTTGTGCCTTTCACATGTGGGGGGGGGGACTTTACTAAAGCTTGATTTCAGAACTTGATCAAATAAGATTTCAGGAATAAAACATAAAACAGGAAAAGGTCCCAGTAAAATTATTTTACCTGTAAAGTTTTCAAAAATTGTGTATGATCTAAAATAAATTTGTTAATATTTTAAAATTCTTCGAGGTCAAAATGTTAATTTTCTTCTTCTTTTAAAAAAAATTTTATATGGGTTTTTAGTAGTTTTACTGTGTATGTGCCCTGAGGTGTCACTTGTTAATACTTTGACATATCATAAGAAAATCGCGAAAATTTGTGGGGTTTCAGCAAGGCTTGAAGCAAAGTCAAAATGTGGCAAAAAGAAAAAGTATGCAGCAAAGATATATTAGCCTTCATCGGGACAAAAATAAAAGTAAAAAAAAAATATGACAAGATTGAAAATTAAACAAATAAAAAAAAAGCGTAGAATGTTTAACAAATGTATGTACTAGATATCTGCCGATTGAAGCTTAATGTACCTTAAGCTTGGTTCATCTTTCCTTTTCTTTTGCGCTTGATTCTGTATTATTTCTTACTTGATGCTTTGCTACATACAACTTTTCATTTTGCTCTTGTTAATATAGCCACTTGGTAGGGAGATTTGAATGTGAAAAATGTAGTTGATTATTCCCTTAACCCAATGCAACAGCTTTGAGTGTACAACCCAAACCAGTTGAACCTACAGTGGATGGAGGAGCTCAAGTCCAACAGTTGTTTAATATTGAGTGTGTCCAGGAGTTTAGTGATTCCCCATTGCTCAATATTAGTTTCACGTAAGTACAGTATCAAGTCTTTGTTTCTCAGCATTTTGTCACTCAACTGACATCCTGGAGTATTAACAGTTTTCCCCATTAGCATCAAGAGTTTTCCCCATTTCCAGATTGCTCAACATTAGTTTCCTGTAAGTACAGTATCCACAGTCAATTTGTGAGAATAAAGATCAGGTTTCCCCATTAGCATCAAGAGTTTTCCCCATTTCCAGGAATTTAGTGATTTTCCATTGGTCAATACTAGTTTTCCGTAAGTACGGTATCCACTCAGTTTGTGAGAATGTAGATCTCACCATCATTATATTTCATTATTCCATCCATCCATCCGTCCGTTCATGCATCCAACCATCCACCTACACCTAGAGCGGTATCGTCATTAATACTTCATTTTTCCATCCATTCATTCAACCATCTACCCATCTGTCCATTCATTCATCCAACCATCCACCTGCACCAAGGGCAGTACCATCATTATACTTCATTGTTCCATCCATCCATCCGTCCGTTCATGCATCCAACCATCCACCTACACCTAGAGCGGTATCGTCATTAATACTTCATTTTTCCATCCATTCATTCAACCATCTACCCATCTGTCCATTCATTCATCCAACCATCCACCTGCACCCAAGAGCAGTACCATCATTATACTTCATTGTTCCATCCATCCATCCGTCCGTTCATGCATCCAACCATCCACCTGCACCAAGAGCAGTACCATCATTATACTTCATTGTTCCATCCATCCATCCGTCCGTTCATTCATCCAACCATCCACCTGCACCAAGAGCAGTACCATCATTATACTTCATTGTTCCATCCATCCATCCGTCCGTTCATGCATCCAACCATCCACCTGCACCAAGAGCAGTACCATCATTATACTTCATTGTTCCATCCATCCATCCGTCCGTTCATGCATCCAACCATCCACCTGCACCAAGAGCAGTACCATCATTATACTTCATTGTTCCATCCATCCATCCGTCCGTTCATGCATCCAACCATCCACCTGCACCAAGAGCAGTACCATCATTATACTTCATTGTTCCATCCATCCATCCGTCCATTCATTCATCCAACCATCCACCTGCACCAAGAGCAGTACCATCATTATACTTCATTGTTCCATCCATCCATCCGTCCGTTCATGCATCCAACCATCCACCTGCACCAAGAGCAGTACCATCATTATACTTCATTGTTCCATCCATCCATCCGTCCGTTCATTCATCCAACCATCCACCTGCACCAAGAGCAGTACCATCATTATACTTCATTGTTCCATCCATCCATCCGTCCGTTCATGCATCCAACCATCCACCTGCACCAAGAGCAGTACCATCATTATACTTCATTGTTCCATCCATCCATCCGTCCGTTCATGCATCCAACCATCCACCTGCACCAAGAGCAGTACCATCATTATACTTCATTGTTCCATCCATCCATCCGTCCGTTCATGCATCCAACCATCCACCTGCACCAAGAGCAGTACCATCATTATACTTCATTGTTCCATCCATCCATCCGTCCGTTCATGCATCCAACCATCCACCTGCACCAAGAGCAGTACCATCATTATACTTCATTGTTCCATCCATCCATCCGTCCGTTCATGCATCCAACCATCCACCTGCACCAAGAGCAGTACCATCATTATACTTCATTGTTCCATCCATCCACCCGTCCGTTCATGCATCCAACCATCCACCTGCACCAAGAGCAGTACCATCATTATACTTCATTGTTCCATCCATCCATCCGTCCGTTCATGCATCCAACCATCCACCTGCACCAAGAGCAGTACCATCATTATACTTCATTGTTCCATCCATCCATCCGTCCGTTCATGCATCCAACCATCCACCTGCACCAAGAGCAGTACCATCATTATACTTCATTGTTCCATCCATCCATCCGTCCGTTCATGCATCCAACCATCCACCTGCACCAAGAGCAGTACCATCATTATACTTCATTGTTCCATCCATCCATCCGTCCGTTCATGCATCCAACCATCCACCTGCACCAAGAGCAGTACCATCATTATACTTCATTGTTCCATCCATCCATCCGTCCGTTCATGCATCCAACCATCCACCTGCACCAAGAGCAGTACCATCATTATACTTCATTGTTCCATCCATCCATCCGTCCGTTCATGCATCCAACCATCCACCTGCACCAAGAGCAGTACCATCATTATACTTCATTGTTCCATCCATCCATCCGTCCGTTCATGCATCCAACCATCCACCTGCACCAAGAGCAGTACCATCATTATACTTCATTGTTCCATCCATCCATCCGTCCGTTCATGCATCCAACCATCCACCTGCACCAAGAGCAGTACCATCATTATACTTCATTGTTCCATCCATCCATCCGTCCGTTCATGCATCCAACCATCCACCTGCACCAAGAGCAGTACCATCATTATACTTCATTGTTCCATCCATCCATCCGTCCGTTCATGCATCCAACCATCCACCTGCACCAAGAGCAGTACCATCATTATACTTCATTGTTCCATCCATCCATCCGTCCGTTCATGCATCCAACCATCCACCTGCACCAAGAGCAGTACCATCATTATACTTCATTGTTCCATCCATCCATCCGTCCGTTCATGCATCCAACCATCCACCTGCACCAAGAGCAGTACCATCATTATACTTCATTGTTCCATCCATCCATCCGTCCGTTCATGCATCCAACCATCCACCTGCACCAAGAGCAGTACCATCATTATACTTCATTGTTCCATCCATCCATCCGTCCGTTCATGCATCCAACCATCCACCTGCACCAAGAGCAGTACCATCATTATACTTCATTGTTCCATCCATCCATCCGTCCGTTCATGCATCCAACCATCCACCTGCACCAAGAGCAGTACCATCATTATACTTCATTGTTCCATCCATCCATCCGTCCGTTCATGCATCCAACCATCCACCTGCACCAAGAGCAGTACCATCATTATACTTCATTGTTCCATCCATCCATCCGTCCGTTCATGCATCCAACCATCCACCTGCACCAAGAGCAGTACCATCATTATACTTCATTGTTCCATCCATCCATCCGTCCGTTCATGCATCCAACCATCCACCTGCACCAAGAGCAGTACCATCATTATACTTCATTGTTCCATCCATCCATCCGTCCGTTCATGCATCCAACCATCCACCTGCACCAAGAGCAGTACCATCATTATACTTCATTGTTCCATCCATCCATCCGTCCGTTCATGCATCCAACCATCCACCTGCACCAAGAGCAGTACCATCATTATACTTCATTGTTCCATCCATCCATCCGTCCGTTCATGCATCCAACCATCCACCTGCACCAAGAGCAGTACCATCATTATACTTCATTGTTCCATCCATCCATCCGTCCGTTCATGCATCCAACCATCCACCTGCACCAAGAGCAGTACCATCATTATACTTCATTGTTCCATCCATCCATCCGTCCGTTCATGCATCCAACCATCCACCTGCACCAAGAGCAGTACCATCATTATACTTCATTGTTCCATCCATCCATCCGTCCGTTCATGCATCCAACCATCCACCTGCACCAAGAGCAGTACCATCATTATACTTCATTGTTCCATCCATCCATCCGTCCGTTCATGCATCCAACCATCCACCTGCACCAAGAGCAGTACCATCATTATACTTCATTGTTCCATCCATCCATCCGTCCGTTCATGCATCCAACCATCCACCTGCACCAAGAGCAGTACCATCATTATACTTCATTGTTCCATCCATCCATCCGTCCGTTCATGCATCCAACCATCCACCTGCACCAAGAGCAGTACCATCATTATACTTCATTGTTCCATCCATCCATCCGTCCGTTCATGCATCCAACCATCCACCTGCACCAAGAGCAGTACCATCATTATACTTCATTGTTCCATCCATCCATCCGTCCGTTCATGCATCCAACCATCCACCTGCACCAAGAGCAGTACCATCATTATACTTCATTGTTCCATCCATCCATCCGTCCGTTCATGCATCCAACCATCCACCTGCACCAAGAGCAGTACCATCATTATACTTCATTGTTCCATCCATCCATCCGTCCGTTCATGCATCCAACCATCCACCTGCACCAAGAGCAGTACCATCATTATACTTCATTGTTCCATCCATCCATCCGTCCGTTCATGCATCCAACCATCCACCTGCACCAAGAGCAGTACCATCATTATACTTCATTGTTCCATCCATCCATCCGTCCGTTCATGCATCCAACCATCCACCTGCACCAAGAGCAGTACCATCATTATACTTCATTGTTCCATCCATCCATCCGTCCGTTCATGCATCCAACCATCCACCTGCACCAAGAGCAGTACCATCATTATACTTCATTGTTCCATCCATCCATCCGTCCGTTCATGCATCCAACCATCCACCTGCACCAAGAGCAGTACCATCATTATACTTCATTGTTCCATCCATCCATCCGTCCGTTCATGCATCCAACCATCCACCTGCACCAAGAGCAGTACCATCATTATACTTCATTGTTCCATCCATCCATCCGTCCGTTCATGCATCCAACCATCCACCTGCACCAAGAGCAGTACCATCATTATACTTCATTGTTCCATCCATCCATCCGTCCGTTCATGCATCCAACCATCCACCTGCACCAAGAGCAGTACCATCATTATACTTCATTGTTCCATCCATCCATCCGTCCGTTCATGCATCCAACCATCCACCTGCACCAAGAGCAGTACCATCATTATACTTCATTGTTCCATCCATCCATCCGTCCGTTCATGCATCCAACCATCCACCTGCACCAAGAGCAGTACCATCATTATACTTCATTGTTCCATCCATCCATCCGTCCGTTCATGCATCCAACCATCCACCTGCACCAAGAGCAGTACCATCATTATACTTCATTGTTCCATCCATCCATCCGTCCGTTCATGCATCCAACCATCCACCTGCACCAAGAGCAGTACCATCATTATACTTCATTGTTCCATCCATCCATCCGTCCGTTCATGCATCCAACCATCCACCTGCACCAAGAGCAGTACCATCATTATACTTCATTGTTCCATCCATCCATCCGTCCGTTCATGCATCCAACCATCCACCTGCACCAAGAGCAGTACCATCATTATACTTCATTGTTCCATCCATCCATCCGTCCGTTCATGCATCCAACCATCCACCTGCACCAAGAGCAGTACCATCATTATACTTCATTGTTCCATCCATCCATCCGTCCGTTCATGCATCCAACCATCCACCTGCACCAAGAGCAGTACCATCATTATACTTCATTGTTCCATCCATCCATCCGTCCGTTCATGCATCCAACCATCCACCTGCACCAAGAGCAGTACCATCATTATACTTCATTGTTCCATCCATCCATCCGTCCGTTCATGCATCCAACCATCCACCTGCACCAAGAGCAGTACCATCATTATACTTCATTGTTCCATCCATCCATCCGTCCGTTCATGCATCCAACCATCCACCTGCACCAAGAGCAGTACCATCATTATACTTCATTGTTCCATCCATCCATCCGTCCGTTCATGCATCCAACCATCCACCTGCACCAAGAGCAGTACCATCATTATACTTCATTGTTCCATCCATCCATCCGTCCGTTCATGCATCCAACCATCCACCTGCACCAAGAGCAGTACCATCATTATACTTCATTGTTCCATCCATCCATCCGTCCGTTCATGCATCCAACCATCCACCTGCACCAAGAGCAGTACCATCATTATACTTCATTGTTCCATCCATCCATCCGTCCGTTCATGCATCCAACCATCCACCTGCACCAAGAGCAGTACCATCATTATACTTCATTGTTCCATCCATCCATCCGTCCGTTCATGCATCCAACCATCCACCTGCACCAAGAGCAGTACCATCATTATACTTCATTGTTCCATCCATCCATCCGTCCGTTCATGCATCCAACCATCCACCTGCACCAAGAGCAGTACCATCATTATACTTCATTGTTCCATCCATCCATCCGTCCGTTCATGCATCCAACCATCCACCTGCACCAAGAGCAGTACCATCATTATACTTCATTGTTCCATCCATCCATCCGTCCGTTCATGCATCCAACCATCCACCTGCACCAAGAGCAGTACCATCATTATACTTCATTGTTCCATCCATCCATCCGTCCGTTCATGCATCCAACCATCCACCTGCACCAAGAGCAGTACCATCATTATACTTCATTGTTCCATCCATCCATCCGTCCGTTCATGCATCCAACCATCCACCTGCACCAAGAGCAGTACCATCATTATACTTCATTGTTCCATCCATCCATCCGTCCGTTCATGCATCCAACCATCCACCTGCACCAAGAGCAGTACCATCATTATACTTCATTGTTCCATCCATCCATCCGTCCGTTCATGCATCCAACCATCCACCTGCACCAAGAGCAGTACCATCATTATACTTCATTGTTCCATCCATCCATCCGTCCGTTCATGCATCCAACCATCCACCTGCACCAAGAGCAGTACCATCATTATACTTCATTGTTCCATCCATCCATCCGTCCGTTCATGCATCCAACCATCCACCTGCACCAAGAGCAGTACCATCATTATACTTCATTGTTCCATCCATCCATCCGTCCGTTCATGCATCCAACCATCCACCTGCACCAAGAGCAGTACCATCATTATACTTCATTGTTCCATCCATCCATCCGTCCGTTCATGCATCCAACCATCCACCTGCACCAAGAGCAGTACCATCATTATACTTCATTGTTCCATCCATCCATCCGTCCGTTCATGCATCCAACCATCCACCTGCACCAAGAGCAGTACCATCATTATACTTCATTGTTCCATCCATCCATCCGTCCGTTCATGCATCCAACCATCCACCTGCACCAAGAGCAGTACCATCATTATACTTCATTGTTCCATCCATCCATCCGTCCGTTCATGCATCCAACCATCCACCTGCACCAAGAGCAGTACCATCATTATACTTCATTGTTCCATCCATCCATCCGTCCGTTCATGCATCCAACCATCCACCTGCACCAAGAGCAGTACCATCATTATACTTCATTGTTCCATCCATCCATCCGTCCGTTCATGCATCCAACCATCCACCTGCACCAAGAGCAGTACCATCATTATACTTCATTGTTCCATCCATCCATCCGTCCGTTCATGCATCCAACCATCCACCTGCACCAAGAGCAGTACCATCATTATACTTCATTGTTCCATCCATCCATCCGTCCGTTCATGCATCCAACCATCCACCTGCACCAAGAGCAGTACCATCATTATACTTCATTGTTCCATCCATCCATCCGTCCGTTCATGCATCCAACCATCCACCTGCACCAAGAGCAGTACCATCATTATACTTCATTGTTCCATCCATCCATCCGTCCGTTCATGCATCCAACCATCCACCTGCACCAAGAGCAGTACCATCATTATACTTCATTGTTCCATCCATCCATCCGTCCGTTCATGCATCCAACCATCCACCTGCACCAAGAGCAGTACCATCATTATACTTCATTGTTCCATCCATCCATCCGTCCGTTCATGCATCCAACCATCCACCTGCACCAAGAGCAGTACCATCATTATACTTCATTGTTCCATCCATCCATCCGTCCGTTCATGCATCCAACCATCCACCTGCACCAAGAGCAGTACCATCATTATACTTCATTGTTCCATCCATCCATCCGTCCGTTCATGCATCCAACCATCCACCTGCACCAAGAGCAGTACCATCATTATACTTCATTGTTCCATCCATCCATCCGTCCGTTCATGCATCCAACCATCCACCTGCACCAAGAGCAGTACCATCATTATACTTCATTGTTCCATCCATCCATCCGTCCGTTCATGCATCCAACCATCCACCTGCACCAAGAGCAGTACCATCATTATACTTCATTGTTCCATCCATCCATCCGTCCGTTCATGCATCCAACCATCCACCTGCACCAAGAGCAGTACCATCATTATACTTCATTGTTCCATCCATCCATCCGTCCGTTCATGCATCCAACCATCCACCTGCACCAAGAGCAGTACCATCATTATACTTCATTGTTCCATCCATCCATCCGTCCGTTCATGCATCCAACCATCCACCTGCACCAAGAGCAGTACCATCATTATACTTCATTGTTCCATCCATCATTCCACCCATTTTGGTATTGTTCATTTATTGTTAATTAACCTTTCTTGTTCTTTTTTTCTTTTCATTTTGAAAAAAAAATTGTGTACCCTTAGTATTTTGAGACATTGTTTCATTTTATTCAGCTTTTTTAATCCAACAACATTCTGAGAGGTTGGAGAATAGAATTTATTTCATAATTGTTTGTTCCAAAAATTGGGTTTTGTGTACTATAGCCTTTTCTGTCTCTCTCTCTTTTTTTATTGCCACATTTTTACATTATTAGACCAACATCATATCTTTTATAGGAGCAGCGGCAAATTGGAGAGATTGAGTCTCAAACTGCCAGTGATGATCAACAAATTCTTGGAAGCCGCAGAGATGAACTCTGAATCATTTTTCACTCGTTGGAAGGCCCTGTCACTGTGAGTAATACGTTATAAGTGAAAATAAGTCGATTTACCTGGCAAGGGAAAAGGGAAGATAAGTCTGGAAATGGCATAAGATCAGGACATAAAGTAGTAGAAATCAAGCAGGTTATTACAGTTTGTCTGTGGATAGGTATTCAGATTAAGGGTGGGCTGAACCAGCGAACTGGCTGATTCGCGAATCCGAACATTTTGTGACCCCGATTCAATGAATTTGAATCAAGGTCAGCGCTCATTACTATTCATAACCAATCATCACAAAGGAAGAGTGTCATATGACATGTTCGCAGGGAGATTCGACTTGATTCGGGTCAAATTCGAACACCCCTTGTAACTTCGAATCAGACGCTGTGCATGGGAAAATAACTTAGTACTGTATTCCATCAGCAAACTATCTTATTATTTAAAAAAATGGTGGCGGGAGTAATTCATTGTGGTGCAGTTTTGACCCTTTTTTTGCTTGACGCTACAGCCTAAATGACAGATTCAACAATGTTAATTTTCCAAAGTGTCAACTAATCCAGTCCAATCGCTTTTGTATCGACCGATTGTGTTGATTCAAGTTTCAGGTATTTTTAACCACTAAATTGGCAGCCCACAGGCCAAAAACCTTCCTTGGAATCACCATCAAGGAAAATAACTCTAAATGACTTTGCGATTGGTCACAATGAAAAGGTCATCATCTTCTTATTTCTTAATCAATTTTAATAAAATAAATCTTTAAAAATCCAGAATTGAATGACCTTTCCATTGATACCATGCATTGTGCATTTTGCTTGCATTTTGATTGTCAAAAAATTTCTGAACTTGAAATGAGCCTCCTCTGGCTCACTCTCATCTTCACTTGATCTAGACTCTAGATCTAGATCTATCACTGTCTAGGCCTACATCGGGAGTAGATCTAGGTCAAGGGGGATCATCTAAATCAAGTTCTACATCACTTTCACTATCTTCCCCTTCATCTAGATCTACAGAGGTAGAAATGTCTTCATTATCTTGATGAAACTCACCTGACGCCATCATACTTTTCAGAAAATTGAAGGCCATTTTCACTAATGTCGTAGCAACAGCTATTTCTCCACATATTTCATTCCTGTAAAAAGCAAAAGGAAGTAGAGCCTTTATATTACACCGGAAATGTCTTCTCCATTATAATCCAGGCTTATTATGGTCCACAAGGTTGACTAAAAACAATGTAGGCCTAGCGGGCGATTACGGGCGATTTGCCAATGAACTGTCGTAGGCGACTCCAGGCGCATTGCATATCTAGTGGTTAAGTAAAAAGTTGGAAAGATGTAAAATACAATGATCTTTGTTTTGGCTCCCTGTAGCAAGTTCACCCCACCGGAAACGATGTATTAATACGCGTTCAGTTTGGTGCGCACAATTTCCCTACCAGAAAGGAGTGCATAGTGCTCTGGTGCGCATGAAATCTGTAGTAAGACTGTAGAACATGGGGAGCTTTCTAGTCCAAAAAGAGAGAGATATGTTAAGGTTAGTTCCCAGGTTTATCCTGGATAACGCCGGGAACTTCATCTAGATTATTCAAAATTTTCTAGAGACATGGTATTTTTTTAGTGTGCATTTGTTATTTATAGTATTTAAAAGGGATTTATCATTTTAAACTATTTCTTATACTTCATTTTCTCCTTCCGGCCTGATTCGTCTGTTTCGTGTTCAGATTCGGCTGTGATGTGTGATTCGTCAAATTCGAATGGAGCTTCCTGAATTCATTGAATTCCAATCAGCCCACCCTTCAGATCCAGGCTATTTTAACTGTCGTGACCTCAGTTCTTGTTTGTTCCAACACCAATTTTTGCACAACTGAGAAATTCCAAACATTTGTGGCTTTAGCATTATGCTGTTGTGGGAATGTAGTAGTTTACACAGTAAGCTATCGATGAACAGTGAACACAACCCTGTATTTTCTCTATTTGGTTTTGTAATTAGACCACGTTCCCTTAGCAACAGTGGATATCAGCTAACGAATCAGGATCAGTGCCACAATGGCCATGGTAGTGGGTGGGTCTGGACACTGAAAATGGAGTATATGCGCGTTCTACCTATACCAGGTCTCCAGTTTTTCAGAAAATGGAGATGGAACAAACAAGAGCTAAGGTTGCACTGTATAGAAATATTTGTGTTTGGAGGATCGCTGCTCTAGGCATTTACACCTCAATGTCTTTGTTATTCTTTTTTAAAAAATGTTTTTGTCATCTTCTCAGTTTTCTTGTCACTGAATATTTTTTCTGTCTTGTGTCAAGTGGACTTTGCATTTTTTTCCCCTTCTATTTCAGACCGGATCAGGAGTGCCAGAAAATATTTAAAGCCCAATATCCTCAGGATACAGAACAAGTGAAACAAAAAGTAAGTAATCTATATTAATAAAAGTGAAACTTTACGACAATTTCAGCGCACCTTTCGCTACTCCTCTGTTAACGCTCACCCTGCGCGCTACCCGTAAAGCCCGCTGCCCGGTCAGTGACCTTACTCACGGAGAATCTTATCTGGGGTTACTGACCCGTGTCGCTATACGATGATCACATACGCTGTCCACGTGATTCGGTTTTTATTGATCGGTATGAAAACATTCGCTGCTATGCTTTATCACGCTTGATAATGAATTAACCAGCAAAACCTTAGTCTGTCAGTCTCTAACCAATGATCTGACTCTCAGATGGCCCTCAGATTTTATACAGCGCTTAGTATAGATTGTTGCCGTGTTGCCGGCACAGAAAATAAAAAAATAATTAATAACTCGCAGAAGTTTGTATTAGTTTCTATGTTGCGACACATTGGCGTTCGATCAATTTTTTCGGCAAATTAATGTAATTGAGATTGGTTCCGGTATCTGTATCACACTCATAAAACAACTTCCGGTTAGGACTGGTTTGAATGATGAGATTGAATTAGACTATCAAGTATGAAACTTTGTGTGTTCTCAATGTGCCTAGACTAGGAAAAAGAAAGGGTCTGGAATTGGGAGAGTGACACTGCAGGGCCAAAAGTACACAGGTTTGTGTTTTCAATCTGCCAAGGAAAATATTATAATATTTTTTTTCCATTAACACATGACGTTATCACTTCCTGCGATGTGTTCACTAACAAACAAACTAACCCGTGCGCAAATCATAGCCATTTGACAGATGCTCGCGGGACGCGCAGGACGTCAACACGCAAAGGAAGAGCAGTAAAACGTGTCTAAAAACAAACAAACAAACAAAAATAAAATAAAGCTAAAGGAACAGGCAGAATGAAGCAGGTCCATAATAATCACCCAGAACTGAAACTAATAAATGGATTTATCTCGGGCAGGGCCGGGAACTCAGCTAGTAATACATAAAATTGCTTATAATAATATCTGAGACACAGGAGTCCGAGATGATTCAATCGCCAAATTCAGTCCATCCTATTGCGCATGTATCATCCATGTCAACACTGCAACAATTCACACCACACCCCTTCATAATTGAACGAAAAAGACAAGCACCTCAAATCTCTGTGATTAGTACTCTCCGTGTTTATAAGGGTGCAAGTTTTGGACACAGTGAAAGAAGGAATGGTCCATCTTGGTATTGTCACAAATCCCAGACTGGGAGATGTAAAAGTTATAACAAGACAACAATCACGAACGAACAAGTTTAACACTTAACAGAACAACCCATCAGACTCACACATTTATTAAACATAATTATACAGATAATAGCGCAATTACATACATTATATTATTGAATTTAACTGCCGTACAACGGCCTTATTCCCACATGCACTCTTTCTCGGATCCACAACCCGGTAGTTACTTCCTAAAGACACTTCGGCCTCAGCCTCTCCCCTCAGGGTCTTAATAGCACATTAATAATTCACTGGCACCGCAGTCTCTCAACATCACCTTCCTATTGCCATAACACCTTAGCATTCCACTAGCACCTCAGCAGGGCAATAGCACATTATCATTTCAATAGCCCATCAACATGGCAATAGTACATTATCATTTCAATAGCCCATCAACGTGGCAATAGTACATTATCATTTCAATAGCCCATCAACGTGGCAATAGTACATTATCATTTCAATAGCCCATCAACGTGGCAATAGTACATTATCATTTCCATTAGCACATTCACGCTCATATCTACGTCCCTGTCCGTGGCCAGACTGCCACGACTTTATGTGCCTCTACTGTCCTGCACCGACAGCCTCACTCTTGGCCTATGTGCGGCCTCCGGCCCTATGCTGGCCTATCCCCTGTGCTCACCAAGGTGGCTCTTCGGCCCGTCCCCGACACCTACAAGAATAACATTACATTGGTATAATACCATACCATTTCTATTCACTCCACCTCTCCTTACAACCCATGAAGCGTACACACAATAGTTCACATTTCACTCACCAAACATCTTACGGTAACACACCTCCATCGTAGTACACAATACTCACTCGTGCTACAAATCCATGAACTCAACTTTCATCTATCGCTCATGGCGCACATTGCTATATCCAATATCACGGACTTCCACATTCCTCACATATACTTATTTACATCATGGTAATAGACGAATATAATACATCAATCATAATTATCAATCATCGTTTCACCTACCAGTCATCACTGGAAAAAACTCTCTCACTAGTCTTCCGACTGCTCCCCTTATGTTCGCCCACTGGGCTTTCTCTTGCGTCCGCTCTTTAGGACGTTCTAACTTGCAGTGATAGTAATACAGCGCTCTCGCCTCATTCAGACCCCCACCACTCATAACATGCACGCTTTTCCTCACTTGTCTACGTGCGTTAATTTTACTCTCCTCCTTTCCCCCCGTAATTATTAACTATCGCTCACTCCACTCGTGACAGGTATTCTGTGTCTCAGATAGTACTTACTTTCTTTTTAGATTTTATTATATAGTTTTCTTGTTGTTGGTCTTGTACATTTGATATAGCGATTTTTTCAAAAATTTTTTTTTTTGCTATTTAAACTAAGGATAAAAATTTGGGGTAGGGAGGTTGCCTTTTGAGAAGGCAATTTTCTTTTCAGAGCACTGAAAATAGTAAGCAAAATAGTAAAAAAGGAAAAATAAAAATCAGCACAGGTGAAGTTAAACATGCCAGAATTTATGGAAATGATTGATGCTGGAAGCTTATTTTGACCGTCTTTATTAAAATTATTTTCTTGGTGTGATTATGGGAATTTGAAAGAATATTTCGAGTGTGATTGAAGTTGTCACCAGTTGTTGGACTTTACTTATAATCGTCCATTTCACATTTTGGGGTATCGACAATTTTCCGAATTTAACAGAGTGTTTCAGAGTTCTGGTGAGAATGAGATTTCCTACATGCAGACAAGCATGTTTCTGCTTTTCGTTGAATAGCGTTTTCCAAAACTGGGTAAATCAAATTTGCATGAGTTATGGCCCCTTTCAGATAGTCACGCAAAAGTAGTGTAAGACATGGTGCAAGTGTTCATTTAGAACTATGTCCCGTCTTTTTGCGATAGACATAGATGGGACATAGCAACTTTTAACTGAACATTTACAGCGCGTCATACACTAATTTTGAATGATTATCTGAAAGGGCCATAACTCTTGCAAAATTTGACTTTCCCAGTTTTGGAAAAATGCTCCTCAGTTTCAAAGTTGTGAAAGACATCAATACATAACTTGTGAAAATGTGGGTCTCACTGTGAGCATTGATAAGGTAACCTTAACTCAACACCACTAAAATCACGGATACGCCATGGACAATTTTACGATTTACATAAGTGAGTTGTGTTTTCTTTCCCATAATGTTAAATTAACCTGTTTTCTTCCTTCTGTTTTCAGGTTTTAGGATTTGGTCTCAGTATTCTGACTGGCATTGATCCTAACCCAGATAACTTTGTGTCTTCCGGTATTCTACATACCCGGACTCAACAAGTGGGCGTTTTAGTCAGGCTGGAACCAAACAAACAAATGGAGGTAAGTTCTGTAGGGAAAATTCTGATTTTGTGAAAATTGGTTCTTGGGGCCTGTTTGCAGTGGTGGGTTTTGGGAACAGAAAAAAAGGAATGAGTGGCAATGGAGGAAGAATTCTTCTGGCTTACCGATTTTTGCTTTGCAATTTCTTCCTTGAAATGGTCTTTGTTCACAATGGTCCATTTTCTGAATGAGAAGTGATGCGAATCATTTGTTTTGGTCATGTGACTGAGGTGGCCGCTGCTGGCCACTCACTCGTCAAGTGAAGAAATTGTTCAGTTCAGCTTTTCAACGTATGAATGCGAAATTAATGTGATTCTTCAAGGCTTTTATCATTTGCTAAAATTCCAAGGGCTTTA
Organism: Onchidella celtica; assembly: GCA_963931925.1. Taxonomy (NCBI): domain Eukaryota; kingdom Metazoa; phylum Mollusca; class Gastropoda; order Systellommatophora; family Onchidiidae; genus Onchidella; species Onchidella celtica. The sequence goes on along the minus strand of OZ007575.1, from coordinate 50,705,433 downwards.
GTTCTCGCCTGCTTGTTATGATACATGGGTGATCCAGTATCCCATAGACGGCTCTCACCTTCAGACATTCTTTTGTGAGTTTCATCGATAGTTCAATCGAACACCATTTTCCACTGAGGAGGTTGTTACGTGGCACATAATGTTTCTGAAATTGGAATGAAAATTTAGGAATGGTCCTGTTCCAGTTTATCAGGGAGAAATTGGGATGGAAATAGGAAAGGGTCGGATTCCATTCCGGTTTTGGAACAGTGTAAACGCAACAAGCTTACCGCTAACTTTTCTGTCCTTTTTTCTATTCCTTAAACCTACCAGGAACAGCCCTTCAGGGGCATAATTTAAGAGTTTTCATGGTCAGTTGGTTGCAATGATGCCAAAAGTCCGATTTTTCTGGGTTTTTTCCCTGGTTTTTCCGTCTGTCCCGATTTTTCCGTTTTTTTTTTCATTATAAGTTGTGAGAGTATTTTGGGTGTTAGTGATTATTTTAAAAAAACTGTTAAAAAAAATGTTTGTTTTGGTGCAACACGATGACACGCTCATTTTTCAAGTTTTTTTTTTTGCAAAAATCATTTGGCATCCCTGTGGTTGATTTAGTGCTTGTTGTAGAAATTAATAAAACATAAGTTTTCTCTCCTTGAGTTCTGCGGGAATTGCAGCCAAGTGATAAATTTCTGTGTATCATTGGTGATGCTTGGGGCCTAGAGTGTTAAAAGCACATACATGTACACACATCTAACGCATCATTACCTAAGCTGATCATAATTCAATAATAGGCATATTATTACATGAAGTAACATGTCATAGAAACTTAGTAAATATGAGCAATCTTGGGAATAAATCTCGGCTTATGATTGAAAGACAAGAAAGGCCTATGGACTTTTTGCTGTTTTAGCTACTTGCTCTATGTCTTTTCGGGAGAATATAAACACAAACTTATGTACAAGGCTATTATGCAAGAAGAATACGATTCCAGAGATGTATTAAGGCAAAACTATATAAGATATTAACATTCACCATGTATGGTGTTGTAGACAGTACAGAAAATATTGAAATGTTAGCCATGATAACATAAGCAGTGTCATGCATTTGGCAGTGTACCAAGAAGGTGGTTGGTTGCACCGTGTATTCATCTGTTAGGGGGCAGTCACCCTGAGCAAGTGAATGAGTGAGACAGGATGTCATCAGATCTACGGTGAAGGCATTGAGATTTCATTTTGTGGAATCATTTCACGTAGTATTAAAAGATACTTTTTATTTATATCTGTTATGTTTCAGTTGCTTCACTTATTATGTTTTTGTATTGCCTTTCCACAGATGTATCGATTAACAATTCGATCAACGAAAGGTTCAGTTTCTCAAGCATTCGGCAGTTTACTGGAGACACAATTTTAACCCAAGGAGTCACAAGTGGTTCTTTGATACAGCAGACAGAGGCTTGGACATTCCTCATAGAAATTTTCCTGAGAGGAGGACCATCAGTCAATGCTGGAGAAGCATTTAAAATGGATATTGTGAATGAAACAGCATGCCATGTGTGCCCTGCCTCAAACACACATGCTTATATACATGGTTATTAGAGACAAAATAATTAGAGAAAAGATGTTTTAGAGCAGTGTTACCTTCATGTGTTTAGTCTTAGAGTTATTGTTACATATTGTGGAAAGTGTGGAAATACTGTGGAAGAACAGTGTATATATGCTGCTGCCTGTTTGGGTTTGGTATGTCTGTGTATTTATGTATTGTCATTGACTGGCATTGGAATATTTAACTTTACTTTTAGACTTGGCCATGGCTTGGTCAAAATTGTTTTGGGATAGAGCAGGGGTGGGCACATTTTTTCCTCAGAGGGCCACATCAATATCAAGTCTTATGGAAAGTGGGCCATATTTAAAACTAACTCGCAAAGCTCAACATTTCTTCAACGAAAAGAAAAATTACTAGCAGTGTAATTACATGTTCCATATATTTTCATGTTTGACTAAGACTGGGGAGAAACAAAGCTGTGCACGGACAAGTGGCCAGATTTTGCTGAGATTAAATGTTATTTGAAAGCACCTTGTTAGGTGCAGCCTGGGGCTTGTCATACAAAAAAGACCCAACACATAAAGCAGTATGCGGCTTGACGCAGGCAAAATGATTATCAAGCCCGCCCCTGGGACAGAGAGCCATTTTCTTGATTTGATGCCTGAAGAACATAGTGACCTTTGTTTTGCATGTGTGCATGTTTTGCAGTTACACACCTAGCGGTTTCATTTGTTGGTAACTACAAAGCTTTAAAAATGAAGTTTTTAGTACTTTTTATTTGTACTTCGGACACCATTTTACTGGGAAATGAAGCGGATAACCTGTGACAGTTTTTCTGCCTTCATCCCACAAAGTAAAGTGGTAGCATTCTGTTGTTATTGTTATTTTCTCCCCAAATTAAAAATTTCATAAGTAGCTTTTCAAAATAGTGTAATCAGATGTTTCTTGCACAAGATGGGCTTTTTAAAAAAGTTTTTTTTTGTTTTTTTACATCTTCATTAAGAAAATTTAAATAAAAGATGAAATGCAGGAATTAAAAGCCAAATTAATGTTATATAAATACCATGTAACTCTTTATATATGTGTGTGAAGGCCTTGCATGTTTGTGTATTTTTCATAGTAGTTGTGTATTTTTGTTCATATTTGACACAGAGGCAGAAGTTTTTTGCATCATGTAGCGCTGGTGGGCTTCACAAAATATATAGAAATTCTGAGCGTGCGAGAATGGAATATGTACTGGTCAATACAAGACAAATGTATGTATGGCCTGGTTTAGAAGTGGTGGAAGTGATAAGCTGGAGAGATTGCAGCCTTTTTAATGTCATTGTGAATCATCTATGTAATTAATGATAATATAATATTGCTAAAAAGCACCCGTGATATATTGTTTGTTTTGTGGCTGGACGTGAAACTTGTCAAAAAGATTTTGTCCTCATATGTGTTGTCCTAGGACAAGTGTATAGAATGTAGGGAAGGGAGTCCTTGAGAAATTTCCCGATTCCCAGATTTTTAATTTTTTTTTTTCTTCCCTGAGGTGGAAAATGTCTGGGTCTAAATATTTGTTTTGACTTGCGATTGTCCGTGACGCTGCAGGTTTAAGGTCCAGAAATGTTTCTGTCATTAGTACCCATCCCTTGAATGAATGGTATGAATGTATTTTTATACATAATTTAGTTAGGTGCGATTGGAGTGATATGTTACTCAGTATATTTCATGGTGTGCAAGAGTAATGACTGTTAATAGCACTATAATTATTATTATCATTAATGTTATTATTATCATCATTGTCCTCATAGATCACATCATCATTATCATCAGCTGTATCGCCATTTTAAAATTTGTTGTTGTATGACCACTTTTGTATAACATTAAAACTTTTTTTTTTTTTGGTCCCCTCCATATCAACAGTGATAATGCTCAGAATCATCATACCCAATATTTTATGTGCTTTTTTTTTTGTGTGTGTGTGATTTTGCTTCAGTGCACGAAGACTACACCTTGTTACGCAATAAGCAATAAGTTGAAGTGTGCTGGAAAATTTTGCGAGTCCCTGCATTTGTTTTTTGGACTGAGATTGTGAAAAAGACGGAATGTCGCCAGAAAAATTCAGCACCAGCCTATGTCAAAGAACATGATGTATTAATGTTGTGTTTGTGGTTTTTTTTGGTTTTTTTTTAAAGTTTCACTTTGGACAAGAGCAGGGCTAGCAGGTCATGTCCGCCGGTCTTGATTAAACTTCATGGATCCAAGTCATTGTAAGTCCTTGACTTAAGACAGCAAAGGAAATTTGCACAGCATGTCTATTTGAAGTTTTGTTTCTGTAAGGAACACACAGTTCTGGATCAGAAAATTAACTCATTCCCTACGCTACCTGCTGTGGGTGTTGACGCGAACTCTCAACACTATCCAGTGTGAAATTTAGGCGTGGTTCAAAGATGTCTTTTCATTAACACAGTATAAACACGGGACATAATACATTAGACATTAAAGTAAAGGGAGCTAATGAACCATGATGGGGATTCAGTATCTCAAGTAGTTGGCTTAGGTATTAGTGTTGGAGAATCGGTGTCCACTTGAGCCGAATATTCGGCTTTCCGCAGCGAAGCGAAAATCCGCGAGCCTAAGATTCGGCTTACCGTAGCAAATGAGTTAAGGAACAGATAATAGCAGGTGATTTGGAAATATGTTAACAGGCCGACTGTTGTAGCAAGCTGTCAAGCTTTTTGCTATCTTTACTGAGCTTAATAATTTTTTTTTCCCTATATTTTTTTGTAAATTTTCTTTTTTGGGGTTGCTCTGCTTCCCATTCCTTTCCTTTTCATGCTTGCCATTTTTTTTGTGAATTTAAAACATTCCACAAGTGTCTTGTTTTCCAGCCTGTTAACAAACACTAAACCATATTGCTGGTCATTTTGAAGGAACAGTGGTAGATAAGTGTCGTTTTTCTCCTTTGTGAATTCGAGGGAAAAACATTTGGTCAGAATATGAATGCACGGATGGGAATCCTCACGAAATTTCCTGATATCAGAATAATTTTTTTCCCCCTGAGGTGGAAAATGTATGGGCTTATGATATGTTGTATGTGTGATTGGAGGTGAAATGCCTGGTCGGAGTTCTGGAAATTTTTTCGTCAGTGGTTCCCATCCCTGTGGATGAACTTTATAAGGATTGTAGGCAGTTTTGCTGCCTATCAAGAAAGTTTTTTTTTTATTATGTGGAACTATTTTTACATGAGGCGGCTGCTTCTGGCCATATAATTTATAGAATGGAAAGCACAGTTTCTTGGGAAGTCAAAAGTCTGTTGCAAACGACAACATATTATCATGTTGTTTTGCTCAGTTTCTACCTGAATCTGATATGTTGAATGGAAATGGAACTCACTGTAAAGAAACTGAAATAGATCCGTTTGATGATTGGAATGACTTTCAGAGGATGTGTATTGTATGTAAACCTCTAGCCATAAGTGCTTCTCATTTTGGCTTCCTTGACTAAACTGTTGTAAAACATTAGTACAAATCTTTTCTAGCCTACTTAAAGACTTTGTATTTCTCTTTCTCTGGGAAGAATCGTCACTATATCATGTGCCGTCGGCAGTTCTATGATGTATTATGTGTGAAGACTGTATTGTATATATGGCCTTTAGCGTCTTTACAGACGGTCTTAGCAGCTAGAATATTCACTTTCACTTTGACTGACAGCTTCTCTCGTGGCTTATTCTACCAATGTTTGACCCGAGAGTGCGATGGCAGTGATTGCAGGTCAGTCCTTTGGGTTCACTTTGGCGAGTGTTTTCATTCCGCCTCTGTCGTTTTGTCAGGTATGTTTCTTTTGCCTTGAAGTCTATTGCGAGCGTGCCACAGTGTGAAGACTACCGTACAAATATTGTTGATGATAAAAAAAGTAATATTATTAATCACTGGTTTTATTTTGTGCAATCAACTACCCCATACTCCATACTGGTTAATCTCAAACAAATATAAGCACTGGTATTCATATCATTGCAAGTTATAACTACAATTTGAAGACCCCAGAGCTAAAAGCACATGTCACATTTTCTGAAGTTTGAAACCTTTGGGGGGAAATGTGTTTGGTGGAGTCACAAGTCGACTGTCTGAATATTGGAAACAGACAGAGTATCTGACTATCTTTTCGTTGCATCGTAGATTTTATTTGCTCACAAAAAGGACTCGGGTTTATAACTGCCAAAAACCATTTTGTAATAAAAGTGCCACAGTCATAAAGATAAGACAAATAAAGTATAAAGTACCAAAGTCATTTAGATCAGTGAAAGGAGTGGATTGGTCCAAAGAATAAAATTGTGTGTTGCGGGGCGTCAAATTGAGTTTGAAAGCTAAACATTGGCTTTTTGGTTACATCAAAGACCACAGAATATGAAGTATTGCTCAGAAAAGTCATGTCATGATGGGCCTCATTTCTGAAGAAATTTCAGTTTTCAGAACGGGTTTTCTCAAAATGACCAATATGTGACATAAGTACTTTTAGCACTAGAGTCTTCATTTTTCCATGGATATTGTGCATATTTTTGATCTAATGCATGGTTATTTATACTGCCCTTTGGAGCTCAGGAGAGGAAGATTACACATAGCATCGTACATGCACAGAGCCTCCATGTGTAGGGGAAAAATCATGAGGTCTGGTCTGTTTCACTTCATGTCATGGGACTTGTGTTCCTAGGAAATTTTGAAATTTATTTTGACTTTGCTCAGAAGTTCTAAGAAGTTTCATTCTCCCAGAAGTTTTCAGTTCTTGCTTATGAATTAACAGCCAAATCCTCGCAAGTGGGTATGCTCAGTTGCCTAGGTGCGCATGCTCAGCTGTCACACACTGAGGGGGATGATACATCATAGTTTTTTGAAAGTGAAACAAACCAGTATTTTAACTGGGATGTACATTTGAAGATGCGCGGTGCAAATGAGGTAACTGTACATAGAAGAATTTTGTATTTCAGTAAAGTGATAATGTGGTCACATTCTGCAGTCTGTTATAGGTAGAATGCGCATAACGTCACAGGGTGTTTTTGTTTTGATCTTCCGCCACTAAAGGTGGCCGATGGATCTGCAGATCAGTGTGATTTCAAGATATGTCTAAGCAGGTAAAATGCCTGCTGGTTGCATTGTAGTTGATTGTTACAGAGGAGTAGAAAGGATGTGTCCAAGCTGGCCAGATTCCCTCACATCCGTGTAAACAAGGGAAAGGAAGTGAAAGAATTGAATGAACTTCTCCCAATGAACATTCACACTCGTGCCATTGTTTACTGTAGCGACCACTTTTAGCTCTCGGCCAGTTGATTCGCGGTGCCTGCCATGGCACGCAGTGCAGATCAGCCAACGATCAAAATCAGTGCCACAGTTGCCATGGTGATGAGTGGGTCCAGACACTAAAGATGGCGGATATGCACATTCTACCCCTAGGGTCCTTGCTCGATTTCTTGTACATCATTACAAATCTTATACAGAAGAGATCTTGGTGACTGGGTATTTATGCAGGCCAGTGATTATTATCTGAGCAAGAAATCTTGGTGGGAGGAGGAGGGGGGTGTCATTGTGTTTTTGTATATAAAGTTTTGGGAGACTGGCACATGGCCCTGAGACTTTCTGTTCTGAGAAAAGCAGAGTAAGCTTCACATGAAGGTTTTGGGTAGAGATTTGCTGGCTGTTGAAGAGGATTTGACCACAGCGGAAACTGCTGGCATGGGCTTTAAATGCAGTGAGTTCACAAAGGCTGATGTTTATTTCATTTATATTATTATTATAATTATTTTTTGTGTGTATCTTTTGTTGTTGTTTTTTTTTGGTTTTTAAAAAGTTCATTTCTTTTAAATTTTCACCTTTTCCACTGGTGCAATATCTAGTGTAGCCTTTCACTTCTGTGCTCACCTTTGTTATGAATTCATAATGCTATTAATTCCTTTCTTTTTGTTTGTAATGTAGCCTACTTGTTGTGAGGAACTCAGTTTTTCAGAGCTTGAATGGGAATGGAATGCTCTTTCTTGATTGCTTAAAATCTTGTAATGATATTCCTTACTAAAATGGATAATCGATCACACTAGTTTGAGAAAGAAAGATGACCTCGCAAGATATGTGTCCAGTTGTGAATCTTGTTTCATTCCTCTTACCATCTGAGTTTCCACACAGCCCTGGAATTCCAGGGATTCCTGGAAAAGCCCTGGAATTTAAAAGTTTGAGAAAAAGCCCTGGAAACTGGAGTTGTGCTGGAATTCTCCCATGGTTTAAAAATTTAAAAAGTGGGTATCTCTTATTTCCTTGCATTCAAGTAGCCCAGGAATTTCTTTTTTTTTTTTTTTTAGCCCTGGAAAAATATTTTCAAAAAAAGTTCATGAATCCTGCAAAGAGTACCAATGGTATGGTAACTTGACTTCGCAGTATTTCCTGAGAGCTATTTATTTTGTGGTTGGAGTGCAGGAAGTTAAACTATAAATTTGAATGCACGTAAGTCAATAATGGAAATTGAAGGACTGAATGTTGTGACCAACTGTGACATATTCGGTACTGTCGCTGTTTTTGGCTATATGATCATGACAAGTTGATTGACTGTGTGTGAAGTTAAGTTTCTAGCCACATTGGGAAACTAAGAATTATGCATCATATTACTTATTATCCAGGAGCACTTGCTTTGAATCATTTGTTTGCATGTGATGTTATTTTTTCTAATTTCACATAAAAATGCCATTCATGTTTCCCCTTTCCTCACAACTGTTGAATATTTCATATGAATTTGGGAACAATTTTGTGTTTGTACACAGTTGTTTTGTTGTGTTTTCTTTGAGTGTGTTAAAAACATGTATTTTTTCTTAACACGGAACAATACAATTTTCATTATCCTGCATTATACCTAGTTTATGTAATCCTTGATAAAACAATTACCTATGAGTTGGTCTTCTTTTGTGAAGCAACGGCACAAAATTGGTAGTATACAGCAGCTGCCCAAATTGAACAAAATTCAACCAAGGGGATAGTTGGAACAAAAATTTATGGTTCACACAGTTGCAAATGAGGTCAGACAACACTCTTTCTAAATTGGCACAAATCCAAAATTTGATAATTTGAATCTGTACCATTACCTGTTTGATTTTCTCAATTTGGGAGGCTGCGACATCATAATACTGATTTTAGAGTGTTGCCACATTTTTGTCCTTTTTTTTTTTTAGGGAGAGGGTCTCTGCCTCTTTCTTCTTTCCATGGGCTGCATTTCTTGTACATATCTAAACTGTTACAACTTGCTTAGCCGCAGTGTGTGAGATCAGCAGTGAAACACACATACAGTAGCTTTATTTCCCTGTTCAACTTTGCACAGTGTGTGACCTGATGTTTGAATCCAGTTTCCCATGTCATTTCACTCTGGACCATTACATATTGTAATCTCTTATGTGTGTATTTAGAGAAATCGGATGTCCAGCATAGTGTCCATATGTGGCCAAGTAGAATAGGAACTTTCATATTCAATGTATAGAAGAAATTGCTGTCAAAATTTTTTCCATATATTTAATTCAGTATATAGTGTTTGACCATTGATTAAATACAGAATGGAGCTACTCCAGAGTCTGTTAGTACTTCTTTAACATTTTGTTATATTTTTTCATCTTACCATGCTCAAGAGCCCTGCTTTTGTTCATTGTGAACCAGCTTTCTTGCTCATGGTGTTTGGTTTGTCTTTTGGTAGCTAGCCCATACCTGGCAGTAATGACCATGGTCTGGGAACTGATGATTTGTACTGTCATTTCATAGTAAGCCAGTATGTTTCTGTATTTTTGACACAATGAGAAATGTGACCTGTATTTTGTGGGAGGTACATGGGTAGTGGCTTTCTAGTTGTGTTGAGTATGGTATGCATTTTCATGAGTAGATCCCAGTAATGATTTTGTCAAATTACTGGTGACATGAAACTATATTTAGTGATTGTGGATCTTGCAGTGATATGGAAATTTCCTTCTGGTTGTCCCTCGGTTGACAGGCTTGCATAAGCTCCAGGAGAACCCCGCAACTTAAGCACTAAAAATAGAAGACCATGTCACAGACCACTATATCGCGGGCTTATCAACTAGGCCCCAATTGGTGAAGTGGTAACATGGCTTCATGGCCTTATTAGCAGACAAGGAAGACGCGACCACGATATCGTGGGCTCAGCAACCAGGGCCTGTGAAGAGAGGACCATGATATTGTGGTCATATCAATAGCGGACAGGGAGAAAAAAAACCCACAATATCGTAGCCCAAACACTGCAAGTAGTGCAAGGGTTAAAGGAGCCTCTGTAGCTTCTGTATCAATTTTGGAAGCTGCCAGTTAAAAAATAATTATGTGGTTAGCAAAATGCTAATGAGGCACGGAGTCGTCTAATTTGTCTCTGTTTTTAGTGCGAGATGTGAACTATGGAGTTTAAAGATTGTGCACACACTGAGATCGGAACAAGTTTGTGACTCCATCTCAACAGCATCAAAATTGATCTTGAGTCAGCTGGTGGAAAGGAAGACCTCGTGAGCTGAGACAAAAGACACATGTCTGAGTGCACCACCAACATTAGAAATGATTGAAAAGCCACACTGTAGCAAAATCAGATCTTAAAATGTATATTTTTGTGGTTAATGGAAACAGTTTTAAACAAACAAAGTGGATCCGAATGCTCTTGCAAGCAGATTTAGAGGCACAGCCTGACCTTGTATCATCCAGATGTTTGTACTGCCAGTCAATCATGATTTTTGAGCTGCTGTTCTGTGCCAGCCTGATAACAATATTTGATTAGTAGTACGTTTGAAGCATTTCATGTGTCATCTCATCACCAGGATAAAAATTTACCTTGAGAGATAAGGAAAAAAGTCACTGTGTGAACGTTGATCCTTGCATTTTAACTGCTTTTTCCTTTCCCATCCCTGTACTATCTCCATACCTCTCCCTGCATATATTTGAATTTGTGACCGTCTTTGTTTTCCTCATATATTATTTGTATTTTAAAATTTTTTTTTTTTTGGTGAAATCTCTGTATGGAGAGTGTAGTAGTTTGTGTGGCATGGGTTGAAGCCAACAAGGTGAGAGAATTGTGTAAAAATCATCATTTATTCCCCCTCCTCTTATTATTATTATAAAACTGATTATCATTATCATTTCTGCAACTTAGAAATCATATAAAACAATTAAAAACTGATGCCATGGCCACTCACTTGTGTTCAGACTTTGTTGTACTTTCTTGTTTGTCACCAGCTAAGTGCAAGTGCATGGTAGGAAATGCGAAAATATGGCGAAAATCTGAATTTCAGAGAAAGAAAACGGGATGTTGTCCGAGATTTGAATGTGAAGTATGCATTTCTCCATTCTGAGAATTAAAACTTATGTTAATGGAAGATTTTCAAAATTAATTTCTTTTAACTCATTGATTACCACACAATGCAGTTTGCGATATGTGACATGGCTCCAATTAACCATTGATTTCCAAACCAACTCCATGCCAACTTATTCTAAACTGCGAGGGACTGTTTCTCACACTAAAGTTTGTTTTCTTTATAGTGTGCTTGAGTGCAGAAAACATGGTGACAGTGTGTTGTGTTTACAGTTTTGACAAAGTTTCATGGATATTTTGCTGATCTTCTGTATAAACTATGGATATTATAACTCTTGGTGAGTAAATATGCATGTTTGTTCACATAGTAAAAAAAAACATTACATAACACTTTTACCCATTCTTCCCTGAAATGTTTTCAAAAATGTACCCACTATGTAAAATGAGCTTTTTAAAATCATACGCCGAGATAAAAAATTCCGTCAGATCGTAAAATGTGCTATAGTGAATGAGTGAAACCTGCATTTACATTATATAAAGCACAAGCACTTGTGCAACCTATATTATAATTAGTCTTGTAAATCTTTTAATTTCATGATAAAGCTGCAATTGTCATACTTTATATACAGAACATTGTTAGTCTTTAGTCAGTGATTGCAGAATTTGATGAGCTGTTTCTGTAACAACTAACATGGGAAGTAATTGTCACATTTACATTTTTTTGCTTTTCAACACTAAGCTTTAGAAATGCCTTGCCAGGCACTGTTCCATCTCAAAATCAATGGCTTGTGCATCAAATATCTTCAAAAAGTGAATGAAATTAAAATTATTAAATGCATGTAAAAAACATAATTTATTGGTATTCTTTTCTGTAAATTTACAAATGTAACTATCACGAATAATGGAATTGGAAACAACTGTTTCATGCAGTAGTCCATAAGAGAGCACTGAAATTGGTAACATAGGAAAAGAAATATATTATGTAATATAAATATTATTTACTATACAGATGCCCTGAAGCAAAATACTGTACATAATCACACACAAAAAATGATCTTTTGAATGAGAACATTTGAAGTGAAGTGAATGAAACCAGTCACAGCATACAGATCTGGTAAAATCACACTTACAATCAATCATTGACCCTTTTCGTCTTTGCAGACGGTCAGAGCAGCTTCTAAATGTCAATGTTGGAGTCGTGAGCAACTCCTCTCGTGGCTGATCAGGCCAATGTTTGAGTTACACGGCTGCTGACAATATGAGCAGGACAAGTACTGTTGTGTGGTTGCTGGGTTAGCAGCTAGAGCTTCCTGTCCTGCCGTTTTTGTTCTTGTTTTGTCTGTTGTGACTGCTCGTACCTCCGAGCACCCCTCCTCACATCTCCTCTCCATGTGGTTCGGTCTACAGCAATGATTTCCCAGCCTTCTGGCAACTCGAAGTCACCTAGTGATGATTTGCACAGATCTTTATATCGGAGCTTGGGTCTGCCTCTTGCTCTGTGACCCTCCCTCAGCTCGCCATACAGCACTTGTTTTGGGAGGCGGTGATCGTCCATCCTTTTCACATGGCCTAACCAGCGAAGTCTCCTCATTCGTAAGATTGTTTGCACTGATAGAACTTGTGCCTTTCTCAATACATCTGTATTTGGGACCTTATCTTGCCACTTGATGTTGAGGATTTTCCGTAGGCATCTGAGATGAAACGTGTTCAGCCTTTTTTCTTGTTTTGAGTAGGTGGTCCAAGTCTCACATCCATATAAGAGGCTGGTCAACACACATGCTTGATAGACCAGAATCTTGGTCTTTGTTGTGCACACTTACATTATGACAATTTGCTTGTTTTCACAATAATATTCAAGAAACTATTATGAGGAAGTACATGTACCTATTTGTCAATCACAACCTTTGTATACATTCACACTGTGCCATTCTGCATACAAACTCAGGCAAATGTAAAGAAAGTGCAGCAAACATGAATAAAAAAAAGCTTATGAAGTTTACCATTATACTGTCTTCAATTAGGCTTGTTTCCCTTCGATCGCCCAAACTTAAGATGTGCTTGCTAAGATTTGTTTTTCTGAATGGCAGCCAAGCATGTGCACTCAAAAACATTGATAGCAATCCGAAAAGAAGAACTGAAACACTTTCAGAGAATTTCTGACAAAAGGCAAACAAAACAAAAAATGAAAAATTCACTATTTTGATTAAGCAGATTGCAGTAGGTAGTCCAAACTGATTTTTACTTTTTATCATATCTCACCAGTTATTGTCAAATCTGATGGAGCTTGTTTTTCCAAGAATTTTGATACCAAATTTATTATTCTGGCTTAAAGTTAAAGGCTTTGAAAGTTATGGCATTTTCTAAATTGTAAAAGCACCTCGAATTTGCTACCTTTTGCAAATTGCACGATAGCCCAACTTTGACCGCCCATAAAATGACGGTTTATTGAGTCACGACATTAAAAATTCTTAGTTTCCAAGACAAGGAGATGTACATTACGCTCAATTTTTTCGAGGAGTACAATTGTAATACGAGCATCTCATTTTACGTTTTTTAGTTACCAAACTTTATCCAACGTCAATTTTTTGTGAACTCTTACAAGGGAGACAAAAATCATGTTTTTTTTAATCCATGTCACCATTGACTTAGCACTGAGTGTCAGACAAAGGTGACGAAATCAACCATCAGGTGGGTCTATTAAAACAGTCAGTGCTGTGCGTTGAAACATGCTCCGTGTCTGATCTTGGCATCCCCTTATAATACAAAGGCTGAAATTTATTGACGTATATAATTTTGATCCTGATCTATTCAAGTTTCCTACAGTTTCTCCGTCTACAAACTTTTCAACAAATGATTTTTAAAGGAATTTCAACTTAAAACACGATGAAAAATACATTTAATGAAACCTCATTTATCTGGCTTTCTGTGTGAGTTATTTTCAAACATGAGCACTAAATCGGCACGATGCACTGCAACCCTTTGTTACGAAGGGGTCAATTCAGTACGCGCAGCTCAGAGCGAAAACGGCAAGTCTACGCCCTTTTCAAGCTATAAAAACACATAGCTAAACACGTTAAACAATATAAAAGGAAGTATATCCTGTCAGAGGAAGGACTGAACTTTATTTTGATGTAGTATACATGCTGTTTCACATAAATATACAGCAGTAATAGCCTTGTAATATTGGCCTAAAATTACGCCAAAACGGGATTTTGCCCCTTTAGCAGGGCAGTTTGGACTACCTAATTGCAGTTACTTAACATGAAATGATGGCTGGCCAATTTCAGAATTGAAATAGGAGAAATGATATTTCTGCCATTATCTCTGTGTTTAAAAAAAAAAAAATTGTCCTAAAATGCTGAATGTTACATAGACAAATGGTAAGAAATTCATAAGCTTGCCCAGTTCTCTGTCAATATTGAAAATAATGTCTCCATGCCACGTTGCTCATCTCCAAGGATAATTTGAGAATGTAGTGTCTTCAAAAAAAATTCTTTTTATGTTAAATTTTTATAGTATTACATGTACACTGTATGGACAGGATTAATTTTTCATTTTGTTCATTTCATTAAAATTTTTAAGGGTTGTTTGCAACCAATTTAAAGCGTGATTTCACAAGAACATTGAACTGATGGAGATTTCTGATAATATAAGAACATATAAATATACTGAGACATGGTTGGTGGACAGAATGTAAAAAGAAACGCAAAACATCTTAGTGTCAAAACAAACAGTCAGACACATTGTATTTGTGGACACACTGATGAATCAATGGTTTTGTCCTGTCCTGTATGCAAGCTGTAGGGCCATCCAAAAAGTATGTAGGCTTGGGGAAGGGTGATAATCCAGTGTGTGAAATATAAAAAGTATACAACGGCATAAATTAAAATCCCGATTTCATCCACTTCTCATACGTAAAAAAAAAAAAACTTCTTTACAATGGCGGCACGTAAAGCACACCTCTGATACAACGGCATTTTTCGTCCCGATGTCATGGAATACATTGAGCAAAATAATGCGCAGCTCAGAGATCTGTCGGGAGATGGACAGAGAGGGAGGGGGGGATGATAATGTTATGACCAATTGCCAGTCCTTTGTGTGAACAGATGCAAGATTGTGTACCTGTGGGATGGCCACGCACCGCAGAGGTGGGCTATGATGCAAGACTAGTCGCACGTGGTCAGTCCTTTGTGTGAACGTATGACCAAACAGGTAAACAGGGCCCACGAGGTTGGCACAAGTGTGTAAACCTAAAAGTAAGGGAGTGGTCATTCTGCGCGCTCCTCATGTATAGATCTATGCCTGACCAAGAAAGTGGTCACTTGCTACGCTAACTTTCGAGCGAACGCATAACCATTCACTTTTTGAGAAAGACAAACTGCTCCATGATATATAATGATGGCAACAAGGAAGACAAACTGAAAATGCATTTCTCTTGAAATGAAGACAAAATTAATTGAAGAGGTGGACAGGGGTGTAAAAAATGTAAAAAAAAACAAAGCTCAAATCTGTAGGGACAATGAAATTTCTCTGCTTCCAGGATATGCCTTGCGTATTTATATGAGTGCTCTCCCTTTGGCCTTGCCTAAAACGGGACCTTGCTTAGAACGTCAGTTTTGCAGTGGTCCCTTGAATGCCGTCGTATCTGAGTTCCACTGTACATGATAGGAGGAGGTGGGGGGGGGGGGGGGGGGAGCGTACATACGCTTTTCAATTACAATAATGTAATAAGGAGTTCCATTTATTTCCTTTTTTTTTTTTTTGCAAATTATAAAAATTGAATATATGACCTACGAGTGAAGCAAAGTCAAACATCCATACAAAACGTTATTTTAAATTTTAAAACATCCAGGCCCTATCATGGACATTCACTAATCCAATGGTCATACGCTCAGGGTGGGGGTGTTGTTGTTGAAGTCAAGTACGTGAAATGCAGACATATGATATAAAAAATTGCCCAAATCAAGGATACGTACTTTACAGATGGCCCATGTACATACTGACAGGTCTAATCCTAGAACAAGAGAATGGTTTAAGTATCAGAAGAATCATCAGAACTGTCTGAATCAGAATCGCTATCTGTGTCTGGAGCCGGTGGCTTCTGGGGCCTGGCATGTTTCGCTGTTTGATTACGATGATGGTGGTGATGATGGTGGTGGTGGTGATGGTGTTTATGATGGGAATGCTCTTTCTGTGGTGCAGTGGATGCTGTTGCGGCAGAAGGGGGGCCACTATTGCTTTCCATCGAGCTTTGTGAAGGGATTCCCCGCAATGCTGACGTAGGCCTACTTTGACTGATGCTTCCGGGAGCTTTTAGAGGAGGTCTGTGGAAAAAGTCAATAAATGTACATTCAGTATGCCATACAAAGGTATTCCACAGAAATGTTCACTGTTTATCAGTGGACAAATACATCGAACGTTCACAATTCAAATTATACATTTACCCCATAGACAATGAAATACAATATGGCAACCAAAAAAAAGAGAGAAAAAGTTGTATGTCACAAAGCCATGTGTAAGAAACAATATAGCAATATTACAATGGATTATGGGTTATATGTTACAAATTTCTTACATGGGGCTTGTAAGTAACATCTCAGCCAGCCCCACTACCTGAATCCGACGTAGATATCAATAGAATTGGTAGGATTACTGTAGGGGCGGGTACCCTACATCAAACAGACATCGGCGTGATTTCGTAACCAGCTGATCTATGTAGTAGGAACAATGTCATTACTAAGTGTAAACTTGACATCAATTCTACATGTCGGATTTCATTGGGTTACTTGCTGGGATTCAACCTTTTCTCTTTTTTTTTTTTTTCCGCCAAATTTTAACTTTTTTTAAGCCCTGCTACCACCTCACTGATTTTCAGATCTTTTTTTTTTTGTTTCGTTTTTTTTGAGACAGTAAAACAGACATGTCTATGGTGCTTCACAAAATAATATTGTGTTTGATCAACCGTTTTACCTGACAACTAAACAACATATATTAACTAACTGACCAACTGTATAAAGATATTACTGAAATACAGAAAATAACTTCCACTATGAAAATCATGCTTACTGGCCAAGTAATACATGTATACGATATAATAAAATATTAGCATATTTTGCTCGCTGCGACTGCAATACATGATGACAAATTTTACTGCATGCAGAAATGCAAGTAGTTTCAGTTTTACTCTACTGTTAATATTCTATTGACATACAAATACTAAAATGCTAAGTACTGTACATATTATATATAAGTAACCTACATCATATCACTTAATATTTCAGCTTCACCAACAATGAGTCTATATAAACACAAATTTCCAAAACCTACTAAAATCATTAAAAAAAAAAAAAGAAGCAAAATCAGATGCTGATCACTGACTTTGGTATTGATATGTAGCAATGCAGAAAGACATAATTCAGAGGCAACAAGAATATATATAATATCAGTATAATGTTGTAGTATACATAAGAAGGTGCATATAAATAAGAAAATCAGAAACACAAAGCTGGAAACTGAATGATGAATGAAAAGTAAAAACAAATCATATTTCCAGAGTCAGATGACTCTGATCCATACTGATAATTCCTTGAGCAAAATCCACCAAACTCAGGTCATACATAATGGTTTTGGGTTTTAAACTGGTAGCTCTCCTGTAAACTGAAACTAAAAAGAATTGGCAAGGGCTATAAATAATAAAATTAACATAACTTTGTTAGTGGTTTAAAAAAAATAAAAAATTAAGGGAAAAAAGGGTTTAAAAAAAGGTAAAAAAAAAAAAAAAAAGGACAATGATATATGCACCACTTGAAGCTTACATGACTAATGTACAATCACTAAATTTATGCAAGGTTTTTCTTGTTATCTCACAACTCAAATAAATAAAGAGGTCCTTTACAGGTGTGTAAATTTACTTTCTTACCAGTTTTAGCAAGCTCAACAATCATAATATATCAAATTTTTCTGTTGGAACTGAAGACATGAAATTTGAACAGAATATGGATTGAAAGTGTATTATATGACAATTAAGGGATAGTTTAATGGTGAAATGAAGGGGGGGGGGGGGGGGGGGGAGAGGTCGGGAAGATACTTTTCAAAACTATGAAGAAAGCGATTTTTAAAAACGTCACACGTGAGTCAATATACATGGTGAAATTTGGGCTAGGGCAGAATAGAAAGGAAAGGGTGTGCAAATGGAGAGAAAGATGGTAGAAGAGGGATTAGGAGGGAGGGGGATAGAAAATTGGTGTTTCTGAAATGAAAGGACAAATGTCTGCATTATTTCCTTATTACGCGCAGACATTTCTGGGCAGAACCAAGACTAAAAAGACAAGGCAATGTTTACCTACTGGATGAACTGTCATTGGCCCTCCTGGATTTCTGCTTATTTGTCTGCTACAACAATAAACAGACAGGGTCAACATACATACAAGAATATACTGAATAACTGCGAGGTTACACAATATAAAAAAAGGTGAGTTACTGAAATAATAAGATTATTGATCTTTCATGCACATCATGAACATACAGGGTGTCTCAGAATGTATACCACACTTGCATACTTATTGATTCAGTGTCGGTTAAATCAAGATACACCCAAGATTCATATTTCACATTAACCCTTTTGTCACGATCACGTGCGTGAAGATGGTCACGACCACGTGTGTGATGAGTACCTAACTTATTTACCTTTTAAACCCAGCTAACAAGCCAAGCAAGCAGACCAGCGATCAACGGACACATGGAGTGAAATTTAAATTAAACGATATTTAATTATAAATGCATGACAAAACTTATGTCAAAACATTCAACTCATGATAATCACATACATAATCACAAAAACAGATATTTCAAATTTACTCTTGGGGATCATGGCTATTCTCTATTCCCCGTTTCACACCTAGATCTAATCCCTCTGTCTATAAACTTAACTACGTATACTTAATAGTCTCTGTCAACAGCTGCCCTCCTCGTTGATGCAGTTTCACTTCTCCAGAGTTCACACGATCCTTTCTAGATCTCTAACTTCGACGATAAAAGGGAAAACAGACGCCCCTGGCTTCACACAAATAAGAACACACAGTTCACACCCGCCATCGTAGATTACTTGTTCCTTGAGGGGTTCTCGACATCCCGTCCTCAAGACTCTTCAACTTGCAAACACACAGCACACTGACGGTTCACACCCGCCATCGTAGATTCACGAGCTTCTGATGGGTTCCCATCCTATCATCAGAACTCCTCAACTTCTGGTCCCCATGGCACGACCTTCCACTGGTCGCCCGGACCGATAAATTCTTCTTATTGGGAAATAAATGTGAACATCATGGATCCCTCACACACCTAACACTTCTGGTCCCCACTGGCACGACCTTCCACTTGTCGCCCGGACCGATAAATTCTGCGTCTTCCTTTAGGAATGAATAACTTGGGAACCTTCATAGATTCCTCACATACATAACACCCCTGGTCCCCATGGCACGACCTTCCACCTGTCGCCTGGACCACTTCTCGCTGCGTCTTCCTCTAGGAACGAATAATTTGGGAACCTCATAGATCCCTCACATACTTAACACCCCTGGTCCCCATGGCACGACCTTCCACCTGTCGCCCGGACCACTTCTCGCTGCGTCTTCCTTTAGGAACGAATAATTTGGGAAACCACGTGTGTCGAGCTTCTCCTCTACTAATACTCCCGAGGTTTTTGCACACGCGACTAGTTTAAAGCGAGTCGTGTGTATCTATCCACGCTCGTCAACAATGTTAAAAACCGTGTTTTCCCCTGCTAAGCTCACCCCCCCCCCCTAGACTCGTGGCGCACAAGGCCACCGACCTTCCTCGTGATATTTAATCTTTCATGCTCGACAACAACTTTAAACTCCCCTTCTCCCCTACTAAGTTTACCCCCTCTATACTCGTGGCGTACAAGGTCATCAACCTTAATCGTGACACTTTGAACACTTTTGCCCTGTACACCAGTCAAATTCTACGGCGATATATACACTATTGACCTGTACAGCGGTCAGAAGGGTGACACAGCATATTTGTGCCCTTATGACATCAAAAGTTATATTTGGCCGCCATTTTTTATTCCCAGTTGTAAACAAAGAGAAACTAGAAGCCGGCGCATAGTTTGGAGAGGTTTTTTGTGAAATTTATGTGATGAATGCACAGAATGCAAAGTTTTTTTATGTATCAAACAGGGCTCAACGTGCTGGACCCACTGGCATACCAAGGCCCAATACTGGAGATAAAAGATAAGAAAACATTCTATAATACTCACATTTGCTCCCTATCCATCAATGTTGTGTTTGTTGTGTGTTTCCATCATTATATTGCTATCTATGAAAATTGCAATTTTGGGCTGGGGGACCAGGGATAGGGGTTCATAAGGACAGGGGGACCAGTGTTCAAAGGGTTAAAGAAGACAGATGTGTAATTATTTGAGTTATCCCATGTATTGAAACTAATGGCCGTTCTGGGCCAGACATTGATGACAATGAAATTCAGCAGAGTTGCAAATAACATTAGGCAGCTCATTTGTGTGCACTTATTACCTTTTTTTTTTTTTGTTGTCGTTGTTTTGAGACACCCCGTATTAGTAGTATGCAAATTAATGCTATTGCATATTACAAAATAATGTGTACCATAATGTGTTACATTATATTTTACAACTGAATGAAATATTACATATTTAACATAATGTATGCTCAGAAAACCAAAATAGCTATCTGAAAACAAAGTTTCCTGAAATGCTTCATTAAAGCTGTATATGGTATAAAATAAAATATTTGTTAATCTCTTATGCGCAGAAGATCAAAGCAACTACTCTGTCATGTGAAATTACATAATCTCTATGAATAACGACCAAACAAAAAAAATTATAATTATGTTTATGTCATAAGTGAATTCCACTGGCAATGGAAATTTTTCACAAATTTAATTATCAAAAAACAAGTCAAATGTATAAAAGCAAATAATTTTGAGCAGATATTGTCTGACGAAAAATAAATTAGTGTAAATAATGTAAGTCTGCTTTGGGAAATAGACTACGCTAGAGAATTCCAATTCATCAGTCAATTAACTGAAACAAAAACATCCACATTTAACATAGCTACAACTAAATACTGCTTGCATTGTGAAAAGGTGGTTTGGCTATGGGGATATCTAATTCTGATGTGGATCTCAGAATTTCTGAAATTCATGACTTTGATCGCAGATAATACTGATATAGTTTAATAACTGAGCAATTATTCGATGGAGAACTGACATTTCTAGGAGGGTGACGGGGATTTTCAGGGGCAGAGAACTCCCATCAAACAAAGTATTTTCATCCCAAGAATGCAAAAGATAATAAATAGTCATTTAGCAAGTGCTTCAAAATTTACCAAGGAGAATTGGAGAAGATGGCAATTTGAACTCTTTAATCAATTCTAAATGCCGATCTTTTTAAGATTAGTTTAATAATTAAATCTGTTTCATGTCATTGTCTTTTTCAGTGAGTTGCCATTTTGCCAGGATTATTTATTTTTACATTGTAAAGGGCCCGGAACCTGTTTCAAATGTGAAGTGTGGGCGGTATAAGACTGCATTATTATTATCATTATTAATGAAAATGTACAGACAAAAAGGCTCCAATTAACACTAACATGAGGAATACAGAAGCCAAATGAAAAGCAAGAAGTATATGCGAGCTCAATAAACAGACAGTGACAGAATTTAACAACAAGAATAATGAATTGGTGACATTGCACGAAGAAAATGCCTAGACGAAAATTCAAGAGAATAAAAGAATAATCTAATGAAGCTTCTGGCCATAGCAGTCTAACAGATCTGTCAAGCTGTACAACCTATACTGAACTAACTATTCAAAAATGGCAATGGATTCATGTTTGTTTTTGCTGTTGCTTTAGCGAATGAGAGAAAAGAGACATGGCTTATTGCTGTTCACAGGTGTTTTGTGAGGTCTTAACTCACAGTGGTTACATCTGCTCCGGGCAGCAAGCAAACTAACCCAAACTGTGAATATCCACGCCATGACAAGATGACATTGTCGGGGTTTCCATTTCATTCAAATTTCTTTGAAAAAATAAAGGGGCGGGGGTCATAATAAATTTTTAAAAAGTGAAAAACACTATTCAGTTAAGATCAAAGGAAATAACTCATTAACACTGATTTTCATAATTTTAAAGGTGAACAAGCCGTAAAATTTCTTTCAGTTTTGTATCTCAAGAATTTTGAACACTTCATATGGCAAGGCAAATATAGCATTCTATCTAAACTTTGGCATAAAACAGAGTTCAGTCGAGTCAAACTAGACAACGTAGAAAGCTCTGTAAAAAAATCACACTGATCTTTAATATCCAATAATAGGAGCTTGCAATAATCGTACTTATAGGAATATTAAGTACCTTGAATGCTACTTCTGTTTATAGGCCTTTACTAAAAAACTGTCTAATAATGATTTCTCCCAGATGTCCATTGGTCTGTTTCACTTCATGTCACAGAACTTGTGCTCCCATGAAATTCTGAATTTTATTTCGTCTTTTGTCGGAAGTTCCAAGACCCTTATGTTTCGATCTCCTAAGAAATTCAATTCTTCTTCTTGGTTTACCAGCCAATCTTTGTGAGTGAGCATGCTCAGAGGCCGTGCCAAACATACTTTTTTTTTTTTCTTGCAAGTGCTCATGCTCGGCCGAGGTGCCCTGAAAGGCATACCATATGGTCAACACCAAAAAGTTACTGTGACACAAGTGAAACAAACAAATGTGATCAAAGAAAGTTAAATGATTCATCACTGATATCAGTCATAATTTTACTTTTTTTGTTTAACTGATGGAAAGCAAAACTTCACTCTGAAAACTTGAGATAAAATGTAATAAAATATAATAAAATAACAACACTTGTGGTGTGAATTGCCTTTAAATCCATCTGCACTTTTTTTTTTCTAAATACAGTATTATTTCTTATGGCTGCAGTTTGAATACAAAACTGTACTGGAAAGTGCAGGTGAACAGAGATGGCAAGCAATGTAGATAATGGTGAAATCTGAGATACATGCGCAGAAAACCAAGTTTACATTCACAATTATTCTTGCTCTTTCTTGTAATGAAAGTGAGGCCAGCAGGCTAAATAAAACCTTCTCCAGGCTCACCCTCCTCCTTTCTGACGTGTTTTCGTTCTCTCTGGGATGGAGGAGAATCAGTTATAAAGTCAAGATGTTCACTCAACACACAGTTTGCAAGCCTAAGGTAACTTTCGTGATATGAATTGTATCCAGGGTTCTCACAAGTCCCTAAAAATCAAAATTAAGGACTTTCGAACATTTGTAAAGGTGTGTCTTGTCTTATTTTTGAAAAATCACAAAACTTACTGTACCATAACATAACAAAGAAAGTTGTGACAGACTGGTAATTTAACGACTGGGCATGTTTCAATAGAGTTTGCAGGTAACATGACGACAGAATTTTATTCAGCCATGAGGGGAAGCAGTGGGGGGTGAAAATTAAAAAAAAAGGGAGGGGGGGGGGAGAGGATGTGTGTCACTGTGTTGCACAGTTTTGGGAGAGTGAAAGGAATGAAGGCAGATTCCAAGCACAAAGGCCAACAGAGAATCTGACACACTATTAGTTCTATCCCGTATTAACTTTCTCCATGAACTGACTGATTTAGCCAAAAATGTTAAACTAAAAGTATAGAAAAGCCAGTGCAACCTATGAAACAATTATGCAAAAGTAGCTACTTGAAAACTTCATAGATAATGTGCATATCTGAAAAGAAATATTGGCCATTCCCAGTTCCTACTGCTTGAAGAATGAAGCACTACAAAGAATAGAATAATGCGATTTAAACTGTCTAGAGATAGACGGTCCTGAAACACACTGAAGTTCACTATGTCACAGGATGAATTCCAAAGCCTCCATACTATGGTGTGCACAAAACGAGAAGAGTGTTGAAATTGCTGTTATGGCTGATAAATATGTAGCTGAGTTTTGTTCAGAGTGAGTTCAATGGTACAGAATCTGAACATGGGAAAAGTGCCTTCTGGAGACATGAGTGGAATCTATTTAGGAGTAGACCTACATGTGTATTATGTACTGTATTTCAGTGACAGTTTAGCTAATCAGCTGATCAGTACAGACTGTTATAACTATGATAAATGACCAGTTTCAAATGTGTATGCCCAAGGATTGGACACTGATGTCATTCAAATTTTAATTAGAAAAGAAAGACGTGCAAAGAAAATGTGACAGAATGAAAATTCATGAAATGTATCATTTCACTATCAGTACACAAAAGAAAGACAAGGAAATTACAATCTGATTCCACATCTGAAAGAGAAAAGTCCAGTAGTTACTGATAAATGTTTCGGATTTTTTCTTTTAATTTGACTGGAAATTAAAGATCCAATGAAGCCTTCGAAAATAAAGGCTCAAAAGTAAATAAATAAATAAAATTTAATTGCATAGCGATGGGTCCATGGCCCGAATTACAGATCTATGGATCTGGAATTGATGATCTACCCAATCTCTGTTTCATTCATCCATCCTTCCATTGAATTTCAAGGCATTGTCATATTTTCTAAAAGCTAATGAAGGATGGAACCAAGGCAGTAAAAATTTGTCTGAATTTTTGTAGGTGGTCAGATCAAAGGCCACATGGGTGGGTAGGTGGGTGGGGGAGGGGTGGGGTGAGAGGGGGGTCAAGGTAAGATCCCCTAGCAGGGTCCTGCCTGGTGGAGGACCAGGAGACAAAGACCCTGCCTAAAAGTGGATTTTATGCATTTCAAAAGCTCAAGCGAGCCATTTCATGTATTCTTACTCAAAATTTGAAATAATTACAGGTAAATAACTAAACAAATAAATCCATAAATAAAAATGAAGGAGTAAGCTCACACTTGAGAAATAAAATGAAAATGCAGCATTTTCTCTTCACCATTCCCAAACACACTGAACACTTTGAGATGGAACTGAATACTATAAGTGACCCTACAAAAAATTCTCCATTGTTGGATTTGAGACATTATGACCATCACTTTATGTAACTTTACATTACAAAATTCCTGATGTTTTAGAAAACTGTGAAATCATCCACTACTGAGCATAACAAGCAAGCTAATATAACCATCTGCCTGTAAATCTACAACTGGCTTAACTTGAAGCTTGTACACATATGCAAAACTAAATGTTTTTAATTGCCTCCTACCATAAGGACTATCTCTGCTGTCAACAATATTGAAGCCAAAATGTTAATAAGATAAGTCATCATTATAATCTAAGAGCAGCGATTCACAGATTCCCTGGCCACATCCACCCCCCACTCTCCCCTCCCAGTGTCATCTAATAATTTTGTTTCACCATTATACTTGTACTGTAGTAATTATTGAAATGACTTATAAAATTAAATTTTTCTACTAAATGAAGTTAAATGACCAAAGAATTACTCATTTCAATGGTTCATGGCATTCATTCACAGTGTGCAGAGTTCATTCTTTCCCAATTTGAAATTCCCCCTCAGATTGAAATTCCTCCCCCTAGATTAGAAATTTTTCCCTGGGAGCCAAGTGCCTCCCGTTTGAAACAATTTATGAATCTAAATTTCTTTAATAATTGCAATCAAATGATAAACAGAATTGCTGATTTCATCATGATATGCATACATAGTGTACAAAGTACGTTCTTTCCCAATTTGGATTGCCCCCTTAGATTTGAAATTTTCCCTGGGAGCCAAGTGCCCCATACCCCTCCCATTTGTCAATCCCTGCTCTTGAGTTTAAAATAAAAAAAGAAAAAGAAAAAGGTTTTTACATCTAACTTCCACTAGTTTTGCATCCATATTGGTTTTACTACCTGGATAATGAATATTACTATTAGTCCTATGTAATCAAATGTCAGATAACTGTACCTCTAAATTACCCATGAGCTCAAACTGATTTTGTGTCAAATGAAAATAACTAAATAAAACCTATAACTGCGATCCCTTGATACAGACATTATCAAGCAATGCTCTGCCTTAATTAGGAGAAAAGAATGAATGAAACAAAAACAATTTAAAAAAAAACTTAAAAAGCAACTAAATAGAAATATAACATTAAACTGAAAGTTGTTTACACTAAAAGCTCAAACAGAACAATTGCCATACCCTAGGAGTCTTTTGGTGCTTTCTGGAAATGTCCACAGATTTGAAAAAACAAAAACATCAACAGTTAAAACAGAAAAACTAAACATCTGTCAAAGTTTCGTACACTAGTTGAATCATCTCAACATCTCAGAAAAAAGGAAAAGGAAAATAAAAGAGCAAAAAAAAAAAAAGGCAAGATCTATCCTAATTAGAAAAATGGTCACATAGAGCTTTTGAGATGGCATAACTGCTGCAATTTCCAAGTCAATCACGATGGTGTCCCAGCTGATGAGATTTTTCATCTGATTTTGTAACAAATATTACTGTTTCAGAAAAACAGTACAATCGGAGGTAGCGGTTTGCACTGGAATGGTTGTAAAATTTATCATAACATCACAAGCAGTGTTAAATTTACAAAACTGTCTAAATCTTTAAAATGAAAGTTTCAGCATTTTATCTCCATCAAAAGTCTTTTGCCCTGCAAGTCTTTGGTGGCCTTTGAGATATTACGTACACTTAATCTATATTCTGAGTATCATACTATGATGGAGCTAGTGAGTGAAAAAGTAAGCATCTGAAACTTCATGACTATGTGACCCAAAAACTGTGAAATTTTGTGTAATGCCACAGTTTTTGACAAAAATTACATGGGCACATCCATTCTGGACAAAATTCGGTCTTTAATATTTCTGCTTTTCAATTTCTGAGCTGTCAATAAAAGAGACACTTTCTTGTTGAATAAAATCGAAAAGTGTGATCTGAAATGTTATTCACTTCTCTTTGCAGACTGCTGGTTGAAAATCAGCTTTATCATGTTTGTAAATTTCTGCATGAAATTGTGGCGTAACGATAAGTTCTTAGTCTTTGCACTGAATCCACGTGCTATTATTAACATGACTTAGATCTACATGTATTTGTTTCAACGTAATGGTAAGATAGCATAATAACATAACAAGCAAAAGTTAACTTTCCAGGAATTGGTAAAAGAAAGGAAAATGCAAAAAGAATATTTTACCAAGGGGAAAAAAAAAAGGTGCAGGCAAAAAAAAAAAAAAAAAAGAAACCCATTCAAATAAAAATTCCATAAACGACCTGGCCTTTCTCACGTCACACCCAAGAACTTACACCAATTAGTCAGCTGATAGTTTGGGTAGATCCTTCAATTAACCGTTTCACTCCGTAAAAGTGAAAGGGCTAAGACAATTGTGCAGTCTCCAATTTCAATACATTCTACTTCTAAATGAAGCAAGCTCCACCAACCAAAAAAACTCCAACAAAATATGCTATTATATAAAATGACAACAACGGTTTGCACATGTACCGGGTATAGATAGGTACATGTATATCCGATATTCTGTACCACAATATTGTTTATGCATTTACAAGACTGAAAAAAGAAAAAAAAATCAGCAAATATCAAATAATTACTAACAATTAAATATCAAAACACAGACAATGCACTAGGGAAACATGTATACATACATATAAAAAGGTTGCACAGAACACTAAAATAGAGATCAATACCAGTCTTATCATTTATATTTTTTCTTTGCACATCTACTGCGGGCATGCAGCTCATAGGCATCCATGCGTCTGTAAACATATGTGCAGGGTTATTATTCAACATAAATAAAATAACTTACATGATCGACTGATATGGAGAAAAACGACTGACTCTTTCACCACTTGGATTTTCATAAGAATATAAATTAAACAGACATGTATTCAGTATCAACAACAACAAATAAACCCTGAAACTTCAACAAACTGATTAGTCAAACAAATCTTTGTTCATCTCACACACTGGCTTATTCATATAGTCTCACAAGGTGATGTATTGGTAACTTCAACAGTTTTGAAGTTATAACACACGTAGGTATGATTTTGCCCTGTCCAAGAAAAATAATAGTGCCCAAAACTTCAAATAGTGATTGATTCGCCAGTACATAAGATGGACAACGAAATGTAACATATCATCACTGCTCTACACTATGAGCGTAATGGCATAAATCATATTTGACATTTCTGAGATATTAAGAAAAAAATGTTTCTTTTCCTGTCATTTGGTGAGTTATGCCATTATGATTCTATTGGATTATTACATTTTCCTGTTGGCACATTTCTTTTTCAGCAATATTATCTGACAGTACTCATGCTCAGGAATGCAGTGAATCATCAGTTGCCTTTTTGCATAAGTCTGACATATGCCATCATCATAGAGCAGCGACAACATTCAAAACTCACTAAAATGTTTGGGCTTACTTTGTCTTCTTCTCAATGATTTCATTTCTGAATAAGAAAATGAATGACATGGCAAACATATTTTTAAAAAAAATTCTGTGGATATGTCGAAGTGTGATACACAATGGCAAGACTTGACCAGTCTTGACTGAATCCATTTATCTCACTCGACGTCACAGAATTTGTGCTTCTATGAAATTTTGAATTTTATTTTGTCTTTCGTAAGATGTTCTCCCAAGAGTTTCAGTTCTTCTTTTTGGATTACTGCCAAACTTTCTGAGTGGGCATGCTCATTTCGCCATGCCAAAACTATATATCTTTGCAAGAGCACATACTCAGCCACTGAAAGTGGGGATGCTGTGCAAAGCATCATGGTTTACGCCACAATTTTGGGTGACATTTATGAAACATACCAATATATTAAAAAAACATTTGCCTTCCACAGGCATAATTGGAAGAATAGGCAAATGCAGATCTAGTTATTTGTATATCATATGCCAACATCCTGCAAACTTTGCATTGGACAAAATTATGACTTTGTATTACGTATCTATGTAATATGACTTTGCATTGTGTTTTTGTATATGTATTAATATGTCCTGTCACCAATCACAACATATAAGGTACTAATATTTGCAAATGTCACGCTCATCATTGTCCAGACTGGGAGATGTAATAATTATAACAGGACAACAATCACGAACGAACACGTATAACACTTAACAGAACAACCCATCAGACTCACACATTTATTAAACATAAAGATAAAGATAACAGTGCAATTACATACATTATATTATTCTAATCAACTGCCGTCCAACAGCCTTCTTTCCCTTCTAAACCCGGGCAGTGCAGGCATGTTGGAAAGTGGATTTTTCTCATATTTTCAAGTCCCTGGTCCTATTGGGGGGGTAGGATCGAGTAGTTCTTGGAAATTGGATTTTTCTCATATTTTCAAGTCCCTGGTCCTATTGGGGGGTAGGATCGAGTACCTAGTCTTCTCGGATAAGGACGAAAAAATTCGGAGGGCCCGTGTGCACGTTGCGCACGTTAAAGATACCTTGGCAGTTGGAAATCGTAAAGAGCAGGCCGAAAGGCCGCTGCCCGGGCAAAATTGAAATTAATAGATTAAAATTTATCCATATCCTCCCCCCCCCCCCCCCCCCCCCCGCCAGAACAAGAAATAATAAAACAAGTAAAGTGAGGTGTAAATGCCAAGGGCAGCGAACCTCCTAAAATAAAGACCTCAAATCAGCCTCTCCACTCAATGTCTTAATAACACATTCCTATGGCAATAACACCTGAGCATTCCAAGAGCTCCTCAACATGGCAATAGCACGTTAATAGTTCAATTCACATTAATATCACAATAGCACAGTCGTATATCACTATCACATGTAGTACATCTTAAGAGCACATTAACAATTATATACACATCCCTGTCTGTGGCCAGACTGCCACGACTCATGCGCCCCTCCTGTCCTGCTCGACAGCTTCACTCCACTGGCCTATGCGTAGCCTTCGGCCCTATGCTGGCCTATCCCCTGTGCTAGTTCGCTTACCGCGGGTGGCGTCTCTGCCCGACCCCGGCACCAGTCATCACTGGAAAACACATCACAATCTCCCGACTGCCTCTGATCTCACGTCTGTCCCCTGGGACCTCTTAACTTGCAGTGATCTGACTATTCAGATTTTGCCTCTACTACGCCTCAACTTCACTCACAACATGCACGCTTTACGTCAACTAACAGAAGTCAATACAGGTGAGCAGCCTCCCTATCCCGTGAGTCAGTCCTACACTTCCATGCCCCCGTAATCCTTGAATCCCGCTCACTCCACTCGTGACAATCATAATAATACCAAAGGGAACAAACCAAAAAATATTTTAAAAATTCACAAAGCAGTATCATATCATTCAAGAAAATAATGATGACAGTTTGCACATTAAATGAAATGTTGCATTTCTATGCATATATTCCCATTATTTGAAAACTGAATTGTAAAACTTTGTTTCAGAAGCAACTGAGGACTGTGAGACTACCACAGTTATACTGGAGGACTTCAGTAAAACCTTCCTTTTCTGTGATCATGTCAGTGAGGTATGTGAAATTAAACATTTTTTAAGGTACACCTTTAAGTTTCTTCTCCTCTTCAGAGTAATGTCTTTCAGCATGAAGATAATTGTATAATAAACATTAATTTCACTATTTTTGCTGCGACACAAACATCCTGAACTATGATTGTATATGGCCTGAAAAGCAAATGCCAAGTCTGGATTTGTGACTGTGAAAAGATATGATCTTGTTAACTAACCTTTCCACATCACTGCAATTTATATAGCACAGCAGCTTAATCAACATATGTGATCTGCACTTTCACAGGCTTTAGCAAATGTCAGATAAAAAACAAACAAAAGCACTTCTAAAAGATTACCAGTGCATTCTTAAAGACCAATCTTTCATGTGAAAATATACAATGATCAGAGCAGAGAATTTGGTTAGTTGCATGTATCAGAACGATTCCATACCATGAGAAAGAGAGCACCCAGCCAGCATCCCTATATCAATCCAACGTAGATTGTTATAGGATTTCTGTCGGGTTGGTAGAATTACCAAAGGAATAGATTACCTACATCAAATTGATGGCAGTGCGATATTGTGATCAGTGGATCAAAGTAGGAACCATACCATTCCAATGAGCAAACTTAAGGTCAGTCCTACACATCAGATTGACCTAGACTTGCTGGCTGGGCATTCAATAATTTTGATGAGTCCCACCACCAACCATGGGTTAGTACATGTTCAACCTATGGAATGGATTGAGATAGATGACCCGTTTTTCAAAAGAAAAAAAAGTGAGGGTGTGGTTTCAAATAGAAATACATGCCTCATGCTGCAGTCTCTTACATTGAATCCTGACATGGAGCTCTTGAGTAAAAACGGGGAGTGGGGTGACGACAAAAGCATAAAATGATGTATAAAAATGATCAAAGTGAAATATGCTAGTACTTACGAAGTCAGTTCAACATCAGCTCCTTCCAGTAAATCTGTCTTGCCAGGTAGTCGACCTAAAGGGATGTCATTTAAAATACCTCATGACTGCATGATTGAAAAAAACAACACAAAAGAGCAACAATTTTCTCAGTTTCAAACAATTTCAATGAGCCAAGTTTGTTCAAGTTTACATTTAAGCACACAGAAATTTCCCCAGAAACAACCTTTGAGAAACTGCCATATATCACTGGTCACTATAGATAATCAAGTGCCAACATCTGGAACTCTCTACCACTATGTCTCCAAGAATGTGAGGCATACGAATCTTTTAAGTAAACTCGCAAAACTTACTTGTTCACACTGAAAGGGTCATAGTTTTGACTGATGACAATTTTACCACAAAACTGACGAATATATTTATTTTCATTGTATTTGTGTTTTAAGTGAAACGTAAAAAAATTGTGAAGCATATTGAGAACCCCTAGGTGATAGGGCGCTATGTAATACATTTATAGTTTACTACTATTTTCACAGGAGAATCTAAAATCATAAATATGTGAAGATGATAATTCTAATAAGCAAAGTGCGAAAATTTACAAAGTTTGTGATTTTATGTTAAATTTAATATTAAATTTTAACAATCTCTCCACTTAATACAAATGACAGTTAAAACTGCCTATCTTTCAGTCATATGATAATGTTTACTTTGTAACCAGTAAAGAGGCTTTTCCTCTGACTGAAATAGCGATAAATTGTCACAGACCAGGAAAGCTGTTGTTCATTGAAATAATTACCATTCAATAGAAACAAAAAACCATTTAATTCCTGCCATGTATGTCTTTCACAAAACCTATTTAATCCTGACTGATTCCTGACAATAGAAGGCAGTTATCATCTTTTAACCTTGCTAGTTAGATCTGTGAAATCAAAAACTATTCAGAATTTCAAATTTTGGAAAATTTGACACACTACAGTTTTCCTGGACAGTGATGAAATACTACACACAAATTCACAAGATAACTAGGGTTTGTTCATACTGACCTATATGTGCGTTGATCGAATCTGACTTGGCTATGGCCATCAGGAATTCATAGAAAGAAATGCGTGAAATATTGAACAGAATCTCTTTCAGGCAGGCCAGTGGAGGTGTGCTGAAATAAATTCAATGGGAAATAAGTGTTTTTTTGATGGAGCAATGTAGGATTATATGAATATCAAATACAGGCAATATTTCATAATGAAACAATGAAATAATCCACACAAAATGCCATTTAAAGTTTCAGAATATCAAGGTCTTATCATGGCCATTCAACATTTTAATGGCCATACACTGATATAAAAGGAGAGGTGGTTGAAGCGAAGCATATGAAAAGTGATTAAGGGCGGATAAGGGGTAAAAAATTACCAAAATTGAAGAAATTTATGTTATGGATGGCTTTTCATGATGTTACCCTTTGCTCAGGGATGCCCACTATGAAAAAGTCATGATGTTTAACTAGAGTCAGGAAAAAAACGCATGCAAAGATTACTGTCCGTTAGGGTGCTTACAGAGAGAACACTTGACGCTTGAGAAAGCGAGCGCATGTAGACAAGCGCTTGTAATGTTTCTCATATTTCTCTAGTACCATCCAGAGAGAAAGCTTGTTCTTTAGCGTTTGCTGATTGTTGCGACCCTTGTAAAGCGTAAAGAATTGTTTGTTAATTCTTTCTCGCGTTTAAAGCGGCTAGGGTGTGTCATCCGCAGAGAAGTTAGGCCTTTTTAAAAAAAAATTATGTGTACAGTAGTTTATTGAAGGGGTAAGGCTATGCTATCTGCAGAGAAATCAGGCCTAGTGTGTAGCGCACAGTAGTTTATTATAACCTCAACAAATGGATGTCGAATCGCTCATAACAGGTGTGCTAAGAATAAAGAATTTAAAAAAAAAAACTTCAATACTTGATAACACAGTGTCTGCATTACATTTTTTTAAAAACTGAAAGTGAAGCTTGACTAGCGTGATGACAAGGCGTTCCTCTGCCATTATGGGTTGATGCCACTTGCACCAGGTCTTAATTATTTTAGATTCTATTTTTTCAAAGATGTAATAAAATGTGTCGAGACTCATTCTCATGTATGAATGAAATCGATTGGGGTGGTTTTTCAATCGAGGAAACAGATGATGATATTCACCTTCTTCTCTTCATTTCTGATGAATTTCATGAACAGCTATTCTCTTTCGTTTTCCAAGGATAAGTGTAGGTAAAACACTGTCCAGCAATAATAATTCGTCGTCAGATGAAGCCGCCATGGCGCCAAATCAACTCTCATTTTCAGATGGCGCCCAAGGCAAGTGCTTGCGGCAAGCGTTTATCTGTGTGCCTCTCAATATTCACCAAGCGCTTTTTAACAGGCGCTTACTTTCCAGCGCGAGCTTTCTCAAGCGTCAAGCGTTCTCTCTGAAAGCACCCTTATGTCACAAACCTGTAGTCCACTCTGTCCAGTAATGGATAGATGGCTCTGAAAAACTGCATGGCATCAGCTCCATCGGCTGGCAGGTGTGTATTTTGATGAATTTTTGCATCACTTTCACCTGATGTTGGAACAATGACTGGGTCCCTAGGACTGTGCATGGTCTGCAGCAAACTCTGGTAGATCTCGCAGGTTTTCTCTAAGAACTCTGAAATGAGAACATTCACTCTAACAACATTCAATGGCTGAGTCCCGGATCCCCAGTACCGTGCATGGTCTGTGGCAAACTCTGCTAGATTTCACTAAGACCTCTGATATGTAAACATTCACTCTAAAAACTTTGGTGTGATAGAGACACTGTCTCGTCTATAGTCTGTGTGTGAGAGGATGAACGACTTTCTATTTTTAATGTGCTTTCATGGTAACTCTGGTGCGTGAGTGAGGGACGGCCACTCATAGTAGTTTATGGACACTTGGCCGAGCACCATTAATTGGATTATTTCCCTTGTAATACTAGCGCGGGACCCGTTATTCACATCACGGTGAAAAGCGCGCATTTTGATTGGTCAGTTGGAAATGTACCGGGCTTCCAACTCTTATATCATGGCTTTAAGTTTCTTACAACTCGCTCCTTCGTTGTTATCCACCGACAGAAAGACGGGAACCCGAATTCATTTTTGAGAGTAGACAATACCCTATCGGTACAAAATGGGTACTCATGATAACGTTTGTTATCAATGGAGATACGTCGTATTAATGGACGAAAGTATCCCGCACAAAATTGTCGAATGTTGTTAGTCCTGACACTTTGAAAATTTATATTAAAACTATTACCGGGTTTCTGGTATAAGTAGTCAGTTAGAATTTTAGCAGCAAGTTTCTACTTTATAATGGTACCAATTTTGTTGTACTTTGATGCACATATCCTATTGAAATAATTAATAAGAGGATCTCGGATTTAAAGTAAACCACGAGTTAGACGCATGTTATCCCCGATAAATCCAACCTGGGTCAAATTTATTCAATTATTGCTGGAGGGGTCGTTAGAGTAATTTCTGCAGTTTACTGGGATACCTAATTGACTTTTGTGTGCACCCTTTTAACCGTACTGTAAATTCGATTGTGTTAGGATCCTAACCGGTTATGTTGTCGGGCTGGACTCCATGTCCGAGCCTTTCACTTGTGCAACACGGGCTACGTAATAGCTCTCTCGGACGTCCGCGCGGGCTCATAAATAAGATGCGGTTCGAGTGGTCAACACACTCCATCATAGACGCAGGAGACAAGAGCCGACAGCACAGTGAACCCAGCCCAGCAACCCGGGCCCGTAGCAGCTCAGAGGCTTGCCGACGCTTGCCATCGCCACCCCGCCCCATAAGGCATGTAGCGGTAGCACAGGACCCGGAGAAACTTTGGGTAAGTTGGAGACTATTATATTAGAAGTGACTTTAATTTGCGCACCCCCCCCCCCTTTTCTTGGATGCCACGTAGAGAATGCTGATCTACAGAGACTATTATGAGTCCGGCTCAACGGTAATTGCCATTGTCATTGGACGTGTGGGATGCGCGATGCAGCGCAGTGTCTTGATATTGTGACTTTATTGTCAAAGTTAACGTTTGCGGTGCTAGATGATAATGATGGCTCGCTAACCAAGCTATCACGATTTGCTTGTGTGCATATATATAGTGTATGTGTAGCATTGCCTTGTTGTGGTAGGCAGTGAGGATTTCCTGACATGTTGATGTGGATGACTTATGTTATAGCGAGCGGCACTCCACACTTGATTGTATTACGGGTATTTGTGTACCTTGCCAGTACCACTATGCTATAGAGAGCAGTGTGATTGTGATTGCGTGTTTAGTGTTTAAGATGTGTAAGTAATTACATGTATTGGAGATGTATAAATTAGTGGGCCTCACATGGGTGAGCCCCAGGATTGTTCTATGTGCGGCGGTGGATGAACAATGTTTCAGTGAGTCTACACATGTTGCAATGAGTCTCGCCGACATATATATATATATATCATGTGCATGTATTATAGTTATCCAGATGTATTATGCTTCTATGAGTTTCGTAAGTGTGTGAAGGGCAGTTTCATTTTAAGGAATGTACACATTACTTTATGTATCTAGTGGTGTGTCATACACATGTTAGCCTGGCGGCATAGCTCCGCGGCTAAGGTCAAATGGCATGACCCTTCAGTATCGATTGGGAAGGGAAGTAACCAATACAATAGCCCTGGGGCGGGTTAGTACTAATAATGGGAGTGGGCCTATGAGGATGGCCTGCATTGGGATGCAGCGTCTGTGTTATGGACGGTCAGTGGGCCATGTTGGCCACTGCGTTATTAAATGGAATGGCCACTCTGGATGTGTTGTACACCGGCTCAGTGGAGCGAAACTATTGTGTTCTTGCCCCTTCATTTGTTATGTCCTTCATACTTTGATTAGTACATTAATTAGTTTATGTTGCCAGTGTACTAGGAAACTCCTTGTGTATATGATATAGCCACTTGTAGTTGTTATTCATTAACCTTAGCGCTATTTTATTCCATGCATACATATCCAGTTGGTTATTGCTTAAATTCTATATTATATTGTGGTTGTTTGATTTAATACTTAATACTATTACTAGGTATGTCCACCATTGATTGCCTGATTAATGTTGTCATTATATCCTAATCATATTTTTGTCTTTTTCTCTTGTTCCAGCTTATGGCTGGTTGGGCTTCTTTTCTGGGTTTCTCTTCTTTTTCTGGGTTTCTTTTTTTGGGCTTTTGTTTGGTAGTGATACCTTTGTTAGGCTTTTTGAATAAATAAGATTGCCAGCAGAACCCTGTGTTTGTTAATCCTGTGTATCCTTAAGGGAGTTACTATTGAACCCACGCAGTAACCACATTAGCCACTCGTAGTTCATCCAACATGTGCTATAAGTGAGACATTCACTTTAACTATCTGGTGAATCTTTCCTTCAAAATCACACGACAGCAAAGACGTCCTAAATGTGAGTCACTAAATGATAGTGATATGAATGCTTTCAAATGATAACAGTAATAGAGTTTACAAAGCAAAGCAGAATGATGCAAAGACAGTAATTCCAACATTAACGACTGTATCATAAGGTTGAGTATGCTTGAGAATTTCGTTCATTGAATGAGTAGCTTTGTTATGTCTTGCCTAAACCTTCTGCAAGATAAGTGAGAATTCAATTATTTGTACAGCTTGCAGATTATTCCTCAGTGGTCAAAAACTGTACGCTCCTAGATAGCCTATTTGGTCTGCAATCATATTTCACTTCTTCATGCCGAATTTCAGAAAAACTGGTTCAGTAGTTTTCAAGCCTGTTGGTAACAAAGAGGTTTTCTTACACTTTTATATAACAGATTGCCCAATCTCTAATCAGAAATGCTGTGTACCTAGGCTGAAAAATAACAATATAAAATAAAATAGAGGTGATAAAACATTTCTAACCTTCATAATAAAATTGCACTTGAAATGCATATATGAAATCTGAGAATGAAATCAGACAGTCCAGAGCATCATCTATCAAAACAATCCTGAAAAACAAAGAAAAAAGAAAAAATCTTTGTCCCTTTTTCTGTGCTTGCTCGTTCCTACTTTCTCAAACAATAATAATAATTATAATGCATCCTTTTCAGTGTTTATTTCCCATATAAAACAGACCCTGGGCACTGCACAATTTAAAAAAAAAAATAATCATGGGAAAAAAAATCCTTAAAAATACAATAATTTTATACAAACCAGATTCAAAATGCAATTTCAGTTAAAAAAAAAAGGGTTTTAATTTTTTGGTTTTCAGTTGTTGTATTGCTTTTCTTATGAATTTTTTAATCTACATACTTTCCCCTCAATGCACAACTTCACCTTTGCAATTATGACACTTCAAAGTATCATTGTAAAGGCATCATCAGTTTTAACGTTTGAAATTTAATAAAACCCTTTCACTGTGCACCTGTAATTTAGCTATTATTCCCCTGTTCCAAGCTGACAAGTTGTACACCATTAAGCCTTCCTTAATTTGTTTCACTACATCACTGTAACTTGTGGTTTACCGCATCCTGATCGAAGTTGCGGTGCAGAGTCAACTCTTCTGACTTATGTATTCAATGAAATGCATTCAGTAATTTAAATAATTGTTGAAGCAAATGCTTGTTTTAATTCTTACTTAAATCTGTAATGAAAGTGAGAGTACTACTTACCTGGCAGTTTTCTGAACCAACTTGAAAGGGAAATCCGGACACAGAAGTCCTAACAAAGAGTGGTATTCTTGAATACTGAGCAAATCTGCAACATGACAGAATGCAGTAACTTATTATAAAAATGTTTATATAATATCGCCCTATTACTCTGGAAATCTCATGGTGCTTTACACAAATATTTACATTTTACACAATATACAAAGATATTTTTTGTTAAAAAATATTTGTCAGTTTTGTGTATTTATTGTCATTATTCAAGGCCATGACCATTAGACTGTAAACAAGTAAGTCTTGGGATTTTTCTCAAATAATTTGAATGTCTCATATTGTATTTTGTTATTTTCAAAGCTGAAATGTCTTTGCTCAATGTGACACTAGTGCTTTCACCAGTATGCTGGCTGCTATTGCTGGTAGGCATATTATTACATAGTATCAGTGTGTGGAAATCAGCATGGAACATGGAATGAATATCAATTATTTTAATAAACTGAAGAGAACAAGTCTTAGTGTATTCTCTGCATTTTCAATCTCATAAACTTAAATGATTAGACATCATGTCTCTGCTCACTTAGTGCAAGAAAAGTGAGTCCAAAGCACATATTTAACTATGTTTCCCCCCCCCCCCTCCCCTCCGCCAAGGAAATGCAAAAACAACAAGAGAACCCAAAGTTGTTCATAGTCTATAGGCTTCAATACAATGATATTTACCCCCTTTCTTCCCAATCTGTCGGAAGCATTTCCAAAAAAGAACAACAAATGATGCTCTGTTGTGAGGTGTGCTTTTGATATAGTTGAATTCTCTGAACATCGTGTGGTTGCCATCACGAAGGCTGCAAAAGCTGTGGAAGCAGACCATGACAGGTATTTTGATTGGGCTTAAGTAAGATGAACTGAAGCTTTTTGTTACCAATGCTGCCAATTTACTTGAAAGATGATGTTGACTACATGAGGGCCAGGATGAAACTAATTACAAATGCAGCATCGCGATAAACTTCAACTCATAGGTCATGAACAATAATTTCTTTGTAGGTGGAATCTTTCATCTACCACTGTTAGCTGTTTTATCATGTTGTATAACCAGTACCATCCCAAATTTTCCCTTTGTCCAAGCAAATATTCGGTCATTGACTGATATAAACATTCTGTGTGACTTTACTTTTGCAGAAAAAATGGCTTCTTTCTTGGCATGTTGTTTGCTTTTGAAATGCATATGCTGTCTCCTAAACCTTAACACATTCACAGTAACAGTTGAGGTAATTTCAGTACATTATGAATACGGACAGTCAGGTGATATGAACTGCTTCCCTTAAAAAACGTAACTGTTACAACTGTTGTAAATAAAAATAACACGGGATGCGCCACACACTAAATTAATACTAAAGTTGATTAACTGTATGATGAAATGGATAATCTCCTTCAGGGAGGCACAAGAGAATCCAACCTACACAAATGAATAGCCTAGCCCACACAAGGAATATAATACAAATGCAGAACACTCACCACCTTTCACACTCACATGGCTCTTATTTATACACATTCTCACAGAATGCTTTTATAGAACAGCTGCACTAGCCCGAGATCGATCTTGTACATTCGGGAGACACACAAAACACCCAATCACACAACAGCACGTCACCGGGTTACATCATCTCAAGGCCAGCCTTGCATAAACACTCCCTCTCTCCAATACTATGGAATACTGTGGAATGTCCCACAATTAACAAAACAGGTCAGACCTAGGTCAACACACCACCAAGCATCAAAACCAAAAAAAAAAGGGGGGAAAGAACTAGGACGGGTCGCCAAGTGCGGGCAAACAAAGAAGGGGGAGGGGGAATGAGGGAAGGTGTGGACAAAACGAGCCAAGCCAGCCCTACGACGAAGCACATGACGGGCGGAAGGGGGGAGGGGGGGGGGAATAGCCTGCAGATGCTACATGCACATGCAGGTCAAGAAAATTCTGATGCAGCAGTAACGTCAGCTTGGCTTTAAAGCTTTTAGCATTCTAGTTTACCATTCATAATAATAATAATAATAATAATATATTGCATTTATATAGCGCCCAACCCCGTCGATGACAAGCTCTGGGCGCTTTAACAAACTCTTACACACACACACACACACGCATACACAAAAGAAATTCAAAAATATTTACTATTGTTGCTGCCGAAAAACACCTAGCCTAGTTTGTCTGAAAGAAATGGGTCTTCAGATGGCGTTTGAAAGAACCAATGTCATTAATTTCCCTGGTTGTCTTTGGAAGAGTGTTCCAGATGGTAGGGCCAAGAAATGAAAAGGACTTTTCTCCTACAGTGGACAGATTCATTTTAGGTACTTTCAATTTTGTAGTGTCAGATGATGATCTTAGTTGACGAGATGGAACATAGTAATCAGTTAAATCAACTAGGTACGATGGAGCAGTATTATTGACACATTTGTGACAAATGGATGACAATTTGTACATTATTCTTTTCTCGACTGGCAGCCAGTGCAAACTCTGCAGAAGTGGCAGTGCTGAATCTCTTTTCTTTTTCTTCAAAACAAGTCTCGCTGCATTGTTTTGAGCAATTTGGAGTTTTCTAATATTTTTTTGTGAAATTCCAGCCAAAAGGGAGTTGCAATAGTCAAGCTTTGAAAGTACAAAAGAATTTACTAAAACAGCCGCAGTTTCAGTTGAAATAAGATGTCTGATTTTACCAATTTTCCAGATTTCCATGTATAGAATACGAATGAGGTGACTAACCTGAGACGACATAGAAAGATTTGAATCAATGTAAACCCCTAGGTTTTTTACTTTTTTTGAAATTTCTATTGAATTAGTGCCAATTATCATCTCAGTTCTGTCCACTTCTTGCAGAACCCGCTCACGGCCTAATAAAATAACCTCAGTTTTATCCTCATTTAGTGCCAGTTTGTTTTGGTTCATCCAGCTTTTAATTTCTGTTATACAGTTTCCAGCTCATGTGAGCAATGTGATCTCTTTTCTCTTTAGAAAGGAAAGAACTCTGTCATTATTAATGCATTAGAAGAAAAAAAATTGCTAAGAAACTAATACCAACCCGTCACTATCAAAAATCCACAAATATTCTATTCATTTTCAAAATGTCCAGAAAAAACTTACTATTCACATAGAAATTTAGCAGGAACAACCTTTGGATTTTCTTCCCTGTGTTCTAGGAGTTGAGTGATACTGTCTTCAAGGTATGTCAGAATATTATATTTTGCTGCAAAATAAAATGATTAAGTAGTGAAAAGTTATCGCCATGACATTTATATATTTATTTTAGGTAGTTTAGAAGACATACCAAATACAACATGTGGCTCAGGATCATGAGAGTTCCTAGAAAAACGTGGAAGGTCTCTCCACACATAAAATGCTTTGCATTCTCAACTTTAGCAAGCATAAAGTAACATATTCTTGAGTAGAAAGAAAGTAGTTTTGCCTTTGAATAGGGCTAAAACATTAGAACTGTTACCTCACATCTTTCATGCAAATATGAGCTTTTTTCCCCCCATTAAACAATTTCTTGGAGTTTTCTCATCTATAAGCTTGGATACAATTCCAGCCAGCAACCCTATGGAAATTCGATGCATGCTCAGGATTGTCGTCAAGTTTGCACATAGGAATCACATCATCCCTGCAAAGATCCACTGGTTATGACACCATGGCGACACTGGCTTGCTGTAAGGAACCCACCCCTGTGGTAATCCTATCAGTCCTATGGAAATCCACGTCGAATTGACATAAGGTTGCCTGCTGGGATTGAATTAAAATTATCTGATTTTGAAATGGATGCATCAAAAGAGATGCAATAACTGTTCATTTCAGGACATTCCCTTCTTCCATGATTTAATGTAAAAGCAATGTAAAACATCTTTTTCCATTTCCACATATCGTTTTGTCTATTACTAGACATCAGTCAACATTGGTTTAAGATAAGAAAGACATACTATGAACTCACCAAGATATTTCTCTGCTGACATAGAAAAATTGTCCTCACTGAGTGCTGACATGATGCTCCTTTTCACACAATCAAGTCAGATACAATCCTGTGATAATTATTGGGTGTTAATACCTGGGTATGTGAAATAAATATGTAGATCTAGGCCTATGTCTCACTCCGTGATCAGAATTTTACAGTTCACTAAAGAGAAATTCATTGACTCAAATTGCTAGAAAATGAAATTTGACTTCTACATTGAGTTAAAAAAATTCTGGCTGTTGCAAATTGGTCCAGTGCTAGAGCTACAGAGTACAGCTTATAATTTATAATGAAAAAAAATTTGCTTTTCTTGTTTTATTTTTCCTGCCTCAAATTCATTACTGGTAAGATGTGCATCTAATTTTAAACAAAACTCAATATGAGCTTTGCAAATGTCTAGCTCTCTCAGTGCTCTCACCTTCTCCACACCGTAGTCTAACAATCTGTCAAACTCCTAAACATAAAATATTGATAATGCAGTTACCTTCACGGAGACAATAATTTTGCGGCCATGTTGTTTATAATTGCTAGGCAGTTAGCAGACAGTTCTTCGTTGGTAGTTTCGAATGAATGTTCATATCTAATCAACTTCTTTTACTCTGCGTTATAAGATAAATTCCTTGCATCAATGTTACTTTGAGGCTAATTACTGCTGTTTAAGGTAACTGGCTACAATTTACTGATTTCATTTACATCATAAACCACATGTTCGCATTCTTCCTGTGAATGGCTTCCCTTAGTTCAAGATGGCAGCCTTCTTGTAAAAGACGTGTTAATGAAAGGGAAGACAGCAAACAGTATGGAATTTGAGATACAGTAACATGGCTAACCCAATGATAATTGCTTGACTAACAACCTTGAAAATTTTTTTGGTGTTAGAGGTATTTTTTTTCTATGTATCAGTGTTGGAAAGTTAAAAAATACATGATATTTGAAAGAGTTTGTGGATGGAGAAATATCTTCTGAGGAGTAAGGTTCCCCTGAGTCTGGCTGAGAACCGTGCCTTTGTAAGTCTCACGGTTTATGAGTTGCAGCCTTCCGTCTAAAGCTATCACTTTATAATAATTATCACTTAATGTGGGAGGATTTGTAAATGCTTCCCTTGGTCAAATATTCTAACAACTATAGTAATGAAACATTCCAACAGTGGAAAATACCTCCAACATTTGAATCAATGAATGTCAGCAGTTAGCCAGTACTTAGTACTAATATTGCCAGTTTTCACCTGTTAAGGTTCTCAGCAGTTCATTGCCATAGATGACTCACTCACCGGGGGTGGGGGAAGGTGTCTGTGCAATCTTCCGTGCCTATTTCCTGTAGTTGGGCCACGGTTCGTAATTTAATTATTGTAAGAAAATTCGGCCAGGAGGTGCATTCAGAAATCCTCTTCAATTTTGAGAATGGGGGGGGGGGAGGGGGTGTGTGGCCAGGATCCAAAGGGTGAGCCCCACCTCTCTTGGTAAGTTAAGGTTAGAAAAGTCTAAATATGGATGTTCTTATAAGTAACTCACAGTTCAACGATAAACTGCTGACGACATTAAAAGGTGTTATCAATATCAGGCAATACTGGCATGAAACATAGGCCTATTTGGAAATCTTTCCCAAAATCCTAAGAAAATCATGCCTCTGAACG
This sequence comes from Onchidella celtica, assembly GCA_963931925.1. Lineage (NCBI taxonomy): Eukaryota > Metazoa > Mollusca > Gastropoda > Systellommatophora > Onchidiidae > Onchidella > Onchidella celtica. The sequence continues at coordinate 50,661,967 of OZ007575.1, read as the reverse complement.
TTGTCCTGGGGAGGACTTCTGAATGCTTCTCGTGGCCAAATTTTCATACATTAATGCATTTTTTCCAAATTGCAGGGGCGTGAGAATCTCAACAAGGACGAGACCATAAGAGCGACTGTGCATGGAGGGTTGCAGAGGGGCTGAGCTGGCAAGTTAGTTCCCCACAGGAATGTTTTTATAGAACAGCTGCAGATGGGTGATTAATTGCTGAGTGCATTGAGGGTGCAATCTGGTAATACAGGTATGAGACACATTTGGAAGACATTCCCTATCCTTAAATAGCCTACCCAATCTGATCGACAGCTCTCTGTCTTTGGCTTACTTTTTTCAGGCACACTCTTAATATTTTTAAAATAGAAAGGAATCATGCCAAACACTTTAATAGTATGTTGAAAATCACAAATGGACTTGGGGGGGGGGGGGGGGGGGGGAGGAATGCCTCTAGAGGCAATTTTTTAAAAAGTGGCCAAGGAAAATTATTACATCCTGTTATTTAAACTTTATGGACATGTTTTTCGTAAATTGCATTGAAAATTTCAAAAATGCTCTAAATCAACTGCATAATATTGCACAGTAATGTCTGATTTTGGCCAGTATTCAGAACACTGTTGCTCAAGAATCAATAAAGATAGATACGTTTTTCTGCTTTAGATTTAGAATCATTGGAAACTCAAGAGAGCTTTTTTTTAAAAATATATTTATTACATTTTCATTTTGCTTTTGGATGTTCAGGCAGTCAATGAATTGGTGGAAGCTATAACAAAGGCTGAACAAAAACAATATTTTCACATGAACCATACTTTGTCAGAAAAAAGCAGCCAAAAACTGGTATGCATATTAATAAATTATAATGATAATTGATATTGGGCAAGTAGTTATTGAGTTACAATGTTTTGAGTATGGAAAAGAAATACTTTGAGAAAGCGGCAAAAGATCTGGTAACTTTTCAGTTTTATAAAGGTTGACATGTATGGGCTTACATATGAATGGGTCGCAGATAATGGTACCGCATTATGTTAGAAGTTCAGGAGATTTTTTTGTCAGTAGTTCCCATCCCAGTTTCGGGTATATGTCATTCATTCCTGGAGAATAGACTTACAAAATCTTAAATGACAAAAATTATTCTGTTTACAGACCCAGGTACTGTCACACTGGAGGACCACTGGCACAGACATCAGAAGAAGAATGTCTGATACAGTTATAACACTGAATGTTGGTGGCATTCTGTATACCACAACCACTGCAACTCTAATGAAGTATCCAGAGTCCATGTTGGGCTCATTATTAAGCCACGGCCTTCCCAGTACAAGGGATTCAAATGGTCACCTCTTCATTGATCGTGATGGTCTGGCATTTAGACATGTGCTAAACTTTCTCAGATCGTCCCAGCTGTGCTTGCCTTCAAATTTCAAAGATTTTGATCTTTTGAGTGCGGAAGCTGATTTTTACCAAATCAGTCCTTTAATAGATGCTATAAATGACATCCGGGACAGATCAAATCAAAATGGCCGAACGTTTTACTTAGAAATTATAGAAGTGAGAACTGGTTCAACGGCAACAATGCCAACAAGTAATTCTAGAGTGAAAACAATTCTGCTGGGAAGAAAAGACATATTACTGACCTTACCTCCACCTGTGATTGGATCTGATTTCATTGAGAGGCTGTGTTGTAAAGAACCCTTGGAATACACAGAACTGGAGCTGTTCGGGAGTCCTGTTCGCTTAAGAGTGGGAGAGGAACTGCGAAATTTAGGATGGACGCTTATTTCTTCAGATCTTTCAACTTCATCCGGTTTTGACAACAAGTCACAAATAGGAATGAGTCTCATTATTGAACATACATTTAGAGACAGATGGTGTCGTGAATTTGATCCAGATGAACCAATCAAAGTTAACCCAAATCACACAATGCTGTTAGAAGAGGCCAATGTATGATCTGCAGGGATGGGCTAGGAGAAATTGTACATTCTAGCTTTGCTATCTGTGTCAAAGGCTGTGGGCAATATCAGAATTGTGTAAGGTTTTAAATATTCACCCATGATTGTGATGCAGAAATATTGTTACATATCATTGTGTTGTAAGAATGTGTGCATGCAGATATATCTTTTAGAAAATCCATTTGGAGCCAGAGCCAAAATTTATTAGGATATACTAAAGAGAGAATGTTTTTTGTTCATCGTTTTTGGCTACATGGCACTTCCAGTACTTCCACATGGAGTGATGATTTGTTCAGAGGATAATCAATTCAAAGGCAGTACTTGAGCCACTTCACATTGCACATCTCATGCATTTCACATTCCCTCTCGTTTCTTAGTTGGTACAAATTTTTCCATGTAAATGCACGGGTTTTGGATAGAAAATGCCCCAAAATTTTTTGAATTAACCCACAATATGGCAGTAGTGTCAAAGTTTAGCAGCTTATTAAGAGTATAAGAAAGGTAAGAAAGGGAATATAACGCATTTTGTACTCAGACATATATTGTGCACTGAATAATGCGAAACTTGGCATACCCAGGGTTTGAGTGTGGCAGCGTGAAAGGTTGGGCAAAGAGTCTCTCAACTGTGGCTTGCACCATCTCAGTTGGTAGTAAAGTGGGATGCTCAGACATTGCATGTGGTAATTTAAAAAGCTTATGGTTGCTGAGGTATGACTATCAAGTTTGAGGTGATGCTTATGAAAGAACAAGAAATGCATGAATGAGAGGACAGTCTCTTCTCAGTTAATGTGATAAGATTATTTTGCATGTCATGTTTTTATGATATGAGAAGCGTTTTCTTCATTTTGTATTTTTTTTTTGTGTGTCAACTTTGAATGCTTAGAGTTTCTGTGGTATTTGAAATTCATTTAATTTCATATTAAAACAAAAAATAAAATTGGTGCAGTCGAAACCATTTATAACAGGGCCGGATATAACAGGGATCCGGGTATAACAGGGGTTTTTTGAATCCCCGTTTTTTCTCCCTCTTTATCTTTAGTAAAATACATCTGCTATGACAGGGACCTACAAGTGCCAGATCTGTTATAACAGGGATACCGAGAGCAAGAATCTGACTCTGAGCCGTCAAGTAGGCAAACAGCGAGCGCGGTTCAATAACGGTAACAGAGCTTATGCGATCACGCGAGTGATGTGGGTGGTTATTTGTACAATCTTTGGTGGCAGTCAAAAGAAGAGAGGGAGAGAGGAGGTGAGGCAAGGCCAGTGCAAGGAGCTTAGCCAATTAAAACGAAGAGGCCAGTCAGGTGTGTGTGTTAAGCTCTAGTAAAAGTAAAAGCCCTTCTCAGCCACACATTACACACCTAGTGTTGAAATCGCACGTGGACCATCTTTTTCCTTTGTTGAGACCGTGTTGTGAGACAGAAAGCTCTAGACCAATATAATAATATTATTAATATGGCATCTAATGACAACAAGCAAAAAAGGAAATGCCTTTCCATTGAGAAGAAATTTAAAACAATTCAAGAAATTGACAAAAAGACTGCATCGCTGGCCGAAATTTGTCGAAAATTTGAGATTCCACATGGATCCATTCACACGATCATCATACATGTACTATAGACAAAGAAAAGTTAGTGGCTGCCTATTCACAAGCCACAAAGAACTAAAGAAGTTTTGCGCAAGGTCGGAAGTGCCTTTGACAAGGTACACTACGCATGATTTAAAAATCGCAGGATTAGGCCATTTTTGCTTATTTCCCTCGGAAGTCTGATATAACAGGGATTTTGCTCTGGTCCCACAATCCCTGTTATATCAGGTTTCGACTGTAATCTGTTCATGTTTATGTAGTAATGTTGTGGGTTATTATTGAATGGTTAATCAGGGATTCGCTGTAAAATTCACCTTATGCATGTTACATGTACTTTGTGAAGCTGTGTTAGTGAGAGCATTTTAGATTAAGCACATGAAATATGTATTATATAGTTTTATACAGTGTTTATATGTTACAGATTGAATGTCATAGTATTTGAACATTGTACACAAATCTGTTTATTATGAATTTTATTGTGTGGGAATTTGCGATATGCTGTTTACTTTTCATTTTGTATGGCTAAATTTAATGGGTTTCACTTTCCCTTTGAATAATTTGAATGCTCTGTAGTAATTAATCCTTGTAGATGCACAATTTTGGGTTAAGTTTGAAAATCCCCCCAAAAAATAAAAAAAATCTCCTAGTAAACCTACAGAATGGTAGGTAATATCAGCAGTATATTTTGCTTATTTGATATTAAGAGCATAAGACAGGAATATAATGTTTTACACAGAAACATGCTCTGTACACTGTTTAATGCAAACCTTTGCAGACTCAGAGTTTGAGCATCATTCCATGATCAGTTGAAAAGTGAGGCACTCAGGCAAAACATGAGTTAATGAGAAAAGGTTGGCAAGAATCGGTGTTCCCGTCAAATTTGCAGTGCAGTATTTTTGAAGAGTGGTTCAGCATTTGCTAAGTTTCAGACTAAAATTCAACTGTGCCATATCTATGTATGGTTCACTTGAAATGTTTGGAAAGAGAGATACACACCACTTATCCTGCTTGCATACTGGACAATTGATTCCCATATTGCTTTGGTCAGAACAGCATGAAAATGTTTTACTGTACTTCTCATGTATTTTCATACACATGCAAAGGCAAGCAGGTCGGGTTTTACATAATTTTGTCACAGGTATTTTTGCATAATTTGTGTGAAATCAGAGGCTCTTTTAAGTCTTCTATAGTAGCACTCTGTGAGGTGAAGAAGTGATCAATGGTTGTTGATATGATTATTATAGCAAATAACATCACATCAGATTTACCTCTTTACCTCAAGGAGATGCAAACCACATCTCCTGTTTTTGTTTAATTTTGTCTGTTTTTCCTTGTTGCATGTATTCAAAAGACAGGCCCTTTTTAGCTTGGAAAGAAAAGTGCTGTTCAGTTTATAAGATAATAGTGATGCTGGTTACTTGTCAGTCACCATGAATGTCACCTTCAGTTTGTAGCTACGTAATCGTCAAGGAATCTGTAATATGGTAGGCCTACCATGTGTATATTTATAAAGATGGGCTCTGCGAGGCATTTCCACAAACTTCTCCACTGTTGTAGGTCGTGGAAAACTAAATTTTTAGGATTAAAAGAGTTCATATCAAGGTAGGTTGGTAAAGAAAGATGTTAACTTATGCCTGCCTTAGTTTTTAAAAATAATTTTTGTTATCGTGGTGAATATGTGATTGCTGCCAACTTTTTAGGCCTCCAAGCCATTAGCCTGTGGTTAATAGCTATTCAAACAAACTCTGTGGCTGAAAGAGTGGAATTTCCCTTGTGCAACGGCTCCACCACTTTAAATAAAAAAACCTTCTGGCACAGGTCGTACTGCAATGACTATGCAGTGACATCTTCCTCGAATACGAGGGATCACTATCAATAGCTATTCACTGCATGTACATATGTATAAGTCCCGCACACATGCAAACCATAGGAGAGCAATAAAGAATTGGTGTGAGATCAGAGAATACATATATACATGTAGTTTGTTCATCAGTTAAAAAGTTTTTCCAAATCTGAAAGTGCTACAGTAGGGACAGTTGTACAAATGGACTTTCTTGTTTAATTAAATCAGTGTTTCTCAATGTGGGCGATATTGCAACCCCCCTCCCTCCAGGGGCGGCCGATTTTGCTTTTCAAGGAGGTGAAAAAGAAGAAAAGAGTGACATGGGGGCGAAAATGATTAAAGGGGATGATGGGGGCTAGGGGGCGAAAACATGAATGGAGGATGATTTGGGGCGCAACTACAGAACAGCCTTCAACCCCTTAGGCGGGTTTTATGAACAGAAATGACCTGCTTATTTATGCATTTGGTAAAGAATGTTTTCTGTTTTATAAAGAATAATCAACAGGTCCAAGGCTATAAAAATCTTAACTTCATAATTCATGATGAAATGTATCCGTTGTTGTTTTTTAGTTTTTATTATTGTTGGAAAGGGGGGGGGGGAGAACGGAATAAGGGCAGGGATCGATGAAAGAAAATTTGGAGCCTAAGGGGGTTATTGCCTGAAAAAGATTGAAATCCACTGAATTAAATGAATGAAGTACTGTATGGATGGTTTGTCAGCTGAGTGGAAACGAAATGAAGTCTCAAGCTTTGTATTGTATCACAGAGTACCTTTTGTATTTCATAATTAATGTTGACCCATTGTGTTCACTGACACTAGAACTACTGTATTAGCATTGAATACATAAGGCATCGTTTCCGAATGTTGAAGATAACGATCTATAATTGTATAGCTAAAGAATTGACAATCTTCTTCAGTCCCATTGTCTTGAGATGCATTGCCATGAAGAGAAATCATCTTGATAATGCATGTTTGGCAATTTTTTATTTGTTTTTTTCACTTTCAGAAGTTAACTGCATGTAATCAGTTTCCCAGCTTACAACCCTACTGCTGCTTGGGAAAAATCACCTCGTCCTGCAAAGGGCAAGTGATTGTCTGAAAGATTTGGCATTTAGAGCTTGCATTTACCTGGCAAAATCAACAAAGTGTGTACATTTCTGGAAAACTGATTTCACTGGCACTGTTGGTGTACGGTTGAAAAATTCACTTGATTTGCTGCCTAAAAGCAGTAATAGGGTTAAGTGGTTAAGTCACTGATTGTTGTTGGTGACAGATATCGTCATAATTTTTTTATTACATCATGCTATAAAAGCCAGCCTTTGTGTAATGCTGTCTCCTAATGCATACACTTGTTGCCAATTTTCTATTTGATAATGTTCAATAAACTGTGATTTGATAAGATATAGATTTTACAGATTTCTTTGTTCTTCCAGTGTCCCTTTGCGAATGAGTCAACTACACAATACATAATGGTAGTTTCGGTTTGTCATCATAATTCACATGCACTGCAATAATTTTTATTATAATCTATTGTGTTCTCTTCTTTTTCTTTCTTGCACCCCCTTTCCTCTTCCTCCCCCCCCCCCCCCCCCCCACAGCCGAATTCGGCCTTGGGCATTGATAAGAATCTCTTGCGCAACTTCCCTCTGGCTGTTAAATTTAAATGTGCCAAAAAAATATAAAAAAACAAGAAAAGACGCAAACAGCTACGCAAATTCTAAAAGAATGAAAAATGAAAAAGCAATTAAACAGACTACACTAATGACACATCGTTCAATGAAATCATGAATGAGATCACTAGACAGAGTGCCCATGCTCACACAGCTGGACCCGCCCACCCCACCTCCCCTCTCAACCCCACCGTGGCTAAAATAGTAAAAAGGCTAAGCACGACAGCGTCAGCCGTTAAGGGAAACAATACGAATTATACTACAAATTTGCACCAGTATGTTTCAGTTAATTCCCTTGTGCGCCCCCCCCCCACCCCTCCCTCAAAATACGGGGGTGGGGGGTCCCAGCCTGAGGTAAATTTGCTGATTCTAGATTTCTACATGTTCACGAAATAGCATTGTTATGAGCTATTACTATTGTTCCTGTTATTTGAACCTAAAATTATGTTAAAAACAGTAGGCCCCTATAGGTTTTAAATTTTCCTAGTGCCAGTTGCTTTATTATCGTAGAAGTGTAAACTCAAATAAAAATTAACAATTTGAATAAGGTTTTTCTCTACTCTTTCTCTACACCTCTTCCATTTTATCATGAATTTGGTTTGCTGATTTATACTTCAAGATGCGAAATACCAACACCACGAAAAAGACGAGTAAACATTGTGGTACTTACAAGAAGAATATAACATATGATATACAAATATACAGAGACATGATGCAATTATGTACGACACTGCATGTACATGTGTATCGAGAGGCCTGCGATGGGTACGTGTGTCTACGCACATTATTAACCCTCTAAAACCTAGTATTTGGGTACAGAAACATGTTTGTTTTTTTTAACTTTGCAAGGCCACATACATTATTTAAGCCATCTTTAGTTTCTGAGCAAGAATAAGAAGGAACGCTGAGGAACTGGAACTGAAACTGCTAAATTAAAAAATATGTCAGACTTCATTCAAGCTGTCTCTTTGAATTCCTGGGACCTGGAAGGTTGAATGAAGATCACATTCGACTTATATAATAATAGTAAGAGCAGAACCAGTAAACGCTATGAAACAAATAAACAAACGAAAGTGCCCGCATTTTCAAGTCAGAGCACTTTCAACCAAGCAAAAATTTGTGAGAAAGTAAGAAGAAAAAGGAAGGTTCTCTTTAGGTCTCCGGGAAGAGGGGTCGTAGTAAATTGGACAGTTTTGGAATGTAGCTTTTTGACGTTTTTGTGTGTGTGTGTGTGTTTTTTATTTGCTGACCCAAGAGAAAACATGGAAGGTACAGTTGGAATACTTTACAGAGATTATACATTGTATGAAATACTTGTTCTGTTTTTATTTGGTCGGTAGGAAAAAATCTAATGTAATAACTCTCTGATGTAATTTATTGTTTCACATCGTCTTTAGTGCACAGAAATCTGTCTTAGTGTTCGTGATAGGGTAATTTCATCTCTGCTATCAGTGATGGGCTGAACGAAAAGCTGTAAATAGCTTTCAAAGAAGATTTTGTCAGGTCAAATAATTGACACAAGAATCACAATGTATTATTAATTAAAACACCGAAACCCACGAAGCGCTGAGAAAGCGAGAGATTCGATCAATAGTCGTCCATTTCCGCGTCGAAGGCGTAAGCTCCCGAATCGTCGTCTCGAAAAACATTGGCCGACTTTTCAGATCGCCCAAGAGTTAACATTTTTACGCAGGCGGCAGATCAAACGAAAGTGGAGTAGTGTCGGCTGCTGTTGCCGCCCTGTGCAAGTCGACGTATTAGCGACATATCCGTGTTCAACACCTGGAGGATTATTTTGTTATTCTCTGTGGATTTAGGCGCTGTATTTCAAATGGAGACAATATTTGAGTTTTTGTGAAGCAAAAAAATGAGGCCAGGTCAATCACTGTGCATTGTTGTTGTGATGAATTAGAATCTAGCTGTTCGGTTCGCTCAGATCTAACAGGTGTTCAATGCTGAGTGTCAGAGCTACGCATTTGTGTGGTCCATGTTTTTAGCAGAGGAATTCACCTAATAATGGTGTTTTCATTCATTTCACAAGTACATGTGGATTTTATAACAGGAAAACTCTGATCGGGAACGAAATCAACATGTCAGATAACGAAGAGAAGACGCAGGACGATAGCAGTGTCCGAGTGGCCATCAGGTAAAGGGATCATTAGTCTGCTGTCGTTCAACAGGTCACTATTCGTGATCTAGATCTAGATTAAGACCTATTTTTAGAGAGGCCTAATCCATTGAGCGGGCAAAATTTGTATCAATAAAAAATGTGAAAAATTAACAGCTCATTAGTTAGAAAGCCATGATCAGGAGCATTTAATTAGATCTGATCTACTCTTACTTAGTCTTAGTAAAGAGCATGATAGATTCTTCCAATTTTGTCGTTTCTTTCTCTTTTGAATTTGAGACATTAATTCTTATTAATTTACGAGTGCCATATTAAGCGGAAAGTCAGAAATTCTCAGATATAGGCTATGATTTTATATGAATAAAACGTTAAAAACAAATTTAATAATATAAATATAATGCAAACCAAAAGGAGATCCAGACTTAATGATTTTGCATAAGAAGTTAGTAGAGGAGAAACCACTGTAAAGACTTTGCTGACTTTTTGCATTTTATTATGTAACTAACTTCAGTACTTCTTTTTTTCGCCCGCTGCTCACATCGGTACAGTTACGCATAATTGGGGCTACATTTTCGAACAGCATCCCCCAATATTTTAACCTACATCCGCAAGTTAGAGAACCACTAGAAAATGAAACAGATGAAGCGAAATCAAATGCCATCAAACAGACTGAATTTTGCCATGTTGATAGAAGATGAAGAATAAGGAATACTGAATTGAGACAAAGAGACAGTTTGGCACTGAGAATATCGCCCTAAATTATATTACAAAGAGAAAAACTATTTTAAATTGATGGACACACTTACACATTTTCATAACATAATAATAATATTATTTACATAAATATTAAATGTACACAAATCCTGCTCAAAGTCCTGTTTCCGCTGCCTTATTTGGTGAACAAGGGTAAATTAACTGACAGGGTTGTACGACAAGATCTACAACGCGGTGTTAGATGAATGGAAAAAAACACTCCAATTATTCTGTACCTGTTCTTTTTTTCTGCTCTCCAGTATTGTAATGATATTGAAATGTGACGTTGTTCATATTTTATTCTTTTTAAAAATATTTTATATATTTGTATTGGGAAAAAAGTTGGTAAGGTCTGATGCACTTACTTAAATCAAGGATATTCCACGCTGAACCACCAAGAAATTTAACCTGTTTACCCTACTCAGAGGCAACTAGAAATATCACTCATCAGGCTTTAAAATTTTTTTTACTTCTTCATAACGTTGCTAAGCAGTTCAAATCTTGATCATTGGAGCCTGAAATCACTGGCCTGCTTGCCTGGTAAACAGCTGATGTTGAATAGGGAGAGAAAAACAACAAACTTTGTGCATTGATTGCCTGCTTTTTTTTTACTTTTTCATCCACTGATTTTTTTTTTCTGGTAACTTTGTCCATGAACAGAAATTGAAGATGTGGTGACTCGCAAATCATGTTTTCATTTCTAATTGAAATATTCCTGCGCACGCGCAGAGCCCTCATCTATATATTAATCATCGCTTACTGCTCATTTTTTTTCTTTATATTTGGGAGTATCAGACCATTTGGTCAAGGAGGACTTTTGTATGGATGACACCTATAAGATACCCAGTTTTCCTGACAGTTCTGGCGAGTGCCAGATTTAGGCTTGGTAAGACCCCAAGTTTGTTGTAAAAGTGAAAGGCTCTTTACTGAAACATTGCACAAAGATCGCGCGAAGATGCGAACCAAAATTGGGTCTTGGGTCCCCATAAACTTTGAAAACATATCATGCTTTTCAGATATCTAATAGCAACGTGTTTTAAATTATGAAAATAGTATTTTCAAATCATTCGTCTGGCTCACATATTGCAATTCCCTGGAAACAGTAATTAGAGCTTAAAATATGACTAAATTACAAATGAAGAATTAACAAAATTCTAACATCGCAAGGAAAATATTTAAAATTCTGTGAGGCCGTAAGCTGTAGTTTTAGAAGTCTAAATCTGGCCTTAGTACTGGCCCACTCTGTTGGTCCTCAATAAGGTTGAAAACAAGACACTTCATTGTCCATAAAAAAATTACGGCTGTACTTGGTTTTCAACAGCCTTGATATAATAGGTAAGTAATAGATACCCACGAGGTTCTCCCCATCTCTTCAACTAATTGTCAGTGTCAGTGCCCGCGTTTTGTCACCACCCTTACCCCCGTCCTTGTTCGTCTCCGACAGGCCATGAAATCACCTGCTGGCATAGGATTTGTCCCCCTGTCGAATGGCCTCATGCTCAGCTCGGCCACATCTACGATGTTGTTGTGTAAAAGATAAGGCGTGTGACAGTAAGACAGCTTTAAAATTGTTCTCGAAATCTAGAACTTCTCAGAGCTCAAGTATTATGGATTGTCATGCCTGAATCTTTCTGTGTTGAAACGAATTTAGGCAAGAAATAAAAATGAACTTCTTAAAATTTTTATACATAATTAATAAATGCTTTTGATTAATAAGATACTGGTGCTAAAATTTGCATTGAGAAAAAAGTTCTTTATCCGGCCTTCAAAAGTTGAAGCAAAATTTTGCTTATTATCATGTGTGGACTGGTTAAACCTCTGAAAAATTATAGGTGATAAGATCAAGATGCAGATGAAACTCAAACAGTGCGCCGTGTACTGCGTCTTGGGTTAAACTTCTTTGTGAAAAAATGGTTGAGTCCTTCTTCACGGCATTTCGCAATGTGCTGTTATATGCCCTTCATCCTTGTGGCTTTGTGGTCTCCGAAGTCTTTTGTATGTTCTGGTATGCCAGGATCACCTTTCTTGAATGATGAAGACACAGTAGCCCAGCGGGGAAATTTTCATACGGATGTAACAGATACATGTTTAAGCTGTAATAATAATCTGCGAATACTCCAAAATTGAGCCTGACCAAGTAGATATCCTCAGTAAGCGCCATCTGTCACTGTATGTAGTTAATCCATTTCCTTAGTCTGGATAATTATATAGGGTAACTGCCGTGTGATGGGAAAAGACGGTGTGCCCCAGAATAAAGATTTTACAGTTTGGCGTCAGGCCGGGCTTTATTCTTCCCCCAGACATTTTTTTTTTTTTCAGAACTTCTTTGCTTCTTCGAAATATTGAGTTTTATTTCGTCTTTCGTCGGAAGGTTATGAGGCCATAATAATAATATTTCGTTCTTAAAGTTTCAATTCTTCCTTTTTGGATTGCATCAGCCAATCTTTGCGAGTGCGCATGCTTATCCGCCCTGTCCAGAGAAAAACAAAACAAATGTTCTCAAGTGCTCACGCTCAGCGACCGTGCAGTGGGAAGAGGGAGGCGGGGATACTATGAAGTCAACATCACAATTTGGGATGAAGAGTAAAGCAAACTAATACACTCTTTCTCGGTCAGTGCACTATTCAGTCCATGTACTTCATGCAATTCCAGTTGCATCTCACCCAGCTGTTATTGTTCGCCATCAAGTTCGAACGGGAACAACACACTCACAAATAAGAGTATTTTCACACGAGTACGAGGCTACACCAAGTGATGGGTTCATTGTGAGAATACCTACTGTCAGCTGCGATATGAATTTGAATGAAGCCACACCATATGTCACATTAAAATTCATGAGCCCGTATTCAGTGGTACATCGTTTATTTATGTATGCTGTTAAAAAAAACAACAACAACAAAGTGCTGGGAGAAAAGGACTCATTGTTCATTCATGGCATTTGTTTTGCATTTTCATATTTTGTACGATATCATCATGAGCGATTGTATCTGCGTAAGTTCTGTTATGTCTGAGTTATCAGATATTTAGTACCTTATCAAGGGCTGGCTGACTGTTCCTCATACAACACATTGGTGAAAACGTAAGATTCCTGGCATGGACAACTGATAAAATCACTGAAATTTGCAATAATTATATTGCATGTATATGCCCCTATGTTGTCTGCCAAGTATTGATTAAAAAGGATACTTGTCATTTTCTTGGTCCAGTCCACATTGTGTATTGAGTACAAGGGTGTGCAGGCCTTTTAATGGCAAGCAAAAATCGATAGAGGATGGATACATATAACGTATCCATGTCTAGGGTCCACCCATAAAGTATGCTCGCTCTTGGGAAATGGGGGGTGGGGGTGGGGGGTGGTGCAGTGTATTAAAAGCTGACAGTGGATGGCTGGGTGGAGTTTTCTGGAGTGTGTACAAGAAACTTACGCTTTTCGAGTATGGTAATGAAATGAGCAGTTTGCTCAAATATTTACCTTTCTGGTGCAAAACAAGCTAGTGGATGATATGAAACATCACGTTTCTAATGAAACAGTCAAATACAAGTCATGTAGTCCATTGCAAAGTACATTGAAGTCGTAGAACACCAAGGCCTTGTCATCGACATTCACTCTTCTAATGGCCATACGCTCGTATGGCCGGGGGGGGGGGGGGAGGAAAGTGATATTGAGGCCAAACATATGAAAAGAGTACGCTGGGGAGGCCGGAGTATATCTATATATATGTAAAAAATTGCCATAACCGAGCGTAATCCGACTATGCACTTTATGGTTTGCCGCCTAAGCGGACTTGATTATACCCTTGTCATGTTCCACGAAAAGTGCAGCTTATCATTGTCAGCGGTGAGATTTGCTTCAACAGAACATTCCCAAATGACCAAGAATCTGCTTCTCAGCCCGGCTGACAGATATCGATCAAGACACATTTGTCGGTACGTCTTTTATCTGCTTGTCCTGTCGTGTGTCTGTCTCTATACACCTAGTCATTCACCCGTTTCTCGTCCGAGCAGAAGCATTTACCAGGCCAGGGGCTACCAACCTGTGGTAAATTTAACAACGGAGGGGTAAAAATCGCCTATCCCCCAAAAGATGGGGGGGGGGGGGGGAGAGAATGACCGATTCTATCATTCTCGACGTGTGTAAACAATTTTAATTAAAAAAAAAAATCTGAAGTTGAGAAGAGCATTTTGAAGTTGGCTTATTTTAGCAAGAACAAGAGTCCTATTGATTCATTGACGTGTTCACATTGTCTGGCTGTGTTTTGGTTCTGGTATTCTTGCATCTTTCACCATTATTAGTCCATAATTAAATGAAATGATATCGTTATGTGCTGTTATTATTGTTATTGTCATTCGAACTGAAAATGGTAATGATAAAAACAAATATTTTACAATTTTACTTTTGGTGGTTGCTTTATTGGGGTAGAGATGTAAACTCTAATTACTGAAATTACCAAGCAAAACAGGGTGGGGGGGGGGGGTACACTTATTTTCGAAAAGTTGGTGTATGGGGATGGTAGGTAAAGTAAGGCAAGGGGTGGGGGGGAGGTGTAGGTAAACATGGTACCAAAAAGTCTGGGAACCCCTGTACTAGGCTGTCCACCACCACCACCGCCTATCTCTTCATCCACCTCCTCATCCGCTCAACCAGTGTAATTATTGATGTCTATCCTTCCAACACCCGCCATCTAGCCATCTGTGCAACCGTCCAGCATGCGATCCCTTCAGCCGACATGTGTGCCCCAAATGCCCTGTTGCGAAAAAAGACTGTATAGGCCAAATTCACGTTTTAATTATTTTGAGAATGAAAATTATATGCCCTATATTTTTGACTGGATTATAATATCGTATATTCACTCATATACTGATTAAACCTAATTTAAGATCCGTATAGCATTGCATAGTAAACATGCTATACATGTATTTTGATGAAGCATGGGAAGGGAAATGCGTCGTATAGCAACGAAGTCACATGCAATTCTTCATTGTAAATATGGCAATTTCATTTTTTCTTTTTAAAAAATGTCCCTAGTATCGTGGATTATTTTTATTTGTATTATGTGAAAGTTGACACGGTTTGCGATTAAGGCATCATAAGCTAAGATTCAGTGCTGTAAGCTTGTTCAAATTCCGGTTTTCGACCTTCTTTCGTATTTCATAGGAAACTGTGTGACAAAATGTCTGTTATTACACCACTCTGAAAAATGCCATTTTGTCAAGGCAGATGAAAACAAGTAATTGTGCAAAATTTGGGAATGTTTGGTCAAGCCGTTAAGTGGTTATATTCGAATTTAAATCGCGCCAAACCAGTTTTGAAACGCATTATTCATACATTATCTCACTTTCCTTTGTCCATCGCAAAATGGAAATTCAACAAAATATAAAGCAGGACTCAACGAGAAGCATCTTTTGCGTCTCCAGTAAAAGACAGTGTATGTATTTTGGCGCATACGGTCTTTTCCCGCAACTTGGCCGTAGCCAGGCCCTTCCATTATAACATCGGGGCCCAGCCAACTACCTTACATTATCTCATTGTTGACGCAGTGAGCATACAAACCTGTAGGCTAATTACCAGTTGGCTGTAATTTCCATACGTGTGTCGTTGGATCAAACATTCAGAATTACGGGGGGGGGGGGGGGAGAGAAAGCACTCACTCAGAGGTTCTAACGTATAACGACAGCTCGAAATGATCATCGTGGGTGGATGGGGGCTCTTTGATTAAGGGGGGAGGGTGAGGGGGGTGATTTGCCGAAATTGTACACAGGAAAATCAGAAAAGTCAAAATTTGGCAAAAAGAAAAGGTTGTATGTGAATTTCTTTTTGCCAAATTTTGACTTTTCTTATAGCCCTGCTGCGACTCCACAGTTTTTCTGTGGTTTTTATGATATTTCAGGAAAATCAGAAGTGCATGCACCAGTTTCTAACAAAAAGCATTTTTTTTTTTCACTAGTGTGTCAGCTTCAATTAATTTTTGCTAATGTGCCATGAGTTAATTTGTTAAGCTTTTGCCTTTTTTTTTTCTCTTCTTGCTTTGCCAGACCCCCCCCCCCCGCCACCACACACACACACTTTCTGCTCGAATGTGAGACGGCAGTTCAGCCCACCTACCCCCACCCCCGGCTGCCCTGGTCTGTAGGCCCGTGATGATCATTCATCCCTTGTGCCACTCACCGTAACAGATGTTGCTGAGGCGATATAAACACGAATTGGAATGATGCGAAAAGTGGGAGAAGTGGGGGGGCGGGGGGGGGGGGGCGAGGGGGAGAAGAATGTCTACTCAGGCGCGATGAGCAATTTGTCGCTCGGCACATCAAATATATAAAAATATAATATATATAATGCAAGTGCACATGGTATGATGTTCAGAGAAATTTCATGCCTATGTTCATTTCGCGCATGAACAAGTATACGACAGCGCAGTGAAGCACGGTACGATGAAGGACACTCGTAGTGTACAGGGCTGATAAACATGTGACGTAGGGGGGCGGAGGGAACGTCCACGAAGCAGGTATGCTCAGCTTTGGCTGTTTTCTTTACCCTGCTTTACCCCATGTACACTTTTCATATTGCTTGGCCGCACCATCCCCTTTTTTGTTTTTGGTATCAGCGTACCGGCATTATTAGAATATTGATTGTCGATGACAAGACCTTCATGTTCGAAAACTTAACCAGGCATTTTGCGTGGAGACTGTTTCATTACAGGGATGATATAACAACTGCATTCGCTGGAAAAGGAAAAAAAAGTAAATAAACCAAACAACATTTTATTACCGGTAGTTGAGAGCAAGTACACTCCCCAGGGACAGTCCATCCCCATGGATGTGCGCTTTTTCAGCTCTGGTCTCCCCCGCCCCTCCCCTCCCCCTTCCCGCGTACTATTTCATGGATGGGCCCTTGGTGAATCGGTAGGTGGCGGGGGGTCACCATAGAAGTAGGAAGTACTTCCTAGTTCTATGGGGGTCACTGTCGTGCTCTCGGAACACTCCCTTGGTCATACCACCATATGCATCTCCGTTCACTACATACAGCCACTTCCTGTGTCCACTACTCTGTTTATTATGACTGTCTAATTGCCCATGGTGCCGTTTATTGTATCGTGTGACGCCGTCAGGTGACCGTACTCTATCAGGACCAGTGCAGCGTTAAACGCACCTGAAGGAGTTACCTGAGCCATTGACTTTTGTGTGCATTATGCGACCGGCCAATCCCTGGAACCAGTGGACGAAGGGAATAATTATAATTATGACGAAAAGCCATTGACTCCACGAAGGTTCGAAAAGCTGCGTTCTTCTTGTAACATCTAGACTAGTGGGTTTTAAGAGTCCTCGGCGACAATTTTTAAGTGCGAGGAAGTGGCTTTTATTTCAGAAACTTAATTTTTATTTTTTTTCAAGATTTGATTTAGTGCCCGAGATAAACAGCCCCCAGCCTCGCCGCCCCCCCCCCCCGACACACACACATTTACATACACAGAGAGAGAGGGAGATGTTTTTGGTTCCTTGCAGTTTATATGAAAGAGACCAACGCCGAGTAAGCCCAGTATGTCCATAGGGACGGATCAGCTGATGTGCTACGGCTTAACCACATAAAATTTTCACTTTTGCAGCTTTATGCTCTGGCTGGCGCCTGAGTCCTATGGATCTCTGCAGTCTGGCAACATTGCACATTTCATTAATATTGAATGAAAACTTCGACGCAGAAGCTCTGTTTGCGCACTTGTCTTCTCCAGTCTATCGATGCAGTTGCCCATTTTTGTGCTGTTGTGTCCGTTCAAAGTTAGGTCATGTTGTCTTAATATATATGCCACATCTCCAATTCCCTTCCCTCTGCCCGGGCAAAATTACATAAAATTTATTCCTACCACTTCCTCCCCGAAAAAGTTTTAAAAAACAGGCTGACCGACGTTGCGCTGTGGCGACAACGTGTCTGCCCTAGTTGTAACTGGGCTTCAGTGACACTGAGGCAAATTTCCCAAAATGGGATTAAAGAAGTAAACAAATAAAACAAACAAACAAACAACTGATCCGGGCTTCGCTGCTTGTGTGTCAAGATGTTTGTTTGCATATTATATATTTGTTCATGTTCCTTAGCCGTGTAATGGCAAAAAAAAATATAAATAAACAACCCGTAAACGCCATTCTAGATCAAATCCACTTTTTAACACCATTTTATAGAGTGAAATTTAGGCCGACACTCTATCGTAGGCGCTATCATGAAATCACACAAATGTGGTAGCACAACCTGTACAATGAGACCGTTTGCAATGGGGTCAGCTATATATTCATCTGTCTGAGTGATTCATTTTGAATAACTAATTGTTGCTTTTGATCATTACTAAAATGGGAAATCAATAAAGAATAAAACAGGGGGCAATACAAAATGTGTCTGCTACAGTGTAAAGTTGTGTTTTTGGTGTAGATCTGTATGGTCTTTTGCTGCAATACGGCAGAAAATGCGGCCTGTGTCTTTGGAGCGCTTTCCGTTTCACCCTGTCATCAAAAGAAACCTGTGGATAGCGGCTGCAGGTAGGGAAGATGTTGACAAACACACACGGACAAGATATTAACGCGAGGAGGACAGAAAGAGTGAAGATTGAACAGTCTAGAGCAGGCATGGGCAATTCGCAATCTTCAATAAGGGCCAGACCTGAAAGGTGTGAAAATACAGAGGGTTGGATAGTCTCACCTCGTATTATAGCTCCTCTAAAAATTACATGTTATTGTTGATTTTTCAAGAAAAATCTATCTGATTTTTTTTTTTGTCTGGTGAAAAAAAAAAGGGGGGGGGGAATAATAATATTTTTTATAGCCCAGTGACCAACATGTAAAGTAATTTTCAGTCAACCCTCGATGGCGGCGAAATTTGCTTTCACGCAATGGCCTTTTGTCACAGTTAACTTTATATGTTTGAGTTCAAAATTTTAGCTATGAATTTCGTCGTTTTCTTTGCTTTATAATTATGTGTGACCAGCTAAAGTCTTCTGAAGAGACTTGACGCAGCCGTATGTTTTAAATTGTTCGCCTTTAAAAAAAAAGACTAATGAAATCCTTTGACCTGCCTACGTAGACTGATTCGAAGATGTTTGTGTGAATATCTCGCCAGACTGGTTCGGATCTAGATCTAATACGCAGTCTGCACACTATTTTACGGGCTACGGTACAACACTAGTATTGCTGCGTTCTTCATCGTCCCCTTGTCGTACTCGATGTCGTAACAGAAGACATCGGTGGTTTTCACCCTAGCAACCGGGCCCATCCCAGAACAAAAGATTGTGGTGGTGGGGGGGGGGGATTAGGTGGGTCTGTTGGCATCTAGGCCTATCATTTTGAAGAGAATGGGTTTGGGTTTGAGTTTGGAGAAAGTACGTTGACACGGTAGCGGTGATATCGTGCTAAGGTGAAGCAAAACGACAGACCACAATATAGCAGGATGACAGGATAGAAGAAGAGGGGGAAGGGAGGCCTTCTTCCTCTGGTAGTGACCCTTTGATAAAGAATACTGATGTTGTAAAGAGACTTGGGGGGGGGGGGGGTGTTAGCACAAAATATTAAAGAAGAGTCAGAAAGATCAAAACAGATAAAATGTTGGTAAATAAACACACTGCATGTACATGACTTGTATCTCCATACATAAATTATATGTGCTCAGCATTAATTACAAAAATACTTAATGAGCAGTTTAAAATGGGGGCCTAGATCTACATCCTTTTCCCATCTGGCCTGGGTCATTTGCCAGCTTTACTCAGGTGTGGTCGGAGCCTGCCGGTGTGATATGTGGGAAGTAAGATGTCCATGTTTTGAAAACCACTGTGTGCATTTGGCTCTTGACTGAGGAAATACATGGAAGTCCTCGTCTCACAGCGGTAACACACAAAACTACAAGATGGTGGGAGAGTTAAAGTGTGAAAGGGGGGAGTGGAAGGGAAGGAGTGCTGATCTCTCTTGGGGACACACACGTATATCTTCTTACGAGTTACTCATGTATCAGTTTTACTACTGAAGTTACCTTTGTTTCATATTGACATTACGTAACGGATCAATCATCTTGATTCATGTTGGACTTTCATGTGTATTGTCTGGGGCAGTTTTAAAAAAAAAAGAAAAGGAGTGAAGCGCATCACATGAAAGGTTTGTTAATATATATTCAACTGGACCACTACCACCACCACTTCTGTCTGTCTGTTATGGCTCTGTCTGTCTGTCTGATAGTGTGCCAATAATCAGAGTGAGTCAAAATTATGCTAACACTAGTATGGGATGAAATACCCCTACAAATCAGACGGGCAGGGTATTTCCAACAGGGTGGTGCACCACCTCATTTTGCCCCGTACTGTTCGTGCTTTTCTCAATAATCAAACATTTCCAAATCGTTGGATAGGTCGCGGTGGACCATTGTCATGGCCTGGACAATCCCCTGAGCTGACACACTGTGACTTCTAGTTATGGGTCATGGTAAAGGAGCGCGTTTATAGCAAAAAAAGTTAGAGACATCGATGAGCTCAAGGACAGAGTACAAAGTGTCATATTATTGTCTAGTATTCCCCGCGAAATGTGTGTCAAGGCACTAAATTGTATTGTTGATCGATGGTTTTTGTGTATTGATCATGCTGGTGACCAGGTTGAGACTGTTCAGTAAATTCTGAATAAATGATTTCTCCCATACTACTGTTAACATAATTTTGACTCACCCTGTATGTATGTCACTGCACAATAGATGACGTGTAATATAAATATGTAGCTGAATTTTTTACCTTATCATCTCATAATATTGGCTTGTAGTCCTTTGTTGGGCGGGGGGGGGGGGGGGCTAGGGGGTTGAAAGTACAAGCAAACGAATGTTTATGGATCATCGGACCTTCCGGACTTCCTGTATGGGAAAACGAACTCGCAGTTTCGAGTGCACCAGCTGATGCATGCTATAATTTTCATCTGCTTAACCTACATTCCTTATTTAGACGCGTTACCCAACGTAGACAGATCGAAGTTGGTTGATCGATGCAGTTGCGGGGTGCCTGTTGTTAATGTAGTCGTTCATCAAGATAGCTCGGAAAAAAATATGCGGTTGATTTGTCTTGAAGCGAAAGTGTGTAGCAGAGCGAACGTCGCGGAAGACGTTGAGTGCACATGAATCTGGCTGAAAGTGAGTGGTTTCAGTTCCTCCACATTGGAAATCAAGAAGAAAGTGCTTAGTTTACATTACTATACTTTTCATATCCAGCGGCCTTATGAGCTTGAGCCCTTAGGTCTGAAAGAAAAAGTACTAAAAGTATGAACATTGGTATCCCGAGACGTAGGCCTATCACCAAATAAGTGCTTTACAAACCTTCCCTGATTGATGCTGAATGAGAATATATTGGTCTTAGGCGTCTACCAGTCATAGTTTCTAAATAAAACGCAGACGCACAAACAATCTGCCCTCATAGATAGATAGATAGATAGATAGATAGATAGATAGATAGATAGATAGATAGATAGATAGATAGATAGATAGATAGATAGATAGATAGATAGATAGCTAGCTGAGTGGGTGGGTGGGTAGGTAGGTGGGTAAGGTAGGTAAGGTAGGTAGGTAGGTAGTCTCTCACGGGAGGAACTGAACCAAACAAACAAACAACCAACAACAAAATGGTTGATTGATTGATGATCGTGACGAGCTGGCCAGATAGAGGTTATTTATCTTTACTTTGCACATTAAATCTGCACGTTAGTTTTCAAATTTGGGTCAGGGTTAGAGTTTTGGTCAGTTGTTCACAAAACGTTTTTAGTGGCGAAATAGTCACAATTATCTTTTAAAAACTGGCCATTGAGACAAGTCCATTGTGAGTACTTGGGCTTATTGGCCACATGCGTACATATCTTACTTGAATGGGTCAACATGATCATGTCGTCCAGATTTTGTTCAGAATGTTTACTAAAGAAGAACGAGCACAGCGGAGGTCGCAGTCCAGTCCTCACGTCACATTCTGTTGGTATGGATTTATGGCGGTTAAACTACAGTAGTACATAAAAGCGAAGAATTACAAGGTTGTAGAGATGTACGCATTTTATGATGAAGTCGTTGCGCAGATCATTATGGAGATAGAGATTTTGTACACACTTTCAGTTTTCGTTTTACATGTATATATTCCGTGCAAAATGTACGTGGCTCGCAAGAAGAGGTTCGGTTTATGATTTAAATGACAAGAGTAAGAACAAGTTTCACCCCCCCCCCCCCCCCATTAAGAGACTCGCAAAAGAACACCCACACTTGAAAAGGCATGCACGAACACACAGACACGCATTAGTGCCAGCCGGTGGTTAAGTTTTTTAAATGCAAGATTTGAGAGAAAAGATAAATCGATCAGAACGGTTTGGATCAACAGCAGTTACAGATGAATCAGTTTCATGCATTGATACCGTAAAAATGTAACACAAATTAGAGTCTGTCCATAACACTTTCATTCGAGTTCATGTTTGCGCAGATCCTCCTGGAGAGTGCTTGCGTGCAAGGGAAGTACTGACATTGATTTACCATGTACACTCTCTTTGCTTCAGACTGACTCGCTGTTGAAGCGGTCGCTGGGTTAAGTAATTTGAACCTCAAGCGGGTGGAACTTGGTACCTTTAGATGAAAGAACTGCGTTCTTTTTAGGACGGATATAGATTATAGCATTTCTTCGACATTTGCATTACTAACGAAGTGGTGGAAACGCGCCGGTATTCTCCTTGTATGGGGTCATGTATAGAGTACCTAAGCTCGATTTTGGATATTTTTGGATCCCCCGCGTAGGCTTTTCATATGTTTGTTCCACACGCCCCCTCCCCATTGTGCTAGTGCACGGTCATTAGAATGTGAATGTCGATGAAAGGTACTTACAGTTTGAAACATTTAAATGACATTTTACATGAACTATTTGATTGTTTTATTAGGGACACATTTTTTGCATTGTGTAACTTTTAACAAAACTTTTTAATTTATTACCATAATTGAAAAGCGCATATACGAGATTTCTTGCAGAATCCACTTGTCACATTATTTTGATTAACTCTGCTGATTTCCTAACTCCGCGCACTGACGCGACTATACATTACTTTTTCAGTTGATTTGTTTCGAGATCGGTCATCGACCTGCACTGTTGAATGGGCGTGTGATCAGTTGTGTGCCAGATGGCCCAAAGCCCTGACAGCTCCTGTCTACACGAAGACATAGGTCTTCTTAACACATTAACAACGTTTAATCGATCGTTAGCCCGCACGAAAGATCCTAGGCCAAGACTATAAAGTCACAAGAAAACCATTTTTGTTACCAATAGGCTCGAAACTACTGAACGGATCTTTATGAAATATGGCATGAACAAATCAACTATTGTTGCCGGCCTAATAGAGTATGTATGAGCATAATATAATGAGGTTAGGTGCGACGAGGAATGACCCAGAAAATGCGCAAATAATCAAACTCTTAGCTCGCTAGAGGGTTCAGGCGACATGTTATAAATGGGGATCAGCAAGACTTGAGCATTCAATGAACAAAATCCTCTATGGGCATTGAATCTTGCCCTGTAGTTGTAGAATTATTGTATCTGGGGTCTGCAGTCTGCTTTTCCTTGTTATCCCCCCCCCCCCCCCCCACTTCTTACGAATGGAATGTCCTTGTTTTTTTTTTATACAAATACCTTTATAAAACCGACTACGAAAAGAGTGATTATTTAAAAACTTTTAAAAAAATGTTTATTTTGGTGCAAACACGATGACACGTTCATTTTTCAGGGGGTTTTTTTGTTGCAAAAATCATTTGGCATCCCTGTTTCTTGTGTTTGTTTTTATAATCAGCAAGTACTATGCAGAACCCTTGGAACAAACTGTTATGGCACTCCTTATTTCACTCACTCATTCATTCATAAAGAGGCATCAGCTTTTTTCATAATATAATATATTATATGCTCGCTCACTCAGTCATGATTCAGTTGTTCAGTTTATTGCCAAATCATCTTAACATTCATTCATTGGTTCGTTCCATGTCTGGGTCCCTTCAGGTGTACAGACTTCCCTAATAATAGAGAGGCAACGTGGCCATAATAGTACTGCGACTTGTTTTGCCAAACCGTCGCCCCCAGTTTTCAGGTAGGGCGCTTTTGAAAAGTTCCCAAACCGTTTCAAGCCCGATTGCGATTCCGGCTATTGAGACTGATGAATGAAAAACGCCCCGGCCATTCTGTAGAGATACGGAAAAAGACCGTACAAGCCATTCCCGCTAAAATCACATTCAAACGTCATTTTATTGAATGATAATATAATGCTCAGTCTTGCTAATCTATTATATATTTCAGTAACTTGCAACCTTTGGCATGAGTCACCGACTAAACTATACACTTTTCAGGCCTTAAATTTGGCAGGAAGGTGGCAATTGAGATAAGGAAGATGATGGCTATAATTAAAAGTTGTTTACTTCAAGCATGTGTTTTAAAAAAATAACGTTTATTGGTATGTAACATCTGTATTTTTGCATGTTTGTTTCGTTTTAAATAATTATATATTTCACAAAATCTCCACCTTTGAACGCAAAAGGCGTGTTATGTTATAATTTTGTTCAACTGATAGTGTCCCCTGATCACCACAAAATGGAAACTGAACAAATAATAAAACAAGGCGCAGAAGGAAATGTTGGTTGTTTTTTGTTTGTTTTTTTGTACACTCTGTAAACATTTGGTTTTGGCTTTTACGGTCATTGTCCATAAGAGGGCAGTGCTGTCTGGAGGGTGAAGGAAAGGCAGCATTGTCGAAACGGTGCCAAACTGAACTGAACATTTCAGCGGAAAGAGCAACGTACATAATTTCGGCACAAGTACTGTGAGTGTCAGTAAACCCCTGCTGTCGTAATGATTGTGTTTCCTTTAGAGAGGTTTAATGAAAGAAACACACTTTTTAAGTGCGCAA